>VZTJ01000487.1:3436019-3541104 GCA_013397795.1 Orthonyx spaldingii | reverse complement strand
GGGGGTAAGGTGAAAAGGGTCAGTGAGTAACCCAGCTCTCGCTCGAATATGATAAAGGTAATTGTTGCTCTCAAGTGAGCACCGGGCGCGTCCTGGCTCTGGGCTCTCATTGCTCATGTCTGTGCTCTGCAGGCGTCTGCTCTCCCGAGCAGGCGAGGCAGGGCTGTGCGAGAAGAGAGAAGAGCTTTGACCCTGTTGGAAGCGGTACGTGGCGGTATTTGACGTTGTTTCTGCGCTAGCATCACCAGGGCAGGGAGGAATGCAGAGTCAGGGGCACGGCACTTCTGTGCTACCTAGGGTTTATTTAGGTGGAGTAAGGACCATGGCAATTAACAGCAATTAATTACAGTCTGCGAGCTGGACCAGGGGGAGGATGGCTTGGACCTAACCTGTCATGTAGGTGTTTGATACATGTCCTATGCTGCTGCTGCTTTCTGTGGTGGCGTGCGCCTGAGCTTTAAATATCCTGCAGTTCCTGATATCTTGTTTCTCCAGCCGGCTCTCTGTTTCATTTTCCTCTTCTCTCTAGTGTAAAATTTGGCCTAGCTTAAGCTTCTTTCCCTGGCTGTGAAGGTTATTTCCTTCCCTCCTCTCCTCCCCACCCCCTCATCCATCCTCTCCTCCTCTTGCAAATGCTCTCCGACCCTGATTTGGGGTTTCTCTCCCTGCAGTTAGCTGTGGGCTCTGTGGATGCTTTGCTGTGACGGAGGGCCGAGGGCTGACCAAGTCGTGGGGAGGATTTGTATGTAGGAAGAGAGGAGATGGCTGTGCAGCGTGCTCCCGAATCTGCTCTGAGCTTGCTGATGGTAAGTGCTTGCTGAAATCCATTTGGGAAGGGGGGGTGGGCGAGGGGAGCTGCACCGCATGGATTCAGGGCTCCAAATCCACAGGAGGATTTTGTGTGAGCCAGTGCTCGGCTTTTATAGGTCCCAGGGAACTTTGCAAAGGGCTCATCTGGGGCTTGCACGGAGACATTCCTCCCACCATGGGTTTTAGCACATCTGGACCAATGCTCAAGGCAGGATTTTGAAGTCACCTTTCCGGCAGAGCTGGCAGTTGCGTTTGGGGTTTGTCCTGAGCGGCAGGTTTCATTTTGTTCATAAATCTGTGCCTTGAATTCTCACGTCCTGCTGCTTTTGCCCTTGCTGATTGTGAGACAACTTAAAAGAGGAGAGGCAGAGCTTGATTTCTCAGCTGGTTGAGCGGCATGTTGTTAGCTGTGACCAGGCTCAGCTGTGGTATCACTTGGGGAATGGTCCCCTAATGCAGTGAATTGCCATTCGACTTGCTGCAGAGTGTGTCAGATCTCCTACCCACTGCAGACCACGGGGTAATGACTGGTGTTTATCCGAGCTATTTGCTACAACATGTTGAGCCACTGACCTACTTCTGAAAGTTCTGCATATTTATAATATTTTAAAGAAGATTATTTAGCAGAACATGTGGATGATTGTAGAAACATGCCAGTGTCCTGCTGCAATTAAAATAAACGCTTTTGGTGGGGTATTAGAGAGTTGCTTAGCATTACTGATTTTATTTTTTTTTTCCTCTCTGGTACTTCTGTTGCCATTTTCTGTGCAGCAGCATCAGAGACGGTTTTAATGTAAGATCTCTGCTGGATGTTTTCCTACCTAAATGTCACTGTAACATTTCTGCTGGAGAGTTGTTATAAGTAGCATGTGTGTGTGCACATGTGCGTGAGAATGCATAGATACAGAGGCATTATATACATATTTATATAATTATTGTCATTATTACTGGTCTCTCTTCTGATTGCATTAGGAAATGGTCCCTAGCACTCAGAGACATGATGGGTTTAGTAAAGGGAATGCTGCAGGATAAGAGCCCTGCAGTGCCTAAGGTTGTTAACAAAGGTCAAGTTGAGAAAAGCAAATTTTATGTCCATTATTCAAAATGTTAAACATGCTATTAAGCCTCCGCATGGTTTGTTTTATATTTGTCAGTGACTGACTTGCTGTGCAAGCTTATTTCCTCTTGCTTACCTCCGGCCTTCCTGGCTTTTTAAACGACCTCTTTCTAATTTCTCTTTCAAAAATAAATTGATGAGCGTCTGCAACCCCTGTGTCATTGTTTGGGCTCTATATGCTTTTAGTTTCACTATCCTCTGAATTCTGCAGTTAAACCTCTCTTTCCCCAATCTCTGTACTCCTTGAACAGACCTTGTCAAACTTCGGTACAGTGTCAAGCTGTCAGCAAATTTTCTCTTCTAAAATGTGGCTTTCTGCAGCTACATGGCCTTGCCCTGGTTGTTATTTTTAGGTGTGTCGGGCATTTCTACACCTCTGGCCGGTAACCAGGACTTCTCGGTTCTCCTCACCTTGGGCACAGACCCACGTGGATGGGCTGGGTTGGGGGCCCACAGCCAAAGGGGTTCCTGCCTTTGACCCTGTAGATGGCTGGGGGGTGGTAGGGGTGGGGATGTATTTCTGGGTTGAGAATGGACTCATGTAATGGTGGGCTCTGCTCCAGGATGGTCTGGTACAAGAGGTTGGTTATGGGTGTGGAAAAGGTGCTTTGCTGTGGAAAATGCTCCGCTTTGCACACTGCTTCTTTTGCCTTGGGTTTTTCTTGAGTTGTGAATCAGTTTAGTTAGCTATAGAAACCTCATCCTTTCCCCTCTGCTCTGCCTTGGCTTTGATTGCACGCCTGGGCAGGCTCCCCTTGAATCAATAATAAATTCTTGCATAATTCATTCCACAATTAGCAGCTATAATGGCATCTCTTCTAAAACTGCCACCCTCCAGAGATTCAAAGATTAGAAGTCTTTGGGAAGTCCACAGAAGTAGGTTTTAATACTTCAATAAACATTCTTCAGTGGGAGTGCTTTCTTTTAGCAGTGAGGAGTATTTCAGTACTGCATTTCCCCTGCAATAGGATGCAGAATGTGCATCCAACCATCCACTTTTCATGAGACATAATCAGCAGCAGCAGCATTTGGCAGTGCTGCATCATAGTCTGAAAATATCTCCTTCTCAATGGGGTACCTCAGAGCACTTTGTGCTGCAAATAAAGAAACCAAGGTACAGAGCCATTAATTCACTTTCCTGGAATTTGATGCACTGAGTGAGCGATCCAAATGAGGAGTTTGCTCATCCCAAATTCCCTGCTGGTCCATGGAGAAAGATGGACATCTTTGGGGTGTGGGGTTTCTTTCCTGTAGAAGGACCATCCATAGGACATGGCTATGCAGCACCAGTGTGCCCCAGCAGAGAGCTGCTCATGGGACCAGGTGGCACTTCAGGCTGCCAGCTGTGATGACAGCTCATGCTGGACTTACCTGTGTCCAGCAAATGCTACCCAGGACATGGTGTTGGCATGGCCCAGAGCAGCTCCCACACATCAAGTTAGTGGGAGTTGACATTTCTTTTGCAGCCTCATTACACCTGCAGTCTTAGGTGGACAGATGCCACTTTTCTTTAGTGAAAAAAATATTGACTGTATCATTAATTAATCTAAATTGAATTGTTTTTTATTTTTTTATATAGTTTTCTAGCCAGTTCAATACTCCAATGTGTTTTTCCCCCTGTTTATAGTGATTTTTTTCTTTTTTTTCTTTTTCTGCCAGACCAGGAAAAAGGCTCAATGAAAGAGAATTTCTGTCTGAAACATATATTTTCCTAAAACAAAGATATTGTTTTCATACAAAGACTGCAATCTGCAAATGTAACTGCAACTTGTCCATTCTGGTAAATATCTTGTATTACAAATGACTCTGGATTGTGCCGGGTCTGCAGGACTCCTGCCTCCACCTTGCTCCAGAAAGGACATGAGGGATGTTGCCTGGTTCAGCATGAAGGAAATTGGGCTGAACTGTGCCCAAAGTGACTCTGCCTGTAGCATTATCCAATCATTATAACAGAACTTCCTCAGCTTCCGTGAATCAAGAGAGGGGAGCATCTAAGCATGAAATAGCAAATACCATGTCTTGTTAGGGCTGATAACACCTGCTGTGTTAAGATCATTAATACTGATGGGAGTGATACCAATAGGTTTTTATGTCTCTCTTATTAGTATATTGTAAAATTTTAAAGCTGAGACATATTGATTGCACATATTTTAACAGCAGAATAAGTTACGATACCTGGTGTCTCCTGGGACAGCATTGCTGCATCTTGTGAAAATACATCTTAGGGACTTGACCTTCAAACTGCTCTAGGTCATTAACACTAATTAATCTGTGTTAAGTGACAACAGAGGTTTCAATGAGCAAGGTATACAGCTCAGTGTTTACCAGTTAATCTAAAATGATCTTAAAATGGTAGGGGAGAGAAGCACGGTTCTCTGTTTGCAGCAAAGCTCCAGCTTCTAGCTTCAGCTAGCTGTTCTCGCCCTTTCCATCAAAGTGAAGTTTTTCCCTATTTATAATCCAGCTTTACTCCTTCTGATCTGTATATACAAGTACCTTCCTTGAAGAAATAACAGTATAACATTAGAAAATAAATACACTTGTACATGAATGGTAACTGCTTGTGTTTGGAGAAGCATCATTAATTTCAGGGTCTGTGTGATGCTTTCACATGGTGAAATTCATTATTTTGGGTCTGAGTTGCATCCAAGCTGAGGCTGGAATAGAGGTGCATCTGAGATTTCCTAGGTGACCTTCATTACATGGGACTTGGTTATCTCTATAGTTCAAGGAGAAAAAGGCTAGCAGGGAATATTGAATGTTAACTCCACCTGTGGTGTTCACAATGCCCAGGGTGAAGAGTGAGAAATTGGGTGGCCAGTGCAATATCGAGGCTGCTGACCTTGGTGTTTTCTTGTTCTACTGGGAGGCAGACACCTGCAAGAGAAAGGTGTGAAAACTGCTCCATTTCTAAACTGCAGCACAGATAATTGGCATCTGATGTCATTGTCCACAGAAAATCCCAGATTTCTGATATGATTCTAGTCCTGTTTTTAAGAGAGTTCTTCCGAATCATCCTTCCATCCCTCAAGCAAAGCTACACTGGAGTCCTCAAAACAATGTGAATCTCCTTGATCTGATAATTTTTCTCAAGTGTAGCACTGAACTCTACAGAATTCCTCTTAAAACACACTCCAAGATTTAACTGTATCCTCACTAAATCCTGTGAGGGCCATGCCCTGCTTGGTTGGCTTCTGAGGTGTTGGGACTTGAAAACATTCCAGATATTCCATAAACTATTTCATAGGTGTAACTGCTATATTTTATGTCTGAAGACATAAATATTTTATGCCCTTGTGAAAACAAATTTGGCAACTAAAAAGATATAGAGCTTCCAAGCCCCACTTAGACCTAGGACTGCCCCCTCCCCCCATAAAGCTGTGTTTTGTCCCTCTCTAGACAGATTGCAGCAGCACAGCTCAGCTTGGAGGATCATATTAAAACCTTTGGGAGCAGCAAGGTTACAGTGGAAGGATGAGGTCATTTTCTGCCTCTCTCATCTCAGGCTTAAATTATTTCTGTGTTGACAAGGTGCAAAAACCCTCGACATTCAAACCTCCTCGCTGCAACCTCATCTACAGACCACGCTGACCTGGAAGGTCAATGCTGGGCACGCTCTTTCCACAAAAACAAACCCCACTCATTGCTTCCCGTGGCGTGGTGAGGAGGTTAAAGCAGCTCTCAGCTGATGCTGAGGCAGGGTGATGTGTCAGCAGTGCGTGACCGATCCACATCGCTCTGGGCGTGAGCGGCGTTGCTCGGGAATGGGTAGCGCCTTCCCGGGATCCCGCTGCGCCGCTGACATCTGGCCCTCTTCAGCTTCATGCCCCAAATGAGGTCTGCGGGGACGCTTGCACAGCAAGGGGAGGTGATTATGCAGCCTCTCCATGCCACTTTCACAGATATTTCCACCCTGCAGGTGTGTGGGCTCCACCCGCAGCCTTCCCAGAAGGTCTGGGCGGGAGATGATGATGTGCCACGGCACCCGGAGGTCTCTGGGGAGGATCCGTGCTGGCAGGAATCTCCCTTCCTCCCTGGCTCTGCCCTTGCTCCAGCCAGGCAGTAATTTGCTAATGGGCTTCACGATCAGCAATAGCTGAGCTGTGCTGGTTGCTCTTTTAGAGGTTGGGATGAGAGAAGCAAATTCCTGCTCGGTGCTGTGTGGCTGCACGCTACTGTGGACTGGGAATTTAACAATTTCTTGTTGATAATTTCCCCTGTAGCACTGAATTATATCTGAACTTTACTATTTGCCTTTGTAAACTTGCAGTAAGACTTCAAACATAGTGATTTAATTCAGCTAAATGAGATTAAACACTCCCCAGGATTACTCTTGGCTTCCCTGTGGTGGATGTCACCTTTTACCCATCTGAGCTGCACGACTATAAAATTGTTATCCTTCAATTCTGCTCTAGTGCATGCCATCAATTTTCTTTTCCTTGTCCCTCTGCTTGAGTATGCTGTTGAAGAAGCAGACCATAATGTTTGCACATCTGAATTTTCACATTTATTACTAAGCCTTAAAAAAGGAGTAAGAGGGATTACTGGTTTATTATCTCTTTTTTTATTATGTGTATTGCTTTGTATTCTAGCTGCTCATTCTGAATGACTGATAAAATTATCTCATCAGAGATGTGGCTATTGATTTTAAATTTTTTTTTTCAGTGCTATAGAGCATTGCTATTTGTAGAGAAGAATTAGTGGGCACTTGAGTAAATGATCATTATGATTAATTGGAGTATTTCTACAATTATGAGAAAAGTAACATACTAACAAATTGAAAAGATCTCTAAATATGTCAACTCCTTTTGATAGAATATAAAAGAATCATATCACTTTGTTTTATTAAAAATAAAATGCATTGGAAAACTTGACTGATATCCCTAAACCAAAATAAAACTTTTAAAATGCTATAATTGTCCTAATAAAGATGCAAGGTTATGAATAGCTATTAATGCATGAGAAGGACTTGTAACATTGGACAATTGCAATTTTTCCCATTCTTCGCCTTCTGGTTATGAATGTCATGCTTCTGTAATTACTGTACTCATGGTTTCTCAGCGTGGCAATGATCCATCCTGCTGACAGGCTGGTGTGGTTAGCACATCAGGGCCCGGAGATGCACAAAAGTCCTGTGTGCATCCTCCCTCAGTACATGCCATGAGAATGCAGATTTTTGTGATGTGGCACCTAAAGCTGCTCAGGTGGCCGGTCCTGCCAGCAGCAGCAATGCTGCTTTGTGTTGTGTGTCTTGCTGAAAACAAAAGCCACCACAGTTGGTGGCTGACCCCCCACCAAAATTTGGATCAGGGGGCTCAGTCAGAGACTGGATGGAGGTTCAGGCTTTCACCAGCCAGCACACTGTTCCCAGCTCTCCAAAGCCACCACAAAAGCTGCCAGGGAATGTGTGTTTCTGCTTTTGCCATCACTGACAAACCTTGGGTAAACACCTCCCTCTGCTCCTCTGGACAGACACATACATTTTGCCCCCACATGTCTTAATTCTTCCTGCTTTTAACTATCAGCAAGCACAGAAACTTGCACTGAAATCAGCCCTTGCACAAAGATGTTTTAACTGAGCATCACACTAAGCTGAACCCATCATCCACTTCAAGTGATAGGATTTTTCTTGTTTAAATGTCGCTGTTGGACCGAAAGCGGAGCAAGGGACTCAGCAATCTGAGAGAATGCTGAGTGAATTTATTTAATTATTAACAGATTTATATACATGCGAGAAGGCTGTTCGGATTGGATAACACCAGTCCACCTCCCTGGGACTGATTCGACAGAACTCTGACTGCCTGTTTCCAAAAGCCCCTCTCATAAACATGAAACTTATATTTCTTATAAACTTATAAAACTTTCAGTAGAATTCCTGTGAGAAAGAGTTCTGTGCTGTTACAGTTTAAATGAATTCTTGTGCTGGCTTGAAGCTGCTGCTCTCAAAGCATGTGATCAAAGTTCCTGCTTGCTTTTTGGAAGGGTTTTATCATATTAGGTAGTCCTGCTCAGAGCCCTGTTAGCATGCACTTGTCCAGGCACAATGCCTGGGACCAAGCCTTGCTGGAAGGCGCTGTGGTACTGCTTGTTCCTTGAGAAGCCTCCCAGGCACGAAGACACCCACAGAGTGTCTGTATTTCATGGAAACAAAAGCCACAGTGAATGCCAGAAACCTGTTTAGAGGAATGGATCTAATAGGCACAATCTGATCAGCTTTTTGCATCCTCCATGGGACTGAAGCTGGTAATTCCCAAATCAAGGCCAGCATCTCCTGGTGCTAGTTCTAGTGCCCAGCCTTAGCTTTTCAGGTTCCCCAAACCTAGTGATCATGCTGAAATATAAACAACTGACCAGGAACAATGACACTTGAGCCCAAAGTCCTTGGTTTTCAGAGCATGTTGCAAAAGCCTTGCTGAAACAATGAAATGCAATGAATGAACATAAACTGGGAAAGCGCAACCCTGGGTACAAAAATAATCTACCCCAATATCTTTGTAAATCTGTTGCAGAGATATTGGGGCACCACAATAAAAGCAGAATATCCCTTCCCCTTCCTGGCCTTACTCCAGCACACATTGCCCACCTCTTGCCAGTGAAGGGATGTTCTCTGCAGTGTGCCCCTCACTGTTCTCCCTTCTCTCAATCCATTTACAATCACCAGAGAGATGAAAAATATTTTTAGGGAGGCTTTTCTAGCGCAGAAGCAGGATTCACACAGAGCCTTGCTCCACAACGTTTTTCTGTCTGTGGGCAGGCTGTGGTAATCCTCGTATTGCAAGACACTCGGCTTCGGCTCCCCGTAATTTGCACAAAGTTAATGGAGGAGTGTTGTAGAACATATGTTTGGCTTAATATAAGTTCAAGGGGTTTTTTAGTCTAATATGCTAAAATAAAATCCGGGACACCTCCACTGTAAATAAGATTGACAAGTTTTTAATTTTTTAATAATATGAGGCTAATTGAGCCGTAGTGGTCAGAGCACATTGTATTTCCTGGTAATTAATTGCTGGCTGCAATAGTTGACTGCATAAAACTATGCCTCGGGCCATTAACCTCAGGTCGTTAGTACTCAAGGAAATGTCTAGTGAAGGTCATTATTACTGCTGCTAGATAGGCTATTGTAATAGAAAAGAGTTGGCATGAGCTTTTCAGGAACCCATTTTCCCTGTTCTGGTCTCATTTCAGAGAACTGGGTGCAAAGGCTATTCCCAATTATTCTGCATTTACATTCATTTTCGAGGGGTTAGAGTTTGCCCACTTCAGTTAATTGGAGTATCTGAGAGGTTGTTCATTTAGCCTTATGTGGCCTGAAATGTTGGCCTTCCCAAAGGATTGACACAGGTTTGTGCTGTCACTCCCAGGGGGATGGACAGCAACCGAGTGAAAACCCAACAGATCCCTTGCTTCTTGAGCAGCAAGGCACAGACTCTGGGTGGGAGGCTGTGAGGTGAATGGGGCAGTTGTTTCACCATGTGGAACCAGTGGTGTTTGTGTGTCCTGATATCTCTGCTTTGGATTGAGTTTCCAAGGTTTTGGTGATGGACCAAAATCAGCCTTCTCATGTAAAACATCCTTTCTTTTGGTTATCCTGTTGTCTCTGGAGAGGCTTCCAACTCCCAAATCAAGAAGGAGCTATAGGGAGATTTGTGTTTGTGCTGTCCCTCAAACTGTTCCATAGGTCAGAGTCCCCAGAGCAGCAGAATGATATTGGTACTGAAAACTAAAATTAAAAAACAACAGTTGTGAGGACTAATTTATTTCCTCCCCTGGTGTAGTCAAGAATTGCTTTTTTTTTTTTCCCAAGGCAAAATGCTAATGGAACAAAAAAATAATGAGAAACATTTTTGAGTACTTTCCTTTAACAAGATATTAGTAATAATAGCACGTATTTACTACCTTAAAAACAGCTTTATGTTGAAAGCTGTTTTCTCTAATCATGTGTTTAAAATTGGGTGAGTATATTTTGCACAAACCAAAGTTCCTGAATCAATATTATGAGACTGCTGGCTCTAATGATGTTGTGAAGAAGCACTTCAGCTCTTAATAGACAAAATTACAGACTGCAGAAGACACAGTGATGGCACAAGAAAAAGGATGGGGAAGTTTTGTAATCTGCTGATGTTCCTAGCAGTGTTTGGTTTTTTCCTTCCTCACTTTGAAATTTTGGTTTGGAGTCAGGAGTGAAATAATCTATATGAAGAGACCTATTTTGCCCTCTTGATCAATACAGAAACGTCTTTTGTCACCATCCTTATATAAACAAAGGCTTACTTGTCCAGAGTCTCCTGCTGATGGAATGCCTCTCTTGAACTCTCTTCCAACTCTGTATCCAATATCGTTCACTGTCTTGAAAGAAAAAACAAACTAACCACGCTGCTTACACTGGTTCCAAGACAAACGTTTTTGTATTGTGGGAATGTTTTGAGCTATTCTTTCATCAAAGCTGTGCTACCAGACTTCTCTGGTCAGGCAGTGCTTAGGTCAGTTTGGGGAGTTTCTGATTTTTTGATGTCCCACTTAAATCTGATGAGCTAAATAAAGAATCATCCATGTGAAGTTTCTGTGAGAGCTTTGATGCACCAGTAGGAATTAAATCTTGGCTGGAAAGTCCAGAGGTGCCTGGTGTCTCAGACATGGATCCTGTTTTGAATGTTCTTGTTTGGTTTGTTCTCTGTTTAGGGATTACCCCTTTCAAATACAGGTTTTAAGATTAACTTCCTAAATTTCATGCAAGAAAATGCATCTGTGCTCACATTGCAAATAAAATGTGTCTGCTGCAGCTAGCCATGAGTATGTTTGGGGGAAGAGGAGGAAATGAGAGCTATCCACTTTCATGATGAAATGTAAACTGATTGCAGAGTTACTAACTATTTTAAGACTGTATGACCATGCGGACAAATTGAAAAACCCAGCAGTTTTGTACACAACGGGAGTAAGGAACAAATCCTATTTGAAATCTGCATCATTGTCCATGTGTAATAAAGCAGGGGTGGCTTAATTGCCAAAGCTTTTGCAAATTGAATAATATAGTAATCTCTTATGAGAGTCAGTTTTAATTTTTAATAATCTTTGATTAAGTAAGCATTCGCAACACTTTTAGTATTTGTGCATTAGCACAACAGCCTCTGGGTAGTCCTTGTCATTCTTTCGTATGCAGGCTGGTGTCAATTGATTTTCCATGGTCAGTAGCTGTAGTTGAGTCTGTTTAAGTTCCATAAAACTTCGCTCATTGCACAAATCCATTCCTGTCTGAAGGAGAAGGATTTGAGCTTTCTTCTCTTAGGAACATGCTGGGCATAGAGTGTAAATCCATATTATTCTACTTATCTCCATGACATTTCCAATTTCTACAGATGCAATCAAAAGAATTTGTCTCATTGATCTTCAAACTCTTTGACAATTTCACACTCTGAGCTGAGTGGTGTGAGCTGTTCTGTCGCCCCATTGCTTTTCATCAATAAAAGTTTTTACCTAGATCAAGACAGCACGTTTGCTGCATATGAGCTATGAATCTTGAAGATTGTTATTGGTTTACTGGTGGAATATTTATCTTAAAACTGAAATGAATTCTTAGATGAGTCATTACACACATACCCTCTCTTGATATTTTTAGGTGCTAAAGCCACTATTTCAATGACGCTGGGTTGGGGAAAATTGTCCATAATGTTTCGGATGTACAATTAAAGTGCCATCTGCCTCTGTGATGCAGCAGATGTATAATTGATATTCACTGCTGATTTGCCTCTTGATTTTCTGCAGACACTGAATGCTGTAATTGTTTATACAGTATGATCCCGAATACCCATGTGAGAATTTTCCTCCTCACGTGTTCCTAACAGAACTATCACTACCATCCTCAATACTCAGGAGATGGATTCATTAAAAGATAATTTGCAGATAGCTAGGCTAAAATCTTACAGAAATCTAGTGAGTAAGTAAAAAACAAGTTTTCAAAAGGAGTGGCTTATTCCCATAGGATCATGGTTTAATATAGGAGAGCTTGTTGGGAAAACGTAAAATGCTGATGCAAAATCTGGTTACCTTTGTACACTGACTCCAAAGCAGGTCATAGCTAGGAATAAAAAAAAAGAGAGTTGTTTCATTTTTCCCTCCTTTTTAGCAGAGATAGAAACGTTCTTCAGGGGAAAAATTTTATGTAGAGTAAAACCAAAAGGTCAACTGTAACATCAAAGGAACTGTTTTCTCTAGGGCAAAGACTATTTAATAAAAAACAGAGATAGAAACCACAGCAGTGAATTCTGAGCAGATGGGAAAACAGAGATATGCTACTTTTTCTTTTTTGTTGTTGTTTTTATGCACTGTCTTTCCAGTTCAAAATTCAATCACTAAAATCTTGATCAATCAGCAGGTGTTAATTTTACCCTGTGACTGGCATCTAAGCTTCTTCTGAGAATACTCTAGACCTGAATCAGCTCACGCTGAAATAAAAGCAAAATGTGACCAGTCACCTCAGTGGCAGGAGGTTTGTGGCTCTATTTTATATTGCTGCCCTTCTTTTTGACAGCAGTGGCTTTTAAGCACATTAGTTAAACTCAGTATGAAATGGCAATGATTGTCCAGGGCTTTGCACTTGGCTTCAAAGGAAAGAAACATTGGTGGCATAGAACCTGAATCTGGCCTTGCTGCAAGTGACACTTTGAGTGATAATTTCTTAAGCCCATGCCTGGCTCCCTGGAAAAGTCAGCTCTCTGGGCACCCAGAGAAACCAAGGCCCATTTTATTGCAACCTGTTCCCTTTGCGTGAGGCGTTGGCTGTTCTCAGCATAATCCATAAGGATGCCCTGTGTTTTCCCAAGGCTGAACACTTGCTCTTGTGTTTCAGTGTCTCTCAGGGTAGCAGTGTCATTACAGGTAAAGGACATGGTGCTGATGGTTACAGCGTGTCACTCCTGCAGCAGCCTGAGCAAAGGACCAAGCAAGGGGCTAAGGATGCAGCACAAGGAAAGCACAGGGGATGCAGGGGATGGTTTGGGGAGGGGAGATGGAGCCAAATCCAAGGAAATGAGGTGCAATGCACTGCAGATCAGTCTGGTTCTGTTCAAGTTTTCTTTCACATCTCTGTTGCTGTCTGCGGAATCCACCAAGTTAAAGAGAACCAGGGAGGTGGCGCAGGAGAATCTGACTGTGTTAATGCTGTTGAATATTTGCAGGAGGGAGAGGAACTGCTTTTCTCCACGAGTCATTTAGTCACAGCCTTGATGGGTGCTCTGGGATAAATGCAAACAGAAATCCAGCTACAGCACAATGTATGGGTAGTTTTACCCATGTAACTTCTTATTGAGGTCTAACTGGGCTCTTCATCATGGAGAGATGATAAGACGTGAAGGGAAGACATTTCAGGCTGTTGCTCATGTGTTCTTAAGGATTTTATTATTTTATTTTATTTTATTTTATTTTATTTTATTTTATTTTATTTTATTTTATTTTATTTTATTTTATTTTGTTTTGTTTTGTTTTGTTTTGTTTTGTTTTAGTTCCAGTATCTTTCTCTCATTCGTATAACAAGCTTTTGGATATGTTTATTGCATAAAGATTCTTCTTCAGGTTTGGCTTATATTTACAGAGAAGCTCACCCCTGAAGGGGAGGTTGCAGTCTCACAGCAGATGTAGTGCAGTGCTTGGGTTGAGCACACAAGAAATTAGGAGACATTATGATAGAGAAGGGTATGCAGAGTGGACTGGACTGCAATTAAACAGAGCTGAAACTTGCACAGGTACAGAGGCAGCATGAAACTGAGATCCCAGACCTCGTGAGCAGTATGTTGAGCACCTCTCTGTGCTAACTCAGCAATACCCTGTCTTGCTACTACCCACTTGTCTGAAGTGTGGCTTATTCTCTTAATTGCACTGTACTACATATAAATAAATCAGCCATAGAGAAATTGGTTTTGCATATTAGTCACTGGCTGGATGAAGTGTTCAGTTCCTGTTACCACAAAGTGTCAACAAAATGAGTATTCTATCACTGTTTAATTCACATGCTTCAAAATGGAACTCCAAAGACAAATTAAGCTTTTATTCTAATCAAAAGAAATCCATTCCTAAAAATGACTTGAATATATGGAACTGTTTTCTTTTCAGTAGCATGAAGGACTAAGAGACTATAGCAGTGGAGGGGAGAGCTGCAGTACCTGTTTGGGAGTGGGAATTCAGGGGGATGCTGGTTGCAGCTCCTGCAGCGTGTTTGTGTTTGTATAGGATGGGTGGTAGGAAAAATAGAGAACTCATCCTTGGAGCAGAGATGTAGAACACAGGACTCCTGCCACCCAACTGGGTGCTTCCCAAACCAGGAGACTTAGGGAAAGCAGAAAAATTTGCCTTCTGGATCCTTCCTTTCCTTGTGGTCCTGGCAGGAGAGGGGGATGTGCTCTGGGAGACCTCGATATGGGCCCCCCTGGGAGCTCACATCCCTAGAGGTTTAGGAGAGCCAATGATGGTGATTTCCTTCCTTGGGGGCAAAACCTCTGTGGAAAACAAGGCAATGTTTGGGGGTGCTCAGTGTGTTAGTGGCACCTACCAGCCTTCCAAACAGCAGCTGCCCATCAGCAGCTCTGGTGACATCTCATTCCTCTGAAGACGTCACATGCAGGTGACAACACACATTCATCAGAAGCCTTTAAAGTTGTTTTGGCCCTCTGCAGCACTGCTGAGTTTATTTTGGGTGCTAACCAACTGCAGCTTGTGATTCCCATTGGACTGCCAAAAATACGTGAGCAACCCTAGAGGACTAGTGCCTCCTTCCCCCAGGCAGTGGGCTGGAAGGGCCTCCTTGTGAGAAGAAGCAAGTTTTCTCTCCTCCAAACCTCTTCTGCTACAGCTTTGTTCAGCTCCCTTCTGGTCCTGTCAGTCTAAATAAGAAGGCAGCTTCCCCTCAGAGAAGCGTTCAAAGCTTCACATAAAGTGTCTTAATTTTTGTTGTGCGGAGCTGTGCGTGGCAGATAGGAGCTGCAGCGTGTACAAAGGCACCACAGCGAGAGAAACCACAGCGAGGGCTTCCAGAGCACAACATCTGGTGGGGGAGCCTGCGTGATTAGAAAAAGGGTTGTGTTATTGCCAGAATCAAATTATCTGAAGGTGTCCTGCTGGTAAGCAGCAAGTACAAGCTGTACTGAGTTCTAAATTGGTGAGTACAAGAGTGGTACTATTAGATCTTTAAATCCCTCTTTGGCTTAAGTTGGGTTTTGTCAATATTCTCATCTGAAACCTAATGCAACATGTCTCAAGACACAGGCTATGGTTGAAACAAATTTTATTTTCACTTTTACCCATTAATATTCTGTTTCCCACTTTTGGGGAAGGTTTCCCAACAGAGTTTTCCCTTAGGAGTTTGGAAGGCTTTGGTGAGAAGCAGAAATCGATGGCTTGCTTGTCCTAGCAGGTCTCTGTCTTCCTTAAAAATAATCTCTTCTAGTTGTGGGGGAGAAAATCCTTCACAGGACAGAAGTCAAGATAGCTGTAGCTGAAAATTAAGCTTGCAGGGAATTGGAATGGGATTCTGTGGGATGATCTTTGCCATCCAAGGGATCAGGCCAGTTGGGTGTTACCTGCATCCCAGCTGAGATGCAGTCTCTGGCCATGTGGATGCTCCCCTTCTTCTCTCTATGCTCTTCTTTGACAGTCGGTGTGAATTGATTTTCCTTTGCTTTGCAGCAGGTAAAATTTAACTCCTGCGTGTCAGCTGAAGAACAGTAACCTCAACTGCTTCAAATCCAACATTTAAGGTCGTCGTATCAATCCCTCTTGCACTATCCCTGCAACTATCTAAAAACCACAGAAATATCGTGTTCTGGAGGTATACCTAAGCTTTTAGCACAGGATGAGGCATCACTGTCAGTGGTAGGTGGATTTGCCCCTCCTGCTAGGAATTCACTTCTATCTCCCTTGCACATCCCAGTAATCAGCCAGGATCATCTAAACCTTATTCTTTCACCCACAATTATGAACCTCTATGCTACCCTCCTGCTGCCTTGTTTGCACTACTGTGGCACCTGGGCTCTTGTTAGAGGCAGGAACTTTATTCTAACAGAAACTTTGCAAACATGGTAAAAAAATTAATGTTTCCTTTTCATCCTTGAGCCCAAATCTTTTAGATCACTGTAAATTGGACATTTGTCTCCCTTGGCTGGTAAGGATGACTGCTCCATTGCAGGCTTTCCTCTGGGGAAATTTATAGGAAGATTTAAATATGAAGTGAATGGTTCCCTTTAAAGTTGCATATGCTACAGGAATGTGACTTATGAATCCTGTTAGCAGTAATGGCTGTATAAGAATATCAAACACTTAGTCAAATCAAGATTTTGCTGTGATGCATCTCACACTAGAAGAGTTGCTATAAATTTTTGTACTGGGCCGAACATTTTTATGTAGCTCGGGTATGCAGGCTATGTTTGATGCTTATAGAAGTTGAGTCTGTTTTGCTTTTGTTGCTGACTCCTGGAGGAACATGTGCATGTGTTTGTGTAGCTGAATAGAATTAAAACTCATCAGGTGTGCAGTCTCAACAACAGAGAATGCTTCTGCCTGCAGAAAAACAGGAGATAATATTAAACTGCAAATAAGCCATCAGCCTTGTGTTGGGAAGAGACCAGTGTTATTTTCATAATTTCTAGTGGCCAGCATAGGTGACACCTTCTGGATAGAGCAGATTCAGTGGAGAGTAGCGACATACTTGAAAATTGCCTGTATGAAATATTTATATAAAACTTTGCTTCATGTGGTGAATATTTGAACAATTAAAAATCTGTTCACTGTCACTTTCTGGCCTTGGGCTAAGCTGAGAGGCTGGCTTGAGGCTGGTGGTAGTTGCAGCCTGCCAGCTGAATGGTACCTGTGGGATTGTGCTGGAACAGATGGGAAGACCAGCAAGCCTAGAGGACTGTCATGGTTTAACCCCAACCAACGACTCAACCCCACACAGCCACTCCCTCACTTCTTCCCAGTGAGACTGGGGAGAGAATTTGAAGGGTAAAAGTGAGAAAACCTGTAGGTTAATAACAATTTATTGATTGACATAAATCAAATCAAATAATAAATTTTGGAGCCTATAAGAGACCTGGAGAGGAACTTTTTACAAGGACACGTAGTCATAGAACAAGAGGCAATGGCTTTAAATGTTGCCTGTGCAGGTTCCTGTGTCTTCTGGTTCTCTTGTGGGTTTATTGTCTTTGAAGTCTTTGTTTTAATGTCACAATAATTGCTTGACCACAGCAGAGATTTCTAAGCTTCTTCAAAGCAAATTGTGGGAGCACCAGAGTGGTCTCAAGGGCTCAGCCAGTTCCTCAGCACCTTTCTGAGTTGGGGCACAAGTCTGTAGGTTTGTTTGGATGTTGTCTCAAACTGCCTCTCTTAATGATGAGGCCATTTCACAATGTGCCAATGACGTGGATACTCTTGTGGCTAGATCTGAAGGAAGTTTTAAAAGTAATTCTCCAACACTGCATTCAAAAATACAGAGGGGAAGCAGGGGGCTGTGATTATACCTTTTTGTTCATTTTTTCCAGCAGGGCTAAAGAGTTTCATTTCTTTCAAGTTGCCCACTTGAATCCCGCTGAATCAGGACAGAAAATTACTGCACGCATGAGAGGAGTGCAGTAATCATTTGGGGTCAGTAAGCTATAGATTGCAATATTTGGCACAGTTACTGTGTGTGCCTGCGAGCCACAGCCGTGTCCCCACTGCACCCACCAGCAGCTGTGGGAGAGGAGGGAGAGGCTGCTCTGCATTTCTCTCCCTTGGCCTTCCCCTTGTGCCCCCTGGGTCATCAGCCCTTCCTACCTCCTGAGGCCTTTCACCACTGCATTAATGATTATTTTTAATCAAAGAGATCAGAGTTATTTTTCCCAGTTGTTAGTTTGGTTCATATCAAGCCGCTGATTATTGCAACTCACTGAGATGATGAAAATAACCATCCAGATCATGAAGTTTAGACATAGGAGACCTGACTAGTCAAGGTAACCAGCTTTATTTGATCTGATGCTTGATTTTTTGCCTCCATCTCTGCATTCTTTGAGGTATTTTACTTTGGCTTCCCCAAGGCAATCTACCAATAATTCAATGACAGGTCCCCAGTCTTATTCTTTGTTTTTTAAGCTTCTGGATACTAGACTTGAATTTTGAGGACCTGTTTACAAGCAGTGGCATGTATTTTCTGTATGCCCTTGGGCAGTCTCCTTCACTTCTCAGCATGTCCATGGTTTTGTAAAAGGGCTCAACGTCCTTTTTGCAGGACCACCTTGCCATTTCCAGTGTGCCAGGTGTTTTGGCAGACCACTAATTCAGTAATGAGAGGGAGGAGAAATAAAGGTAACTGACCTATGCACAAAGATGAACATAAAGCCAAAAAAGGGAGATCTTGCTGGACTGGATTAAGACTTTGCCTCCTTACCAAGGAAGAGTTGTGTGAGCAGAAGTTCATTACATGATGAGCAAGCCCCAGGCTGCCACTCACCATGGAAGATGGGACTCCTGGCTCCCTAAAACCATTAATTAGTTGGAATTGAGGCTCTCACTGTTGCTACCATGACTCAGTCTATAACAGCAGCTGGAACTTTCAAAGTCAACTTTATGACCACACTCTGCCAGCCTGCTTACTAATGACATGCAAATTACAGAAGTTCAAACATTTGCATTTAATGCTCATAGCTGTTTCTTTGATTGCTAATGATGTTGATTCATGAAGAAAAAGCTTTCTAAAATAAAGAGACTATTTCATGTACCACACCAAAAGCAAATGAAAGGATGTGGCATACAGCATTTTTTTGGTCACGTTAAGCCCTGTCCAAACACCTCAGGACTCATAAATTAGGTGGAAATGAAATGTGATTTACCAGCTAATTAGATAGACTTTAATTTTTAAACAGAATTATAACTTAGAATAAACAATAAACATGCACATTTAGTCGTGAACTGCTGTCCTGAATTTTATTGCACAGTTGCCACAGATTTTTATTATTTATTCATGTTACAAAATCAACACGGCCATTGCCCACCTCCTAAAAGACTCATTCCTGGAGCAAGTTGTCCACCTACAAACTTATGGTGTGAACTACCTTTGCTACCCATTCTTGCAACCAGACACCCTGTGAGGGTGAAAGCAAGATGCCAAGCCCCTGACATAGAAAAAGCTCCTCAGAACTTGTTACAAGGGGAAAAAAAGAAGATTTTTTTTTTCTGCTTGAATTACTTTTTCAAACAATGAAACATCACTTGACTCTGTGTAGGGAAGTTGTTCACAGGGTTGAATTCATCTTGTCTGGTCATCTGCTTCCCAGCAAAAGCCATAAAAGGAAAATTGCTGTGTCTGCACTGAACTCTTTTGGAGAAAGCAACTGAAACTGGACAGATTGTGGCTTTGAAGTATCCACTTCCCTTTCATTCACCATAAAGGGAATGCAGGGGTTTGGGTTAAAGAGATGGATCTATCCTTGACAATTTCTAGGTTCAGTTCCTGATCTCTCCCTGACAGGTTTTTAGAGGTATGATCCTACACAAGCACAAACTGCACTTGCAGCACTGTCTAGATTCTAACATTTCTTCCTGAAGAACAAGGCTCAGCATCAGTACAGCAATGCAGTTTGTCCTTATGAATAATTTAGGCAATCGAGTGTCTGACTGGTAACTCCAGTATTTACTGGTCATAAAGATGTCATCTGTCCAAAATGTGTCCTCAGGCTTCATCATGTCTCTGGTTTACAAGGCACTTGGCTAATCTGGTGTGTGGGTACATGCATACAAAGATGGTGGCTGAATGAATAATTAGGAAGAGAAGAAATTTCATTGGGATAAAGAATGTGAATTTTAAAAGGTAGAGGAAAAAGCTCAACAAGACTGATCAGCAGATCTTGATGATTCAGCTGGGTCCAGCCTATTTGAAGTTTATATTATCAGACAAACAAAGGAAAGGTTTATCCCCAGACATTCTTCTTTAGAACCTCTGCAAACAATATTCTACAGCTGAAATAAAATGATGACACTTGGGACTTTTAAGTACTGATGCTATTAGTTGAGAAATGCAACTGCATCAGTTTTGTGCTATGTACCATACAGAATTTTGCTTGGAAATTTGGAGCCGTTTTGCTTTTCATAATGCTGCCTTTGTCTCTTATGACACTTTCAATCTCTTTGTAACACTATATTTTGCTGTGAAAAGGCTAAAAAAACTGCAACAATAAATATTAATAAATGGAAACTGGATCAGGAAAGTTGTCATGGCAGACAGCCAAGTTACAAAAGATTGTCTGCTTTGACTCTTACACAATGATACTGAGAAAGGTACTATATAAACTATTT
The DNA here is from genome assembly GCA_013397795.1 of Orthonyx spaldingii. NCBI lineage: Eukaryota > Metazoa > Chordata > Aves > Passeriformes > Orthonychidae > Orthonyx > Orthonyx spaldingii. Next base: position 3,520,868 of record VZTJ01000487.1, on the reverse strand, counting down.
TCTGGCTAAAATTAAATAATAATCTAGGTGTCTGCAGATAGAACACACCATCAGGATTGACATGATTCTTGGGGGCTTTTTTTTTTTTTTAATCTATCTTGACAAATATAAATCAGAGAAACAATACCAGCAGTGCAAACAAGAAATGCAGAATAACATTTCTTCAGTGATTTTAAGCAGCATTTTTATATAGAAATTCTCAAAGGAGTTGAGATTCATAGGCAGCCTCAGTAAGATACATGTTCTAGTGACAGTCAGCAAGATGCTCCATTTTGCCATAGGAAAGGTGCTGCTTTTGTTTAGTAGAGAAAAAAGTTTACCCTGTTTTGGAGGAGTTGACACGCTGAGCTACAAAGGACTTCACCCTTCTGTCCTCCTAAGGCATCCCTGGAAGAAGGACCTGGTTTGGATTTGTAGGTTGAAGTGCCATGACTCTCGATGTGCATGGTCAGATCAGCTGCCTGCCCACTGCAGAGGCACTTGGTGTGCAGGAACTGTAATGTATGGATTGACTTGAATGGTTCTGTAAGCAAAAACCTCTCAGATCACCTGGACACACCTCCGGGTTGCATTAGATTTAATGTTATTAAAACAGAGTCTAAACTGTGAGAAAAGAAATGACTGCATGTTAGATCAACCTTAAAATAAATCTGCTTCTGCAGAATACTAAAATCTAAAGAAAATGGAAAGATCAGTAGTCAGAGATCCCTTTCAGTCGCTGAGGCTGGGACCCATGTCTTCTAAGAGACAGCTCATAGGTTCAGACACTCCATTAGGATACCTGTATGGGCAGCACAGCTTTATGCTACCACCATCAGTGGGGATTCAGACAGTGGAGATAAGAGATGCTCCAAACAGGAGCCAACTTTCGTAGGCAGAACTGAACCCCCCTGATGGTATGATTAATGTCCAGTGAGTGAGAGGCAGCAACCTGGTCACAGACATCCAGACCCACTTGAGATGCCTTAAGATGTCCAAGGTATCCATTCACTTTTGTCAGGTGGATGTGACCCAGGACCAGAAGGACACCTCTGCGTCTCTGGAGGAGCAGCTGTAAAGTTCTGAAGGGCAGCTCCAATGGACCTACACCTTTGTGTGTGGGTACATGGGCTGTGTTCAGAGGGTTATTGGTAAAAGGGGAGTTAAGAAACCTCAGACTTGCTCTTAACTATAAACCCACAGGCTTTGAGGACATCTTCCGAGGTGTGGGTTTGCTGGCTCTAATTCGCATTTGCCCAGGCACTGGCGGTTCTGCAGGTGCATTTCTGTGCCAGCCTTGTCTTGAAGTCTGGGCTGAGGCTTAAGTCTGCCTCCTTGGGGCCAGGGCAAGGTACCAGAACCATTCTGACAGATCAGTGTTGATGCACATCTCTCAATCCTTGTAATAACTCAGGATGAGATTGTATCCTGGTTCTGTGCAACCACACAGAGGGCTCTGCCACAGGTTAGACTTAGGGAATAAAGACAGCTTTTCCAGTATTTTCTCATTCTACTATATATAGAGGAGTGAGTGGGATGGGAAATGATCGACTGTGGGGAAAAAGGATGCAATTTATACCTAAGAGAAAAAGCAGTGGATGAAATGATGTTTCTAAGGCTTAGTCCCGCACTAGAGCAGGGCAGCTGAATGCTAACCTGTCTCTGGGGAGAATGGAGGGAGCTTGTATCCAAAGGCACAACCCAGCCTTGGTGAACACGTACAAGTTACCCTCACTGCCTTGTTTCCTGGCATTATTAACACTTTCATATGTGTGGTTATTAGCTTAGAAAACAGAGGCTATTAGTAACCAGTAAATATGTGGCAGGAAAATGGCAGCAATTGTCACATGCTTTAAAATTTGTGCTGAGCTGTTATAACTTCATTGTAGTTTTTAAACCACTTTTTTTCCTGCCACTTCTTCCAATGCTACAAGTAGGACAGAGCCACAACACTGCACCTCCAAGACACAGAATTCTTGTTGCGTTGGTGTGAGCCACTAATAGGATTCCAGGACAAAGCACTTTAATCCACTGCTAAGTAAGTGACAAGGCAGTAATATGGTTTGAGGACAGGACACAGCTAACATGCTACTTCTGCTCTTCAAAGACTTATTTTTATAATCCTCTGCAAAATCTTTGTTCAGGTTTCTGGAAGTATTTTGTAACTGCCCACACCTGCCTTGAAATATTGTCTCAAGCCAGTGTATCTGCTGCAAAATTCAGTCTATAGTTAGTTATGCTTTCAGTCTCTGAATTACTGTGTAATTATGTGTTGTGTTGGAGCTCTAGCTATTAGCTTTTATATTTCTGTAGGGTAATGGCTAATGCAATTTGAAGGACCAATAAAGTTGTCACCAGCAGATCAGTAATTTTATCACCACCACTAGATAAAACTCCTGAGTATGCATATGACATCTGGTCAGGTATAGTGTGTCAGCCTCCTGTCTGAGTCAGGAGTAATGGATACTTCCAGCCTCGTTTCAACCCCACAAGTTTCAGTGGTTCTGTGGGAATATATTGTCATGCTGTCTGCTTCTGGGCTGGTGGGTTTTCCTGGGGTTTAAGCCATTTGTGCTTGTGTAGTTGAGGTCTGCTGTGGTTGAGGACTTAACATTTTCCTTGCCTCGATAGCATACTGGACCATTCAAGCTGGATAAGTTTAATTCTTTTCTTTACGAAGTGATAAACCAACCTTTACCTGTTTGGAACACTTGGTTGGGAGTTGTCTGAAATATTGCAGTGCTTATAAGATATAAATCTAAGTGAGCCTAGGATCCCTTTATAACAGAAATAGAGCGATTCAAATACAGACTCTCATCAGTGCAGTCAAGGTTTGACCAGATGAGTTGCACCCTGAACTCTGTTGACTAGACTTCAAAGGCCATGATGGGAGTCTCAGACAATTTACTTTGATGCTCAGCCCTGTGCTGAGGACTGTAATCTTAGTTGACATAGATCCTGCCATTGATGAGATTACCAGGTTGGAAGCTCTTTCTCCACCATTAACTCATTAAAACAGGACATTATTACAGCACTGCTTTGTATTGTGTTCTGTTGAAAGAGGTTCTGCATATTTCTGTTTTTCCATGATGGTATCCATGTGGCCTGTCTGGGTGCCAGAGGCTCAGCCTAAAGAAGACTTTGAATCCTGCCCCAAAGCTTATTCCAACCTGAGGTCTAACAGTGCTCCTGAGTGTGATGCTGAGTGGGATGCTCAACATCCTTGCTGCAGCCCAGTGAGACTCACACAAGTGTCTCAAGCTGGGAAATGGAGATCTGGAGAATCCGCTTTGCTGAGGTGTTGCCTTCACTTTCTGCTCAGCATGAGCTGTCAGCTGCAGGGAAAGTGTGTGTGCTAAATGGGCAGAGAATCTGATATTGCATGAAGAAGCACATGCCAGGGCGGGCTAGAATCACACCTGTTTTATTACTGTGCCTCCAACACACTGGGAAACAGGAATATACTGCATTGAGTAAAACACAGCTTTGTCTTGTCCCTTGCTCAGGGACCCTGGCAGAGCCTCTGGGTGGGTGACAATGAACATCACTCTTCATGCTACAGCTGTGCCTTAGCAGGGCCAACTCTTTCTTCTTTTATGTGGCATAAATAATGAACTAAAAAGGCTGATGCTTTCACAAGTGATTTAGAAACTTTATTCCCTTGTAGCTCAAAGAAAAACAGGCTGTTAAATTGCTGTATAACTCATGGAAATATTGTCCCTTTGACATTAGTCCGTTGTATTAAGTAAATATCCCAGAGGTGTTAGCCTTGCAGTCCATGGCACTTTGGCTTCTAAATGCCTCTGTGAGTCCATTGATACCAGCTTTGTAGGAAGAGTTAATGTCATCTACTAAAGCAAATGATATCTGAGGGAAGGGGAAGAGGCTTTGGGGCCTATAAGCCATTCTTCAGGTCATCTGTATTGTGATTCTAGACCTTAGTTTCAAAGTGATGTACGAGCCCTTCAAAACGTCATTCAGTGAAAAGATTTACGGTGTTTGACTTCCCTCTCCCCCTCCCTTTGTAGTGCTGGTGTAAATCAGAAGTAGTTCAGTGGAACTAGGCTGTGTCAAACTGTCCGAGAGACATGGGCAGTGCAGTATATTCTGGTGCTTGCGTGGAGACAGACAGTAACTCTTCCTTTCTCAGTACATCTTGGAAGATGTAGGACAACCCTTAGCTCCCTGTCCTTTGCTTTTCTCTAGTGATCTCAAAACAGAGAGAAGTCGATAACTCTGGTAGAAAAAAGGAAAATAATGCCCTTTGGCTGGAAGATGGAAGTGGAAGAATTTCTTTTAAAATACTGTACGCTGCTAAGTAAAGTCACGGCTATTTTTACCAAATACTGGCTTTTTGGAAGCTTAATTATCTTCATTCTGCTCACAGGAATCAAAATGATACTTGTTGGCAGGATGGACCTAAAATAAAATCTAGTTGCTGTCCTGACAGCTGTGAAAGATTTAGATGAACCAACTTCTTTTTCTTTTTTTACTTTATTTTTTCCTTGAGGCAATTATAGATATGTTCTGTGACCTGCCCTTATCTTTCTGTGCCTTGTCTGTGTACTGCAAGGCTTGTCACAAGCTGCGTGGGTCTCTGCTAGCCGTGCATGCACAGGCTGCAGGGCTAAATGCAAGCTCTGTGTCCTATCTTGTTGCCAGGGAACAGTGATGAAGAAGTGCCTGAGCTAAACTCGAATTTTGGATCTTTGCAATGAGCAGCTTATGTGACCTTTGGCAAGCAATTTGCGTGGGGTGAGGTTCCTCTCCTTCAGTGTCAGGCTCTCTTCTGACTTCAGTTTGGTGGAGGACTCTGCCTATGGGAGGGGAGAGCATTAGAGGGAGACCGATTCACTATTTTAGACATTTGTCTAAAAATAGGACAAACTTGCTGCTGGGGAGATCTGATTCTCTCTAGCTACAGTGTGAGCCCAGATGGCTACCTTAGACTGACACCTTAGGCACTTTTACTGAAGTTCAGGCTGACACCAAACATCTGGGCTTCTGTGGGACTGTGAGTGTGTTTGAGCTCTGTGTTCATCCCTGTCTGAGCAAGATATAATCTCTGAAGTCTCCACAGTTGTCACCAAGATGTCTCTCTGTGTTTGGTGTTTCATGACATGGAGCTGCAAAGTCAAGTTCATTTTGCACATCCTTGTGTTTCTGAGGGTTGTTGGAGGTTAGCTTTGAAGGTATGAAGGATTCCTCCTTCTTCCTCCCTGTGCTTCTGAAGACCATTCAAAGTACTTTGTGGCCACAGTCAGTCCTTGTCTCCAAGAATTTCTGAGCTGAGCCATTCCCTTTAAAAGTGCCAAGAAGGGAACTTTTTCCAGGAGCAGGGGTGGGGTGTTAGAGGACAGCTCATGGCACCCATCACCCAACAGTGTCATGAGCCAAATAAATCAAGATGAGTAACAACAAACACGTGGCCAGTCTGTGGCACAAGGAGTATTTTGCAACATACACAGTGAAAATCTGCTTTGAGGAGCCTGGAGGGTGGGACCTGCAGGTAGAACAACTTCTTTCCAAAATCCTGTGATCCCGGTGGGATAATTCTGCAGCTGTAAGAGCATGTTCTGCATAGAAGTAGGTGGACCTTGTTTTAAAGAATATATGATGAGTAAAGACTCAGACAGTTAGGGCTGTTCAGCCTAAAGACACAAGGGCTCTGGAAAGAACTTAGAGCACCTCACAGCACCTAAAGAGGGTCCACAGGAAAGCTGGGCTGTTTGCAAAGGGATGTAGTGGTAGGGCAAGGCAGAATGGCTTTAAGATGGAAGAAGACAGGTTTAGATTAGATATTAGGAAGAATTTTTTTACTGTGGTGAAACACTGGAAGAGGTTTCCCAAAGCAGTTGCAAATGCCCCATCCCTGAAAGTTTGAGGAGAGATGGGATGGGACTTTTAACAACTGCGTCTAGTGGAAGGTGTGCCTCACCATGGCAGAGGGCTTGGAAATAGATCAATGAACATCCCTTCCAACCCAAACCATTCTACGATTCTATGATTTTGGGTGAGGAAGTGAATCATCCGTTTACAACTGTTGATTTCAGGTCAAGCAAGTTTTCCCCAGAAGGAGAATTAAAAGACTACTTTCCATATACACATTTCATTTCTGATTCTCTTCTATTTGATTTAAAGGCATTTCATTCCACCAAAGGGGAAATGCTTTTCTGGGCTCTTCTTATGAACTAAAGCTGAAAGATTTCTTCTGTCGATGCTTTGACAGTTTTCTGAAGCATCTACCTTAGCTTTGATCTCCTGCTCTCCTCTCCTTATTAATTTTTAACACTTGTTAAAAGATTTGTTCTATTTGTGAATTGCGAGAAGGTGTCTTAATTTATAGACAGCTCGAGTATATCATTGCTGCAATTTCAAAGTGTAATTTTTTCCCCTTCAAGAATTTAATTCATGTCCTCAGCTACCATATTGCAGCATAAGTACTTTGCATCTTCTGCAACTCTCTTGATACACACCTGACAAGACTTCTGACCTTGTTAGTTATGGAACTAACAGCTGATTTCTCACCAAGAAAGAAAGCCCTCTGTCAATTGCAGCAAAAAATCTTGGATTTTAGTAGAGGAGGGAAAAAAAGCCAATTTTGTTTGCAAGATTGCAGGAAATACTAAAGTTATCAATATTCAACTAGACAAATGAGTGATTTTTATTCAGAAAATATATGAAAACTTTCTTTTTTGCAAACAGCAAACCTCTCAACCTCTCAAATGCTCTGCTTTAATTTAATAAGTGTTTCTCCTCTACTTACCTGTTTTTCAATACTGAAGGTGAACAAGCTTGCCTGGTGTACTAGTAATAAACACAAAAAATAAAGAAATACACAGTCCAGACTTGGCTGTGACCTATGGGAGACATTAATAGTATTAGCAGAAGCATTTCTTGGGAGAGTCCTGATTTTATTTCTTTATGCATGTAAAGTGACCACATTCTTATCTCCTGTCTACCATAAAGTGAAGAGAAGACATTTTGGGGTTTTTTTCATTTTGGAAAATTCTGCATATTGCAGGACAACCTTCAGTACTTTTGACCATCTTAATTGCAATAAATCCAGAGCAGGCATAAAGGTATAAAGGTGTAGATACCGTTTCAGGCTGTTTGAGATGTGTTGCAGTTTTAGTGCCAAATCAATCTTTTTTTTTGCTGGAGAAAGTATCTTTTGGTCTGTGCAATGGTCAAAATATCTCTAAGGTTCATCAGCTCAATGAAAGGCTGTACTGCTCCTGCAATACTTGTTCTAAAGCAGCAAGGATGAAATGTGCAGGCTATAGTCCAAGAGTGCAGCAGATCCCAGGGGAGGAGGATTAGGGCCCCTCTGAGAGGGTCTGAACTGGCCCCATGCTGCTGATATTCTCCTGAAATGCAGTGGCCTCTCTCAAAGGGGAATTTGGCATTCGCCAACAACCTTTGACATGAGGAGCACTCCCTGGGCAGTGGGTGTAGGTTAAAACAGCAGGAGCAGGTTCTGTTGCCCTGCCTTGTGCTGCCTGATAAATGGCAGATCTGGGAAGTCCCTTAAAGATGCTTTTCAGCTGTAAAATTCACTTCACCTCTTCCCCTTCTCTCTTCTGCCCTCCCTATTATTTTCTTTTGTCTCTTTTAAAAATTTTTTTATTTCCCCTGGTCTGTGATATTTGATATCAAAGAGCTTTTGTAAAATGCAGCTTTCATTCATATCCTCAGCCTTTGCTTTTTTCCTCCCCCAGGCTCAGGACATGGAATGCCCAAGCCTGGCATTGGGGACAAGGCACTTGCTGGTGGTTTTGTTACTAGAACATCACAAATGCCCAATTCTCCCATCTGGGGCTCTGCTTACTTTAGTCCATGCCCAGAGTCAGACCTGCCTGGCAGTCTGTTAACCCTCTCCATCAACTCAAAGGCTCTGATGGGTGCTGAATGGATGTAAAGAACGAATTTTAAATACTCCAATGTAGCATTACATGACATGTTGGAACATTCTTTTTTCAGGAGGTAGAAACCCTCAGCATCTGTTCATAAAAGGTGGAATTGGGGTCTGGTTGTGCTGCTTTCTGCTCATCTGGGTTGCAAAAAAATTCCTCCAGAATATGCTACAAGTGTTCCTGCAAAGGTTGATGCACTGTACTTGTCATTGCTTCCAGGATTCCACAACCACCCCTCTTTTACACTCAGAAGACAGAGGCATGGGACACTCTGGATCTAGAGAGAGAAACTTTTCATGTATTTCATTGACTTCCCCTCCTTCCTTCATTGGGAATGTTTTGGCAGTTTGTGTTGGATCCTCTCTGGTGGCACAAGAGTTTTTTGAGTGTGCATCTCTTAGTTTGCAACCCAAGTAGGGTCCCCTCCAATCTGCACTTTAGCTGAAAATACCTTGTTTCATCTCTCTTCTGCTCAGAGCTTTGTGTGTCTCTGCTTAAACTTTCTTCTTTTGTAAGTCCTTTTCTTCCATCTTCTCTGTTGTTCTGCTCTGTGTGATGAATTTCTATTGCTTCATAGGATGGGGAGAAAGCACAGTAACTTACTTCTCCCACATGCAGGTCCCCCCAAAAATGCTTGTTGTTGGTCTGGTCTCAGCATAGCCATGGATTTTAAATACTCTGCTGATTTGAGTGTAAAACTACACAAGATCCTGACAATAAAAGAATATCAAGACTGAAGTAGACAAATTTCATAAAACTGTTTTCCTAGAATGAACATTTTCATGTATCCTGTAACTTATCCATTTTTAATGTATTCATTCCCAAAATCTTCACATTTAAGAGAATAAAACTTTTTATTCTTCTCATACCAAGCACAAAAATGCTCCAAGGAAATCACAATGATTATGCATTATTGCAGTGAGCACATCTATACTTATTGACATTTGCTAATTAAATTTGTTCAAACAGGTGAGGTGTACCCTGAAGAAGGTGCAGAATAAATGTGGGCTTTAGAGGGAGGAAGTGTTGGGAAGGAATAATAGTCAGGAATATGATAATTATTTGTTCCTTGTGATCTATTTAAAAGGCAACAAAAAAAAATAATTTGCAGAAGGCTTTGAAATGCAAAATGTCCCTGTATCAATGGGCCTAAGATCTGCCCTGAACAAGCAGGAGAATCACAGCTTTGTTTGTCATGAAAAGTTAAAACCATGGGATGTCTGGATTTCAGCCTGGGTGCAGATGTAAGGTCTGTGTTGACAAAAGCAAACTGAATGACTTTATATCATCCTCCAGAATGAGCACCAGTAGGAGAGGTCCTGTTTCCTGTGATGCTATTATTGATCAGCAATTTCATATCAAAGCAGTTCATAGAAAAGCTGTAAGAACCAAACCTTGTTTTTCTTCCGTGTTCAAAAAGGGGCAATTTTGTTTGCATTTGTTCTTTTCCCTCTGTCCTGTTTTGCTCTTCTCACTCATGTCACTCATGCTGCACCGGAGCTGTTGTGTTTAGAGGTCCTTGGAGAAGTCTCAGCCTTTCTATTCTGTCCAGCCTCAGTTGTCTCCACCTGAGCAAGCCTCTCTGGCTTCCCTTTACAGACAGACACAGAGCTTTGGAGCACGGGTCAGCCATTTTCTGTGCTTTTTTTAGGGTGAAATGAATTTGAAGTTGTGTTTCTAGTTAAAAGGGAAGATAAATAACAGCCATTTCCATGTGTGAGTGGTCTGATGGATAGCACGCAAGTTGTCTTTGTCTCCCTACCATCTAGGACACGTCCAATACAGTTCGATATGTAATTTCTCTTGAGCTAGGAGCTGCTAGTCAGTGCTTTTTCAAGTCTCTTGTTACCTGCTGTCAATATGGTAAGTCAATAGAATTTATGTCCCAGAGCAATATTTCCTGTGCAAAAAAATCTGTATCTGACTCAGCCTGTGAAGACTGCTTTCTGTAAACCAGGACAAAAGGCATCCCAGGTTTAGCAATAATATATTGTTGGAACATTCCCTACAACTCTGGTGTTGCCACATTTTACTGGCCTAATCTGAGTATTTCGGGCTCATGAATTGAACGAGAGGGGCAGGCACCGATCTCTGCTGCATGGTGATCAGTAACAGGACACTAGGGAACAGCATGAAATTGTGTCACAGGAGGTTTAGACTTGATTGTTAGGAACAGGTTCTTCACCCAGAAGGTGGTTGGGCACTGGAACAGAATTCCCAGGGAAATGGTCACAGCACCAAGCCTGACAGAGTTCAAGAAGGGTTTGGACAACACTCTCAGACACTTGGTGTGACTTTTGGGGTTGTCCTGCCTTAAACATCCCATTCTATGGTGAGCAAAGGTGACATGGCCAAATTTGGCAGCCTGCTGAGTGCTTACTCTGATACTGGGGTTCCCTTTCAAGAGCATCATTCTGGGGCTTGCACGGGTAGTTCTGCCTCTCTGAGATGTGGGACCCAAAGTCAGGTGATCTGATTCCTTCTGGGCTTCCTATGGAAGCTGTGGGTGAAGCTCTCCATGCATGTCAAATGTGTCGTAACGGTGGACAAGCTTCAAAGCTTGTTCAAGTCAAGCTTTGCAGGCTGCAGATGCCTTTGCTGCAGCAAAAGACTTCATGAAATATTCTTTTCTTTGGCCTAAAATTAATAGTTTTTGAGAGTCCCTTTGGAAATGTGTTTAATACAACTATTTCCTAGGAAAAGCAGAATTTCACCCTGTGGCAGGGGCTGATTTATGCCACACAGCGCTGTGCTACCTGTAACTTACCTTATTGTTTTAACTCCTCCACAATGTGCCTTCAGCTGGTCCTGCTGAGTGTGCCCTGCATAGCAAATCAGTCTGTACAGAGCTTTACATTCCATAGGGACAGGGGCTGGAGACATTCCAATGCATAAAAGAACACAGAGTTAAACCTTTCTCTCCACATATTAGATACTCTCCATTTATTCACTGGAGCCCAGAGTGCAGCAGGTAGTACGGGGAGAACTCCAGCAATTTTCATTGCCAGATTATTTTATGAAGATTAATGAACAGGGAAGTGAACAGGAGAGCTCAGCAATCTGTTAAATCAGGGCGTTCAGGCCTGTTTGTAACAAGCAGATAGGTCTGGGGACAAAGTGATACAAATGAGAGGTGTAAGGATATATTCACTGATTTCAGACATTTGCAAGCAAAATTCCTGCTGTGTGATCTGTCATTCATTTCGATTATGGATTACAACCATCAGGGGAAGATGTTTTTGGAGGGTACTGTGAGGAACTGATTTCTTATACTGACAGAGTGAAATGCAGATCCTGTGGACAGAACTAAGCTGTTTCATTTTAAACATGAAGTAAGCAGTGGAGAGAAAGCTTTTGGAAGCTTAAGGTTTTATTTGGTTTTCTTGTGGCTTTTTTCTTCCTGTATTGTTCTGATTTGATTTTTTTGCAAGCATCTTTAATTTTAAAAGATTGAAACATGAGCCCTTTGTAAAAAAAGACCTGTTTACGTGAAATATCAGAATTGCTTCTTCTTGCTGCAAGCCAAACTGCTTACTATAACATTTGAAAGAGCAATACCTGACATCTTTTGAGAGTACAAAAGATGGAAATGAAAAGAATGTATTTTGTGTCTCTGACACTACATATTTCTTCCTTAGCTGTTTGTAAGATAACAGTTAACAGAATAGAGGCGATTTATAGCTGTGTATGCTGAAACAATGCCATGCCTGCTTAAATGTGAAGTCCCTGGGGTTTTGCAGATCAGTGATTACCAGTGCAGGAGACAGCGCTTCAGCTGAGCACACAGGTCTTCACCCTCCTCTGCACCTCACTAATGTCCAGTCCTGATGGAAACCTGTGATGACACTGCCCATATAAAAACCCCGGATCCTCATTTTCAGATCCTGGGGCAGGGCATTCCCAGCAACTCAATATTCTCCATATCTGATGGACATCTCAGTAAACAGACTGGAATCACACACAGGAGTGATGTAGGCAGCAAGGATCCTCTTAGAGTCATGGAATCATGGAATATCCTGAGTTGGAAGGGGTCCATAAGGACCTTCAAGTCCCACTCCTGGCCCTGGAGTCAATGGCCAGGCATGGGCAGTAAAAGGCCACCCCTTGATTGCACCATATAAAAGGAAGGGGACTGTTCCTTCACCCCAGGTGTAGGCTAGGAAAGGGTAGGACAGGCTCTTTTAAAGTCTGTTCTACAGCAGAGTGAATCAGACCCCCACCAGGGGCATGTGCAAGGCAATTTCTTCCTTTCATTAGATGGTGGTCTGATTTTGGGTAGAATCATGTTTTGAGTGCCAAATTATTTAATCGATTGGTTTAGAGGGGGAAGGTTTGTGAACTGACACTTGGGTATGTGATGGTTTCTTGTCTGTCCACATCATCCTATAAGCAATTTCAAACGACACATGGCAGCATTTGTATCTGCTCTCACTAGTGAATAGAGGTCCCTTTTATTGTGGTTTTCAGACTGGTTTTGTCCTCCATCTTTCAGATGAGGACATGGCATTAGGGCTACTGTGGGCCAGGGTTCACTCATGTGCTGCTTTTCCGTGCTGTGGCACAGATATAACTGACCATTTTCTGCTTCCCTTTTTCTGCACAATGAGCAGAGTTACTCTGACAGCTATCTGATTTTCTTTTTTATCATTCAGTGTTTTTAATGTTCATAGTAGCAACTGCAGACAAATTCAGGCACGTATGGCTTATGACTGTTATTGATATTTGCTTTAAAAAATTCCACATGTAATAAAATCAGTTATGTGGTCAAAGAGATACTAATTTCATGAGGTGAATGATGGAATTCTTCCTTTATGGCACTTTAGTTCAATGGTGCAAATATATAGACTAATATATTTGTGTATGTGTAGATGCTTATTTCAAAGTGAGGAATTTTTACTGCCAACTGTACCAAAGCAATATGTTAGGGCTGTAAAATAGGGAATTATGTGCATGTAATTAATTTTTCATTGCTGAACATGCATATATGTGCTTTATTACCCCTCCAGTAGGCAGAACGAAAAATATACACAGTTTTACCTATGGGCAATTCTACACAGTAATGAGACTCTTCAGGTATGAAAATTCATCTCCTTTCTTTCTCACTCCCTGTCACACACATGGGAACTGACTTCTGCTGAGGTGTCGGCCCAAAGTTGTTTCCCCACAAGGAAGTGAATGAAACCCTGGGTATTTGTCTGCAATTAGTTCTGTATGGTTACATATGTTGAATGATAAAGCTTTGGCAGACAAAACTCAAAGCACCCCTTCACACCTGCTTGGACACTGAGCTTCTCTACACTCAAGCCCCTCTTTACATCTGTTGATATATATGCTGTATAGATATGGTGATGTATAAATGTGATCAATTTTTTATTCCTCTGAGTTCAGATCAGATGATATATTTATGGGTTTTTACCTTTAGCAAGTCATGAAAGGAGGGAACTGTGAATATCTGAGTCACTTGCTGAAGAGAAGTGCTGTTGACCCATTTTATAAGAGATGTATTGAAATAAGGTCACAGCAGGCTTGTGTGACCTATGGGAGTCCCTGCAGGTTGGACTGACTTTGTTGACTACTTTGAACTCAGTCTTTATTGATTTGAATGCCATCTTCAGATTTCACATAATCTTCAGAACACATTTTAACTTCTTCAATAATATTTTTGTGTTGAGAGCAATGTTTAATTTCACAGAGGAATCATTTTACAGAGAAAGATGGCAAATGTTAACCTTTAAAATCATAATGATTTATTCCTCTAATTCATTGCAGACTTCTGCTGCTTATCATCAGGGGCTGATGGAGCTGTTCTATTCATAGGTCACTGCTGTTACCGGATTCACTGATGTTTCTAGACACATCTCCTTGGAAATTGGGCATAAAGATAAGGTTGGCAGAGGAGTATTATAGAATTGCCTGTGAATGGGCATTCCTGCCTTTCTCTGATGTGTCTGGTACCCAGCACTCTGAACACAATGGGTTTGTGGTGTGATCGATGGCTGGTCTTAACAATTCCCAGTTTCCTTTGTTATTCTCTACTTTTGCTAAAGTAAAGAAAACAGCACTCTACCGAAAAAAGAGATAACAAGGTTTTCAGGCATAGCCTCCCAGAGAAATTATATAAATTTCTTTATCTCGGTAGCTCTAGCTTATAGGAAATCTTTGAAACATTTAACATTGCTGTAGCATCTGTCTCCCCCTGAAATTCTCTCTGCCTTGCTGCAGATCTCAGATGCAGCCTTGCCTGTTCCCCAGGTGAGAGGGGCTGATTCCAAACCCTGATCATATTTCCATTTGCACTTGTAAGGGTTGGCAGTTCACCTATCAATCACCTCCTGCCACCTCGTCTCTCTTCAGAAGTCAAGCTTTTGATACTTTTTTCCAAGTAAGCCCATGGGAACTCTAAAAACCCTTCTATGAATATACCCAAAGGATACTTGGGATTTTTTTTTATTGTGCTTCACCTCCAAAATAACAAAAAACCTATTTAAGAGATGATTATATGTACTTTAGACAGATTACTGACTCTGATCTTTCATTCCCATTTCCCTATGACCTTTTCAAGAAAAATCAGGATGTCTAGTGATAATAGCTAGGGATCTTCCAGCAAGTGGGTTATTAGGTAAAATACTTAGTGCAATACCTTCTATCTGGTCAGTGACAGTGGTTTAAATGGTCTCTTCTCTCCTCATCATATTCCTCCCATTTGAATGTCCTGAATCAATAGAACAAGTTCAAGAGGAAAAAAAAGAGGCAGAAATCCAGGCTCCTTTAACTACGAATAAAGTCTGCATAGTAAATTGGAGCAGCAGGGGGAAGAGAATTCCAATTTGATTTGCAAATTGACTCTCTCCCACTCCCATTTGCAGAAATAAGGCCCATATGCCCAGTAAGCAGTTGCTGCTCAAGGTAAAGCTCTGCACCACAGAGGGTTTCTTGGCAGCAAATGAAAGGAACATTGCCACTCTGTTACATATGCCAGCTCCAATAAATCTGTGGATTAGTTTCCTGGCTGCCACAATGGAGCCAACTCAAAACCATATGGTTCTCCTTTCTTAAACATTGCCATTCAAAAGGAGCGTGGCCGCCTCCCTTCCAGAGCTGTTTTTGTTCTGAGGAGAGCTCTGCAACAATAAGGAACCATAAATATGAGAGAAGTCTGTGACTTTATTTATCCCCCTTGCCTAGTCCAGCTGATGGCATGAGATCACAATTGCATTTTATTGGCCTTCTTGCAATTTCTTTCTGTTTACAGTCTGCCCTCTGGTTCTCTTTATGAATTGGAGTGTGGCACAGCATGTTCATCTGGCTTATTTATTTGCAAGGAAGAATCCCTGGGATGTATTCTGAATCACTCTTGTATAATCCTAGATAGTCTTATGAAACAGTTTTAGTGGTTCTTGGGATGAAAATAAGATTTTGGTTCAGCGATGTATTATTTATTTTATTTTCCCCAAGCCTCAATGATGTGCTCTTACTTGTTAAGCACTAACCTCCTTCTGTAAATGTGCTGGAGCCTGGCCCAGCTGTTGTTCTCCTACAGATAGATTTGGCTTTTGCCAAAAGTCTCCATCAGCTGATGGGACAAACCCCTTGCGTGAGTGAGAGATACAGGACAAAGCCAAAGGAAAACACTGAATTACAATGGGGGATGCTTAATTTATTCATCTGCAAAGCAAGGGATACCTTCCTTCTTGAAATCAATCTTTAAAGTCTCTTCTAAACAGAAGGGTCTCATTCTCAGGTGCAGTTGTAGGCAACCAGCAGCCGGTGTGGCTGCTACGTTAGCAGAGACTTTGGTCAGGAGTTGTGAGACTCCCATTGGGACACCTGGATGGAAAATCGATTCCCTCTTGAATTATCATAGTTTGAAAACTTTATCTTCATGCTTGTAGAATTGACAAGGCAAGATTTTTTAAAATTTCAATTCTGTATTTAGTCCTAATTCTGTAACAGTTTAACTTCTTGTCGGTAGTGCTTTAACTACTTTCGGTTGGCTGCTTTGTCTCTCGCTCTCTTTTTTGGATAAGAGAAGCTTAACCGTAATCTTGGTATCAATATAATCTCCAGACCAAATATATCTATACAGGAAAGTTACTTACTCTCCTTTTCAGATTCCTGCTTTTGAAATAAAGCCTCTTAACAGCAACATAAGTGCCTCCACATTGGTGGGCTTGTACACTTCTGCTGAAATCAATACCTTTAAAGTAGTTCAATGTTTTTATGGAGACAAAGGTATTCTTTAGAGGGCCAGCAACAATTTAATTCAACTTGCTGCGTTTTCACCAGGTAATCACTGTGAAACCGTTTTTTGCATTGCCTGGGTAACATCTCTCCTCTCCCCTCTCATTTTGCTGTTGTTAATTCCACTCTTCAAACAGATTTAGAGATATCACTTTACAGAACTCTTTCACTCCTTAATATAGTAGGGAAGTTAGTGTAGGTTTCTAGTTTTTTCCCTCTCTCACCTGTGGTTTTCATTATGAGCTAAGTAACGACTTACCCTCTTTGCAAGCAGTGTAATGGAGTCAGAGGAGACTTAGACGGTGCAGTGAAAAAAGACACCCCAGCTTTGATTCTCCTGGAAGGCAATTTTACTCATTCAGAGCCTAAACTCTATACCTAAGTCCTCCTTCTGCTATGCAGTAGGTTCTATTTTTCCAAAGCATTCAGTCGAAAATACTTTTTTTTTTTCCCAGCAAGAAATAGCTTTTTCCTTCTGTTATCTGACACCATCTGATGAACTTCAGACCTAGACTCACCAGAAGATTGCTTTTGGCTGTACAGTTGTTTGCAGTTCTGTGGTTTGTCACTAAACTTACAATTTTGGACATAGCTACAAAATCAGTGATGCTTTTTCTGAGGATCCTGCTGGAAAAGAGATGGTTTTGTGCAGAGGATGCAGGAATGGGGCTCACATCCTGTTTCTGCCACCAGATGCCTGTATGGTCTTTGTCTAATTTGTATCAGTTGTTTCCTTTTTCTCAGCATTTTATTAGTATTAATTGACCTTTTTCAGTTTATTTTGCAAGCCTCTTGGGGAAACAGTTGCTCACTCTCCTGCATGGCCCCTGTACACAGAAATCCCAACTGTAGCTTCTGTGTGCTGCCAAATACATATAACACATTTGCCTTTACCATTGCCCCTAAAATACCTTGGTCAACTACAACTAAAGCTCTCAGCAAATCCTTAAACATCAAGTACTGAAACTGAAAGCCAAGGTGGCCTTCTGTGTCTTGGACATCCCGAAAAGGAACAACCAAACCAAATAGGGGAACTTTGGTAAGTGAAATAACTTACCAGCGGAAAAAGCTGAGCATGTGAAAGGTGGGTGACAACACACAGAAAGTGGGCAAGCAGTCAAATTGCTCTGGAGAAAGACTGGAAGTCTGGCCTTACTTGATGCCCTTGTCAGTTCTGTGGTCCCAGTGGGGTTTCAACTTCCCACCAGGAGCAGACCTGGAGTAGAAGTTGGAATCATTTGAGCCCCAAGATCAGTTTTGCAGACTGTTCAATTTTAGGTGTCCTCGTTTCATGTCCAGGTGAGGGAGGAATAGTGAGGAAGGTAACACGAGCAGCTCACAACTGGTGTTGAATGAAACTGCTCCTGCAAAATGGAGCATCCCTCTGCAAACCTGCCTCCTCCAGAGTTCTCTCCTGCGCCTCTAATACATCATGTTACTTGGTTAAGTCCCACAGCAATGTACCAACCCTCCCCTGTTGTGCACATCAGAACTCTTATCACTTCTCCAAGGACAGCCCATTTGGGGCAGATAAACTCTTTAAGGCAAATATATGGGACCAAATCTATCCCTGGTGCAATTCCATTGAAGCTCTTGGGGTTTTACACCTGAGAGAGATGTGAAGCTATTGCATAAATTGCATAAGTTACTGCAGATTTTTTCCCCTCCCTTTCATTTACCTCTCTATGAATTTGAAATAAGCTCCTTTGCTTGTGACTTATTTATGTTTAAACTCTGGGATTTCTTTTTTTCTTAAGTACGGTGTCCTTTTATACTGTTGTGCCTGCTGGAAACACCCAAATGATTAGGCAGCAAAAGGAAAACATGGGCCAGCATCAACTGCCACTCTCTCCCACTGAAGCACCACAAGGGACTGGATTGCTTTTATCCCTTAGCTCTCCAAGAAGGAAACTTTCATCAAAAATGGGGAGGCTGTTGTATTTTAAAGGGGATCAGCATCCTGCAAAGCTGTCCTCAAAACTCTGAACACAGATTTGCCTCAGCATGACTGAAATGCCCTCAGCTGATCTCAGAGTGTATTTTTCCTACTATAGGGGATTTTGCAGGTAAGGCAAACAGTTATGGAGACAGAGATACAGATTCAAAGCAACCTTTAGGCCTCCTGTTATCTGTGAACTTGCAAAGTGTGAGTCTTTCATCCCCTTTTCCTTCCATCTGAGCTCACACAGATACTGGCTTTCAGAGGAACATTTCTCTTCAACAGAAGGAGGCAAATAAATATGGAAGAGGACTGAAGACTGGGGTGTATGTGTGAATATAAAGAGAAGCTTTTGGGTGCAAGTGCATGTCTGTGCATGGATGTGATCTCCTTGTTCAGCATTTAAAGTTCAAATTCAGCACACTTCTCCAACCTGGAAGAATCCCACAGTCCTCTCACCAATCCTTCCCTCTCAGGAGTCTGTTCATTTAGAAGGAGTTTTTCCGTGCTCCATTTTCACAATTTGGGAAGAGCTATTTCAGGAAGTGAAACAAAATCCCAGCATTTAAGTAAGCTCCAGAGCTGGAAGAAATGTAGTGTCTTTGTCTGGGAGTGTCCCAACTGTGCCATTTGACTCAATGCCTTCTTCTGAAGAAGCATCTCCCACAAACTGTCAAAGCAAAACTGCTCAAGCCAGGTGTCTGTACAGCCTTCTATAAACTGGCCTGGATTCATCAGCATTACAGTGAGCCTTGGGCTGGTTGTTCACATATGTTATCTGTGTGGTGTAGGGTTCTTGAAAGCCTTCCACGTGACTCTTAAATACTGTTTTGTGCCCTGGGAATCTCATGCCACAGGACCACAAGTTGTTTGCTGCTTGGCAGCTGTCAGGAAAGAGAAGCAACAATGAAAAAGATCTTTTTTTCCCCTGAAAAAAACAGCAGATAATCAACAAGTGTTGCCATGGACAACATGGCAGGAATGAATTTTCGGGATATATAAGCCAGAATGAAGGCTTACCAAATACATTCAGGGGTTTAGTATGGGGGTGATATTTTTTAGCAGAAATGTGGGCTAGATAAGAGCAGAAACTTGGACAACCAGGTGGAATGAGCCTTGGAAAATGAGTTAAGATGGAAGACAGATTTCTACAAAAGTTCAGCATTTTGAACAAAGCAGGCAGCTTGGTAGGTTTTTGTTACCAGTGCCTAGGGAGGCTTATTTGGATGCTGAGCAGGGAAAACATCTGACCCTGTGTAGTCTCTACAGTACACGTGCTTGCATGTGTGCTATTTGTCTCAACACCTTGTATTACCAGAGGAGAGAAACAGATGTTTTGAGGACCTGACTCATCTCATCCCAATTTAGCTAAAATAGGATGAGATGGTTCATGACCTAAACACTCCCGTTTCCATTAAGAGAACAGGGAGCCCGGGCAGCCAGCTTGGATCAGGTGTCTCAGCTGGGAACATCCTTTTCCAACCTTGTGCTACAAAATTGTCTCTCTCCAATGAAATTTGTTGAGAAAATTGAGCTATGAATACTCTGGCTAGTGCCATAGGCCACAGGGGCTCGTTTAAATGTGTGCAATGCACATTTTAAATAATGACATTTGTGTTTACACATGACTCTGGGAAATAGCTTTGTCTCATCCTTCAAATGCCCCTCTCTCTAAGAAGCTGCATCTTTGCTGACAAAGAGAAGATTTAGTGGGTGTTTAGTGTAACTGATTATCTGCTGATTCAATCAATTATGTGAACTTGGAGCCAAAGAGAACATTATGTGGCTTTATGCTGGTATGGCAGCTGCTCTGCTGCTCGACCCTGTGACATGTTTGCTATCTGGTGTAAATATTTGCATCTGTCAGAGAAACCTGCCCTGTCCCCTACTGCCAAATTGTTCTGCTACAGAGACTGAAATCCTCCTTATTAGTTTGCATTAGAGCAAGCACAACCTGATCAGAATTCAGGTGGAATAAATTGGACGGAAAAAAGAAATCTTTGAAAAAAATAAATGCAGCAATATTCGAACAATACAGCCAGAAAGGTTTCTAAGGTGGAGCCTTTTCAAAGCCTGCTCTTGCCTTTAGTCGCCTTTCTATTCTGTCTTTACACAGTTACCTTTTGTACTGAATTTGTTTTCCCAGTTGCATGGATGTAAAAGCAAAGAAAATGAGGCTGACACTGTCCTGTGTGGAGTAAATTACAAAGGCAGGTATTAATGAGGAAAATGACAAGCAATTCTGCATTGGAAAGGCCTTGGAAAGTGAAATTCCTTCGTTGTGGCTGGAACTTCTGTCCGTGCAGAACAGCACAACCACGCAGGGGATCCAACCAACTGCTTCAGTGACAGTGACCTTTCGCAAGCACTGACTGACACTCTCCAGAGACTTTAATACAGCAATTCTTAGTGTGTTCCACTTCAGCTGCCTGGAGAGTGGGGGAGAAATATTCATATATGGGCTATTGTATGCACTTGCTTTGTGCTCACCATCCCCCAGCAAACAAGAGAAACAAATGCACTTCCTACAGAGACTTGTTCATGTCTGGGTTTGGAAGGACCAGAGCTTGGCTGTTCCTTCCAGCTCAGCCTGGGTGGTTGAGATTAAGGATGAGCCTGACCTCATCCTCCCTGCTGCCTGAAGAGCAGTGGAGATCCCAGGAGCTCTGTCCCAGGTGTCCTTCCCAGCACTGCTGGAGTTCCCTGATGCTCGGGTGGTGCTCTGCAGCCCTTGCTCCTGGCAGCAGAGAGGTGGTGGCACTGGCACAGCCCATGGCAGGGGTGGAGAGCAGCCCTCACATCGCCTGGCTGCAGGAGGGACACCTCAGGCACACAGGCGCACTGGGGGCTCAGGAAGTTGTGTCCCTGCTTTTCTTAATGAGAAGCAACAGCCTCCAGGGCTGACATTTCCAAAGCTCTCATTCCACTGGCAGAAACCCATGGCAGTTCATCAAGCTGTTTTGGAGGAGGTGGCTGTGCCTGATGGAGATGGGATGCACGGACTCGGCGTGCCTTGGGGTCTGACCAGGCGGTGCCAGGTGAAGTGGGACTTGTGCTGTGGGCTGACACAGGACAGCTGGCAATTTTGGCAGCTCACTGCTGGAAAATGGCTTGTCTGTCTCTTGCTTCCTCCACTCTGTCTGTCTGTCTGTCTGTCTCAGGCTGTAAATCCTTTAAGTGAGGAAACACACAAAAAAGGGAGTCTTCCTGGTGTTGTAGCAGCATGGCAGCTGCTCCATGCCAGCTGCTCTTAAACACTGTGATAACACAGATAAATAATTGAAGCGTGAGGTCACTCTGATATAAATGGGGTGCAAAATCAACATCTATCTTAGCCCTGTCTTAACTGACTTCACTTCTCAATTACCCTGAGGAGACTGAGATCAAAAGACAAGACCACAATACAGCTGTTATAATAAAGCTGTTTTACTGTAGGGACGTAATGCATAGGTTGTCATAGACTGTGAAGAACGGGTCATTCTGTGCTTAAAGTTGAATTTTTAATGCTCACAAGCTGAGAAGCCTAGGTAAAGGCTGAGGAAAGTCAAATGGCAGCACAGCCTGAAAACAGGGATATGAGAAAGCATGAAAATAGCAACCCACCTTGGTGCATTGATTTTGAATTTCTAAGCACTTGGGGGGGTGAAATAGGAAAGTCTACACAAAAAACCACATTTTGGACTACAGTAATTTGAAAGACCCATTGGAATAGTTCTTTGTTTCTTTTGGGGTTTTGTTTTGTTTTAGGGTTTTTTATTTTAAAAGGTCTTTTCTATGGGGCCAAATTATTGCTAAAAAAAATTTTCCTAAGGATGATGAATTATTTCAGTAGAGTTTGAGCTCTTTGAGTGAAGAGAGGTGACATTCTTGAAGGCTTTGAAAGCCCTTCAGGACTGTCAAGACAAGGATGAGAGAGAAAAAGGGATCAGTGTGGGATGGGGTGAAACTGTGGGATCCCTGTTGTTGGAGCTGGGGGCTGTGTGCAGGGCTGAGTACAGACCACAGCTCCAGGCTGGGAGGCACGATGCTGGCTTCAACTCCCCTGACTCAAAGAACCAGAATCAGAATAAATTCTGATATTTAAATATTTTTACAACTTCCATATCAGGACAATGCAGCTTTTGCAGATAAACGTGTTGTAGTGAGGAAATAAATGGTGAGTTACAAGCTGTCCAGAGAGGTAGGAGTATGTGGCATTTATTTGGCTGTAATAAACTATCTGCCTAATTACTTCACATCCTAGGACATCCTTAATGTTTTACAAGAGAAGCACATAGAAATGAAGGTACAAAGTATGCTTCTGCAGCTTATGTTTTCTTGCTGATAAACACCCAATCTTCTCTTTGAGTTGATTTATGCAGCTGTGAATATTTGTATGAAGTATCTATTGAAGTTTCTCTTTAATTTAAGACATGATAAACACAGCTTTCTTTGGGAAGTTAAGAGAATACCATACAGAATTTGGTAAATGGAGCTATAAAAACTACAAAAAGCATGGGGAAAATGCTGTTTTCAGTGAAAAGCCTCATAGGCTATGGGAAATTACTCCAGTGTAACCCTTACACATCAGCTTCTAGATCCTATCCTCACTCTGAACATTGGACATTGAAGTGTCAAACCCTAAAGAAAAATCTAATGCAATTTAAAGGCCATAGATGTTGGAGAAGCCACTTCATCCTTTGGCAAATTGCTCCAATAGCTAATTATCCTTGTTAGAAGTATGCATCTCAATTTATACTGCAAACTTCAACTTTTAGCCACTGGATATTGTTACAGCATTTTCTGCTAAATCAAAAAACTCTTGAGTAAAATCATTTGTGTTAAGTGAATTCTTCAAGATGATCAAAGAGATAAATCATGTGCTGCTGATGATTAAAAGGCTACAAAGAAAAGAAAATAGCAAATAGCATGTTTGATGTTCAGTTTAGTTGAAGTTTTCTGACAATTGGACTTTACACCGGGCTGTGTTCTCCAAGCAGTTCCTACCAGATGTATGTTCATGACATTATATACTCTGAGCCTCAGCAACAGTCTCCTCTAAAGAGCCTGTGTTTTAGATGAAGTAAATTCAGGATTAATTTCAGCCCCGCCCTTGCAACTCCACTCATTCAGCAGAGGTTGCTCATCACCAGAGGTTGCAAGGTTGGCTTTTACATGATTTGGCAAAGGACTCCTGTTGCTCTGGTACATAACAAAATGGTTAAGTCACCAATATTTGCTAATGGCTAAAACAGTCGTGGAGAGATGCAGCAGTTCCCTCCTCCTTGTAAAGCAAAGTACCTGTGGCACCTCCATCCTGCAGAGCAGTGATGGCAAATACTGACCATGCAAAAGCAAATGTCATTCCCATCACAAGCCATCAGAGTCACAGTCCAAAGCCAGAAGATAAACCAATATGGATGTAAAAATGTCATACTGCAGTTCATTCTTTGGTTTATTTAATTTTTTTTCTTTCACGAGGTTAGCAGCCAGAATGAAATTGCTTTTTATGGCTGCAATTAATCACGTTTATTACTGTAATAGCTGGAGACCAACATGATCCCACACCCCAACAGAGGTTTGCTGTGACTGACGTTATGGATATAGAGAAGACATATTTGCTAAAGGTCATCTGTATTTCGTGACAGAATTTACAGCCTCAGCCAGGGAGACAGATGTGTCTGTTTGTTGGGAGCTCCTCTGATGGCAGGAGCTGCCTGCATCCCTGTCCAGGCTCCCACCAAGCAACGAGGCAGTGACCGACAGCATGAGACCCTTCAGCACAGCCCTGCTGCCTGTCCGTGCTGTTGGCAAGGAGACTGTGGCTGTGTGTCACAGAGAACAGGTTTTGCTTCTTTCCTTGGGGACGAAGGCTTCCAGTTTGGTGACCAGAGCCCAAATCCGCAGCTGCCACCATCTTCAGGCTGCAGCGTTAGCTGTGCAAAGGGGTTTGCTCAAAATATTATGGCCACTAAAGGACGTCTGTGTCTGCTTGCTCCTGTATCTGTTTGTTTATTGGGCTTGAGTTTTTTATCTGTTTTAGTGTACCTTACCTACTCCATGGGTAAGAACTAAAATATTTCTTTTTCCCTTTCCTATAAACCCAGGTGTTGCTGGTTGGAGGTTATGGCAGCTCTGCTGTGAAAGGTGTAATACAGGTCAAACTCAAAGCTTGACTGGCTGGTGCTGACCTGTTTTGTACTGATAATAATGAAATTGTGGGATCTCATGGGAGACATAAATCCCTCCCAGTTACAGACCTGGTAGATATTTATGCAACTGGCCTTGCTGATATAATCTTCTATCTCTCCCTAGTTTAAAGTTTTCTCAGGTAATTCTGTGAGAGTAAATTTATACTGTTTGGGACACAAATCTGACACTTCTGCACTCCCAGGAAAATCCACATGGCCTCAATACATCACTATTGATCATGGTTGGTGCCCAAAATCAGAAAGATGACAGAAAGTATCTGCACACTGACCACTTCCTCATGCATGTATCAAGCCTGAGGGGATGCTGAGCTGACAGTAAACCTGCTATGCAGTGTCCATAATCCATGTATCCTGGAGCAGGCTGCTCTGGTGAGGTCTGACGAACCTCAGTTCTTGTCTTATTTTACTTTACAAACTGCTTATTCAACTGTAGATATAACTGAAGGAAAAAAAAATCCTCTTTTTTGGTTTTATGTCGGGTGTGCTATTACAGTATTCAATGTCAGCTTCATCTTCACTGCAGTTCTTGTAGCTGCTGGGAGGAATCGATCAGCCTGTCACATTCTGCTCCTGCAGAAAGGGCTCCTGCACTCTGCACCTCAGTATTGAGAGCTCAGGGGATGAGGGGAGTTGGGTTTCTGTGTAAGCCTCCACTTGTGTTTCGTACAAATCTTGCCAAGCGTTTCTCCACTTGCACTGCACAGTCACAGAGACTTGCCATGCCTTGTGTTTTTGAGAAATCCAAACAGATCCATCACTTGGTGCTACAGGGATGTGACTGTCGAGGGCCTAACACGGGATCCCTTTTGAACAGCCCTTGTTACCGCGGCTTCATCTCACCAGCCAAGGAGCTTTGGGTTTAGTGGATATTGTGGTACATCCACACCATCAAATGCCTGCTTGAGTCAGTGGCTGCCAGCTGTCCCAGACACCAAAGGAGCAGCACTGGCACATGGCAGCAAGTCCTCTGCACCAGGACCCACGTTCATCAATTCTTGCCCTGCTGTTGACCCCTTATCACGCATCAGCAATCACAGTATTAAATACAGCTTCCTGCAGCAAATCCTGGGAGACTTCTCTGAGAGATTTTCCTGTTGCCTCAAGAAACTCCCTTGCTCTTTGACTTTTAATAAAGCAATTAGGAAAAAAAAAAGGAATGAATAATATTAAGCAGCACAGTCACTCACTTGGAAGTTAGGAAATGCTTCAAGCTTCCTTGTGCAACTGCAGCAACCAGCCTGAGTGGTTGTGCCCTGCTGTCACACTGCCCTGGGGGTGTTTGCTTCTGTGCTGGGTTTGTGTGGCAAGGTTTTGATAGCAGGGGGCTACAGGAGTGGCTTCTGTGGGAAGCTGCTGGAAGCTTTCCCTGTGTCCAACAGAGCCAAAGTCCTCGACGGACCCAACACTGGCCAAAGCTGAGCCCAGCAGCAACAGAGACGACTCCTCTGGGATAACATGGTCAAGAAGTAACTGCAGCTGGAGTGGGGAGTGAGAATATGTGAAAGGAACAGCCCTGCAGACACTCAGGTCCGAGCAGAAGGAGGGGTAGGAGCTGCTCCAGATGCTGGAGCAGAGGTCCTCCTGCAGCCCCTGGAGGACCCCACAGCAGAGCAGGGCCATGCCCAAGGCCAGCAGTCACCCCACGGGAAGCCCATGGAGATCTCCATGGGAGAGCAAAACTCTGCAGTGTGATGGTGGTGCACAGATGATGCTTGACAACGCTCAAGTAGCTGCTACATGGCCTGATGTCTGTACAGGTCTGCAGATTGCTGCAAGTGTTGAAGAATGCCTTCACTACACCTCCCTCACTGCCCAACCATCTTACTATGACACACAACTCCAGCTTTTGCCTGGATTTAGGAGGAGAAAGGTATAATCATCCAGAATGGAAATTTCAGCCAGAATTTCAAATCCCAAGAAAATCATTAGCAGTCTGGAAAGGGTTTTCTAACTGAGAGGGGGACACCCTTAATAATGTATATATCTGTAGTGGTCCAAGGCAAAAATTATTCCTGACTTGCAAGTGTCCATTTATACCAAATGTTTGCTGTTGCTGCTTCATTCACAAAATAAAGCAGCAGATTTTCACATGGTGTGTTTTACAGATTAGCACAAGTTTAAGCATTTTGAAAGAACAGTGATGCATTTTCTGTTTCTGG
This sequence comes from Orthonyx spaldingii, assembly GCA_013397795.1. Lineage (NCBI taxonomy): Eukaryota > Metazoa > Chordata > Aves > Passeriformes > Orthonychidae > Orthonyx > Orthonyx spaldingii. The sequence goes on along the minus strand of VZTJ01000487.1, from coordinate 3,494,443 downwards.
GCTTTTCACACCAACAGTCATGTGGCCCCACATGCAAAGGGAATCCCTTTGTTTCAGATATATTCTTTTTTCCTGGGTACAGTCAATCTTCCTGTCTGTGTATTGCACCGTTTTTACATCTTTCCAGCACTATGTTTAGCTCTACAATGATGCATATAAATAAATAGTGTGATTATTTTACCATTTATTTTCACATTTTTCTTATCCTCTTCTGGGATATGAATTTCTTCCAGCATTGCCCCAGTGATTTAGGACCTGTTACTTTTTCCTCCTTCCATACAGATTTGGCATCATAAAGCACAATTGCTCTAGAACACTTTTTAAAATAAAATAAAATAAAATAAAATAAAATAAAACAAAACAAACCCCCCAAAACAAAAAACCAAACAACCCAATACTGCATTAGAAATGAGCTTAAAAAAGCACTAGGTCTCACACACAAGCACCATGCCTGAATAAAGTTCTCATTTGCAGATGGGAGAAGATTGCTTTAATGTATCTTTGATCAGAGGTATGGAGTAAATAGAGCCAGCACCTTTGTAAAAGAGAGGAAAAAAATCCATTTGTAGATAATTAGTGTCTAGTCCTGCCACTATGTTTTTCACATTGATAATCCAAGTGAGCGTGGAGAACACTCACTTCTGGAACCAGCACTGAATAATCAGATCAGTCTTCATAATGCAAATACCAGAGCAGACAGTAAAAGTGAGTGCAAGATTGATATGTTTGGAAGCTGTGTGATGCACTCCTGGTAGTCTGGAAGGCTTGGCTGCAATATGAAGGAAGCAAGATCAAAAGCATGACTGCTGAGCGTGTTTCAGTGTTAGCAGACCGTGTCTCTGTTAGACTGCACTACGCTCTGCTAACTGTCTGGTTATTTCCCTGTGAACCTGCATCGATTTTCTTGCAGATTGCATTAGTTCCAGTCACAAAAGAAATTGTATCTGTTCTACAGCTAATGCAAACCTACAACCAGGATTTTCCTGAAGGCTGCTTTTTCATGTCCGATGCAAGAATTCAAATACATCTGTGAGTGTGCGTGGCCTTACAAAATGAACATCCCCATTAAAGATACCAAAGAGGTGGTAGCAGTTAGCACTGAGGACACCAGTAAGTCTAAAATATGCTCTATCAATTACTGTCTTCTCAAACTTAAGAAACATACAGAAACCATCCTTACAGTTTAATTCAATCTGTAGGTGTGCTTAATTGCCAAGAGCAATTAAAAGTAAATGAAATTTAAAAACCCTGTGGACCCTGTTGACATCCAGAGACGAGGTTCTGTGACCTGTATGCTGGGATGAAGCAGCTGAGACAGGGCATCACACTGCAAAGCTGGTTAAATACCTCTTTCTGTGATGAGCTCCTTTGCCATTTATTATATCTGTCTTCCATCAAGTTATTGTGTTGATAAGAGATTTTTTTTCATGAACTAGAGTCTTTCTTAGACCTACTTTTTTATTTTTCCTTTTTATTTATTTTTTTTTTCCTTCTTTCCACTGCATTTTTTCCCCAGGACTAGAATTGCCTTGCAATTAAGGCTGAACAAATCTGTGATCACCCTATACATAACCAGGTGTCAGATCTCTCTGAAGTGAAGACCATGCCTTTCCCTGCTCCTTTCACTTGCTCATGGTGTTCAGGAGAAAAGGGGTTAATGCACTGCTTCTGCTGTTCCCATCACCTCACACTGACATTTTTTAGTATCCTGCTGAAGTAATATGTTTTTTCTTGGGTAATTTCTTGTCCTCCTTTGTACAGGAGCCTGCATTACTGTGAGGGGTTGAGCTCAGCCCGAGGGTCTGTGAGAGCATTATATGGAAACCCTTTCCAGGGGACGTCTGTCCAGGGATGGGATGTACAGAGACATCCCAAAACACTTGGGATTCTTAAGCGAAGCAAAGCACTGTAAGAAAAGGACTTGCCCATTTTCCAGATGGCTGTGTCTAACATGAAATTGTTTGTAGAATGTCACAATTCAGCTGAGATTTTTTTTTTAATCTTCTACTTCATAGTCTAACTTTTCCTCTTAGCAGTAGAGGTGGAGAGCTTTGTCTAAATTTAGAGGCCTGAATGTCAGAAGGCCCCACCATCTCCCTTCAAATCCAACTCATCCCAAGGGTGACTGGTGGCTCTCATTTATTTCACTGACTATGAGAAAGGGTCAAGAAACTAGCTCAGGGTAACTCCATAGTATCTGTGTTACGAGGCTCTAGAATTAGTTGAGAAATTTTCTTGCCATAAAAATCTCTTGAAAGCTGGGAAGAGAGGATTTTGGATTCACTGCTGTATCCTAAGGATCTGGTCAGGACTGAAGCCTGAGAGATACAGAAGGATATTTAATCAAACGAGGTTGAACAAGTGATGCTAATTCCAAGCAGAGCAGAATAATTCCTTGCCTGGCAAATATAAGCTTGAAATTCCTGACCGGTTCTCATGGGAGGGAGCAACAAGGCAATGATTCAATTGTAGGATAAACAAGGAAATGCAAATCTAAGTCTGACATAAGATCCATAAATCAACCAGAGGTGCCTAAGTATTATGGCAAATAATATTTCATCTCTTGTACTGATCTGACAGCTGTGCAACTGCTTACAATGAAGAGAGTGTTGCCCACAACTTTGACAGTCCTGGCTCTTTTGGTTTGAGTCTAAATATTGCTCCCACATGGGGTTTGGGTGAAACTTGCCAAATTTGCAAGTTTGAAAGAGAGATGGAAGAAATCACTCCTGGAAGACAAATAAAACACAAGGAAAATGGCACAGCACCTAATGAAGTAATTTAAATGCAAATGAGGGAAAAGGTATATGTGAAAATAGCTGGGAATTTTTTAAAAGAAGAAAAGTTTTCCATTCATCAAAACCTGATGATGTCATTTCAGCGTAAGCCCTTCTGATGCCAAATTTCAGACCAGAGAGGGCTTTGTATGTGTGGTTTTTGGATTTGCTTTATGGCTGAGATGTCAACTGCCTCAGAATAGGAGGTTTAAAGTGAGTTGGCTGACAGCCTTAAGGGGAGCAGTGGGAATAGCAACTCAGTAATTGATTTGAGATGAAATATTCATATAATCCCCAGGGAAGAGGCAGCCCAGTGCCCTTCTCAGCCCATATCACAGATGTCATCATTAAAGCTCAAAACACGCTTTGGCTTGATTGGGATAAAACCCCCATACTTTTTGGGTTGGATTTTACCCGTTTGGGTTTTTTTCACCTTTAATCCAGAAGACCCTTCAGCATTCTGTCGTGATCTGGAGAGTCCTGGTTCAGAAGGACTGTCTGCGTTCCCACTGAAAATAGAAATGGCATCCTGGAAAAACAGATGAATTGTAGCAACTCCTCTTGCGGGGGATGCTCAGCAATTAGACGGCATTAGGCTACAGTCAGAATAAAATATTAGAGGAGCATTAAGATCATGGCTGTGCTTTACAGGCAGACACATGGCACATGGCTCTGGAAGTGCATCTGTGACACATCTCGACAGGGGACTAGTAAAGGGATTTCTTTGTAGCACATTACAGAGGTTCCCCAGCCTCATTTAAAGACATTGTCGTGAATTTTAAGCAGGCTGGGGAGAGGGCAGGGCTGTTGTGATCTTGGAAAACAGGCTAATAGCCATGCAGTGTGAAAGGAGAAGAGATACTCCTCATGTCCAGAATGGCCACTTGGATTGTGCTAAATTGATAATTTCTAATAATTGCTGAGCCTCTCACTCTGTGCAGTGAGTGTCTCTCGGTAGTGTGGATTTGTGGAAGGGGGAAGGGAGGCTCTGTTTTCTCTGAGGTATAGATGGAGCCTCCACTGTGAGCCGGTGGAAGCTCGGTTGCTGCTGAATTCCACGAAAAGATGCTGGATGCTGGCGTTGCCCCTAACAACGGTTGCTAAGAGACTTCTGCTGGCATACAGAAGGATGGAAATCGCCACAGATTATGGCCCTATTTATCCTAGTTGTATGAATAGTCTTGTTAAGGGAATGCATGACATATAAATTTAGCGTGCACATGATAGAAATGTAACGCACACGTCACAAGATGAGACTGTTCGAGCAGGATATTTGCTGCCTTATATATAGTGGTCTCAGCCCCTGCTTCCCTCTTGCTGCTTTTGTGGTTTCTCATTAAAACTTTCGCGAGAGTCTATGAATTATAAAGCAGTGACTAACTGCTTAACAAATTGGCTTTTTATAGAAGAGTCTAGCAGGAGCCGGGAGATGAAAAATTCTGACAGTGTCGGTGTAACATTATTATCATTAGGTAGCAGCGAGTGACATGTGAGTTTGGCCCAATTCTGCTTCCAATTGCTGCAGCTTGGGAGTGGAGCAAGTCCCTCAGCATCACCATCTGATCCGGAGGATCCAGCCCCTGCCAGCCTGGATCTTAACTGGCCCCAAAATGAATGGCTCCTTTTCATCATTAGATCACTTTATTAGTAAATTACTGTAGCTCTTCTGATAGAATTCACTTCCTGGGGTGAAAAGGATTTATGCCAATACTTGTTTTGTATTTAATGGATTCATTATGCTTTTCATCATAAAATTCATCAATGTTAATTGAACGGATTAGCTAAATGTAATTAGAAGAGGGATATGTAAGGGGGAGGGAGTGTGTCTCTATGTCTCTGCTTTCTCCTACAGCTCTTTGCTTTAACTACTGCCCAAATGTTAATTCCTCTGTTTCTATTACCCTTTCCAATTTGGCTGATCAATATAATCTCTGCATTCATGTCAGGGCTTGTATAGAGTATTAGATTGCAAGTTAATTCAGGTCCTAAAGAAACATTATTGACCTTTTAGGGCCAGTGGTTTTGGTGGCAGTGGTGGTGTGGTTTTTCTCCAAATATTTTATTTTGTATCAGGGTTTCTCAGTTAGAAAATTATACCAGCTTGTCAGAAATGACCATGCAACCTGATTATTCCCTTCTTAGTGGTGCAAACGTTGTCAGCACATCTGATAATCACTTCCAGCCTTTAGTGGGGGAGTGTTCAGGGACAGGGTGCCAGGTACAGTTGCTGAATGGTCTGGTTTTGGCTGGCTGTAAGTAAATGAAGCAGTGATTAGGTTTCTGTAGCCACTTTTCCTGCAGATAAGATAATTGAAGCTGCAGTAGCTGCCTGGGGGAGAAATGTCATACCTGCCTCACCATTTTCTTCATGTCAAGGATGCATTTATGTCACATCTTTATAGGTCAATAAACAGCTACAAGGGAATTTCAGCTGCAGGATGTTAAAGTAATGGAGCTTCCATCCTCACAGAGCATTAATGCTTCTAAATAGGCTAAACCTGTTTGTTTCAAACCTCAATTACATTTACTAGAAGATAGGAAGGTAGATCTCCGATCAATTCTTGCAAGGCAGAGAATACAGACGAGAAGGCCCTTGGGCTAAGTTCAGTAATGAAATTAAGTGCTTGAAATGGAAGTGTTGCAAGTGCCAGAGCAGCGAGGCCTCCTTTGCATTAGGAGTGTTAAGATACCTCAGAACTGAAAGTCTTTAAAGCTTAACTGTGAGAGGTTCCACAATCACCTGTGGGCTGAGCTTGGGAGGGAGCCCTGAGCCAGGCTAGCATGTGGCAGCAGGAGGGGCTGAGCCAGGATCCGTGTCCTCGGGAGACCCGGCATCCCCGCTCGGGTGAGGCTGCCTGGGGCACGAGGCTGAGCGAGGCTGTCTGCTCTGAGTCCCTTTTGTCTGCTGGGCTGGCTGGGGAGCGGGCATCTGTCACAAGAGTGGGGCCACAGGCGGTGGCAGAGCTGTCAGTGCTGCGGGAGGCTGTGGAGCGTGTCTGCACAGCAAGTTTCTCACCACACCAGAGGGGGATAGTTTGGTCTAAAGAGAATGGGACCAGCTTGGATTCCTCTGATGCACACCACACACTGCAGCAGAAAGGTGACATCCTGGCTCTGGTGGCTTTAGCTTGACAGTGTGTGCTGTCTTTACCCCATCCCTCAAAGGGATGTGCAGGGATGGCTGGGGAATATGAGGTGGAGTTTGTACACAAGGAAACGTTAACATACACTTGTATTTGATTTCAAATACACATTATAACTGCTTCCATTTTCCACCTTTGCAATACTTATGTTCTTTTCCACAGGAAGCATGAGCATGATGTTTTGTGTGAGAACAGCTCTGCCGTGGGCAATCAGGCATGATTTTATTATCAGAGCTGGCCAATAGTCTCATGGAAGAAAAGTTCTGGTGTTGTAATCCTCCTTTTAACTTCCAGCCAGTTCTGGTGAGAAGCTCTGTTTGCAGCCATCCATGCTGCTTGGCCTCTGAAAAGACCCCAAGGTGGTTTTGGGGAGACTTTCCCTCATTGGGAACTGGAGCAGACATCCATCTGCAATACAGGGGCTCAGCTGAAGCTCATCATTGCAGGTGAGAGCAGGAGATGCTTGTGGCACAGAGAAGGGCACAGTAAGGTGATACAACGACTTGGGTTTGCTGGGGATCCCCCAGGTGTGCTGTGAAATACTGATTTCTGTACCTGCAGCATGGTTTGTGTTTCGGACAAGGGCTGGATTTGTCCCAAGTCTTCCAGGGCCAAGACATGGCAGCTGCCTCCCCAGCAGGCCAGGAGGGATCAAACTGCTCCAGTGAGGAGAAAGACACTGAATAATTATTTGGGTAATGAGTTAAGTGGAAGGGTTCAACTTTTTCCCAAGTCACCTTTCTCTGCTTGCTATAAACAGATTCCATCCTGAAAGTGAGCTGCCTGTTCCTCACCAAGTGATAAATCCTAGAACCTCACAGGACCACATGTTATTATCCTTCATCCTTACTTTGTTATCCCAGGGACATCACAGGGGTCTGCATGCATTTATCTGCCTATGAACCCCCACATCCAGCATTCTCTCCACCCCTGCTCAGCCTTTCTCTGCTTCCGAACGATCAGGCTGAGAAGGGAGGATGCTTTTAACCATCGGAGGGCAGGGCCCGCAGAGGGAGCTGTGGCAGTGCTTTCCTAGAGGGATGCCCGGTTCTCTGAGCCAGCAGCACACCCAGATCCTCCCTCTGATGTCCTTGGAGAAGCAACGTATGTCCTGTACCTGCACCTTTGCTTTCCCAGGGCAGCAAATCCCTCTGCAGAGCCCAGCCTTGGTGCTGCTGCTGTGAGTGTGGGGACAACCCACCCGGAGAAACCACAGGGGCTGTTCCTTCCCTAAGGCAGGAACAAGATTTGCCCTTGGGTGCCATCCCAGCTGCACTGCTTTTTGGGGTCTGTTGCTCACCTGTGAAATGGGAGACTAACTATAAGAGCTTCAGAGGGAATCAGGTTAAAACACCATTAAAACTTCTGCCCGGTGCCTGGCTGTGTGTGCCCACAGTCAGTCTGTAGGAGCAGGTCTTGCACTTGTGTCGCTATGTGGGGACACTGTGGGTCACCCCCGAAGGTGGATTATAACCAACACGTGCAAACAGAGATGTACAGCAGGGAGGGAGCTCCCTGACCAAGCTGGGGCAAGTGGCTTCACCCCCTAAGTACTTGTTAAATCAAGGGTAAAATCAGGAGTCAGTTATTTGCCTTCTCTGAAAAGGGTAGTGAGTATCTTTGTTGAACAGAGCTGTGCAAGAGGACATGATTTACCTTCCAGATCTGTTTATGGGAACTTTTAATTTAACATTTGGTTGCTGATGTTCAGCAATAGACTTCTTGAGCCTGTCTTACAAGATCTATTATTGGTGTTCACTGGACCAGATCGAAGAGAGAAACTGATGTCTTTTATCGCTTGATCTATACGTGGTTTGCTACTTGGGAGAATAAAATATTCCATGCTTATTGAGAATCTGCATTATTGGGAATTGTGTCAATGCTGGTTTTATGTTTATTGACATTGCATTTAGACTGACTATTTGTCTGCCATGTTGCATTTGATCAAACTTAACTTTGTTTCTAGGTCACAGCAATCTCTTGCCCTGATAAAAGGTAAAAGGGGGAATTCCTATTTTAAACACAAAATAATTATAATTTAATTTTTTTAGAGATATGCACATTGATGCGTACAAGCCTTGATATCTGCCCAGTCCACTGGGGAGTCATTTTGACTTTGAAGTGCAGAATTGTGTTCATATTTAATAACCATTTCTTTTTAAAGTGAGCCTTAATGGAGGTTTGTTGGTAATTATTCTGCCTCATTGACAAAGATCCCAAACACACAAGAGTTTCAAATTATTTCACAGCTGATTTATATGCACAAAGCATAATTAGAAACATGTAATTTCCTTGCTAGTTTGGTTCTCATTTGAATATAGAAAGATGTCACTAAGAAAAACTTTTATACTTTCTTGTTTGACTGACACCAAAAAATCAAATATGAATTGCAACCAAAAAAACCATGTATAAAGTGCTGCACACTATTACTGAGTACTATTGAAATGCTGCTTTGAAGGCAGAATTATAAATTGCCTCACGGGTGCTTTTAATGTTCTCACTACTATATATTATCAGGGACCTTCACAAATGTCAGTTTTATAAACACCTCTATGAGAAGAGAAGATGCTTTTACAACCATTTTACAGATGAGGAGCTGCAGTATAAGAGATTTTAAGGTCAAAAAAGTCCACTCAATTTAGCTGCATTATTGGAAACACCTAGAACTTGATTTTTCAAAGCATTACACAACACAGTTTGTAGTTGAAGCACTACCAAGACAGACTTCAGTATTCAGTATTATGCCAGACCTAATTCCAGGATCTCCTCTTGATTTTCCACTTTCCTGGAGAAAGAGGAGAGCTGCAGATTAAGTGAGGTGCCCGGTGCCAAGCAGTGGCAGAGGAAGGGGCAGAGCCTTTGTCTCTCGCAGGATGTCCAACAATACCTGACCAGGAAAACTTAACATCAGTGAGAACATGTGTCATCGTCAGAAAAATCAGGCTTAGAGAAAATTGGGAGGCTTGTGGGGAAAAGACGATGCAGAGAAATCTTCACATTTGGAAGGGGGCTGAGAGAATATGTAAATGGCTGAAATAGACATTGGTGACATTTTCAGATGAATAACTTTTGCATTGGGAGCTGATCTTTTTTTTTGCTTGGAAAGTTTTCAGCATTACCAGCAAAGTCAAAGTCCAAGCCTATACTGAAATACTGACTGTTTCATTCAGGGGGAGGAAGGAGTGCTTGGATTACCAGATAGCAGCACTTTTCAAGGACTTGTCTCACCATCCTGGCATGGCATGAAAAAAAATCCCAATTTTGAGCTTATGTAAGACCGGAGCCCTTATTCAGCTCTCTATTTAACAACCTGCACTTATGTTAAGCCTAAACCCACTTCTTTTTCTTCCTGTACCTTTCTGCCACGATTTTTGCCCACTTCCCAGACTCAGTAAGTCTGTGGGCATCACCCCCCTGAGTTACTCAGCCACGATACTTTGTCAGCAATTGGCCATCCTGCATCCTAAATGAAGCAACAACTCCTCAGGGAGAATAAAAAGAAAATACATGATCTTATAATGAAAGGCTGTTTCATAATATATGAGTACCAGGTGTAGGATTGAGCCTGCCTAATTTAAGGTCCCAATTTGTATCTAGAATTTAAGTGCCTAGCAACCCAGTCCTGGGAGGTGGGGCTGAGAATCCCTGTGCCGCTGGCTGACAAAAAGAGGAAGGTCCCTTTGGAAGTCTCCAGAGGGAGGTGCAGGCTGCTGCCATTGGGTGTCTGTGGTGGGCTGGCAGTGGAGGTGGTTCAGCCTCCTGCTCCCGCATTTGATGTTTGATTTTTCTCTGGGTGGTTTGCCCTTTGGAGTCCCTGGCTTGGGCTCTGGTTTGGGCATGGGTACACACTCCTGGAGATACAGATTTCCAGAGCTGGGCTGAGGATGCCTGGAGAAGAGAAGGCATCAAAGAGATCTACAAGGGGGACCTACAAGGGAGCTGGAGAGCAGCTTTTGGCAAGGACATGAAGTGACGGCACAGAGGGGAATGGTTTTAAACTGAAAGAGGATAGGATGGCTTTAAACTGAGAGAGGGCAGGTTTAGATTAGATATTAGCAAGAAATTCATTACTGTGAGAGTGGTGAGGCTCTGGCACAGGCTGCCCAGAGAAGATGGGGATGCACCATCCCTGGAAGAGTTCATGCCAGCTTGGACAGGACTTTGAGCAACCTGGTCTAGTGGAAGGTTCCCTGCCTATGGCAGGGAGGTTGGAACAAATGATTTTTGGAGGTGCCTTCTAACCCAAAATATAGGGAATTGCATCCTGCTGTATATTTCACCAAAGCAAATACATTATATATTCTGTGATTCTCTGATGCAGTCTGAAATCCCACATGGATTACGCTCTCCCCACAAAGGCACATCGTCTGTTTCCCAATTCCTGGGGGCGGGGAGTCAGCCAACCTGCTGCAGCTGCTCAGCCTGGGAGAGGGCGTCCAAGCAATTTACAAAAGACATCATTAAAACCACAAGAAAGCAGGGGTTTGTGATAAGAAAACTGACAGGATCTAAATTAAACAGTATATGCAAGGTGATGTGTATTTGTTTATAAAACGTGTTACTCAGAGAGAAGGAAAGATCTTGATACCTCTCTGTTTTTCTTGTCCTGATGTGCACAGGCTAGACCGTGTGCAGCGAGTCCTCAGTAATGACCCCTTCCCTGTTTTTCCTAACTCAGTGACATTTGCCTCCTCTTACAGGCGGATGGAATTAATTTTTCAATCTCTCTCTGCTGTGGACCCATTCCATCTACAGAGAGAATTGGTGAATTGTTGTGGACTCTGTTACACAGCCTGTTTGACACCTCCGGTCAGATCTGAACCACAGACGAAGTGAAATTGGATTCTTCCTCCTGGATTTCCCCTTTCTTATTTTTCTACAGGTCTCAACTGAGTTCAAGTTGTGCTTTTACCAAGTGCCATACAGAGTCTAACACCACATGTATGTTAACTGCACTTCAACTCACAGACAGATGAAGCATCATATGAGAAAAGGCTCATTTAAATTCTGTGTTACAATGGAGTGACAGATCCATACACTCAAGATCATGAGTAATTTTCCTTCCCTAGTGGTATTGGCTTAAAAACCATACTAAGAGAAAGGTTGTGCTTTGTTGTGTTTGGGTTTTTTTAATTTTATATTTTTCATCTGCATTTTGGAATTTCACATTTGAAAGCTTGCTGCTCGAGAACAAAGGCTGGGAACTTTAATTCCATGCTTTCCAGTTTTAAAAAAGATGAGGCACAAAGGTGAAGGGCACAGATAATATGTTTAAAATACAGGGAATTCCATCCTTCTGTATATTTCACCAAAGAAAATACCTGATATATGCTGTATATAGTCCATGCTCTGTTTATCCTACCCTGTTCCCTAACAGACTGTATGGAGCTGTCACAGCTGTGTTGGGGACAGGAGAGCTCTCAGCTCCATAATGAACTTTGGTCTATCGCATCTTTTAGCCCAAACCTTATTCACTAGCCCATCCTTCTTCAGTTACTGAAATCAGCATTTTCTATCATGTGCATCACTCAAGAGCACTTCAACCAGACCTGATTGTCTAACATGACCTCTGAAACCTTTGAAAAGTCCTTGACAACTTCAAATGCTGTATAAAACAACAAAAAAAAAGGGAGGCGGGCAATTGTTCACCACTTCCATGGTAAGTGAGGTAAAAAAGAGCAGAGAAGATGCAGTAACAAATGGTTTAGCATTTGCCAGCGTATGACTCAGGGATCCTTGTCTTGCTAAGCCTGTAAACATCTCTCATGTGCCACTTAGGCTGAGCTAGTACAGAAGCTTTATTTATATTATTGCATCTGTGTTTTGACTTGAAAGAGGTGGATCCTCTTCCCTGTACAAGGGGAAAATTGTCTTGTAATCAGACCTATTCCCAACGCCACCCCATCATACAATAAATGAGTTTTATGGTAGAGTCACAGTGTTGCAAGCCTTTGGCCATGTTTCCTTAGAAAGCAGTGTGGCCCGACAGCAGCAGGTCTGTAAAGTGAAACAGCTGGTGCCAAGGACCTCTCTTATGCACTAATTGCCAGGCATTTACTCCAGGCAAGCTTTAACCACATCCCATAAACTGTCTGGTCCATCATTGTTTGGAGCACATCAGGTGTGTTCCTGCAATGCTCCTACATCATATTTCAGTCAGGGGTTACCTGAAAGGAACCCAGTCATGTGCTTCAAGACCACTTTGTGAGGTGAACCACACATCAGTTGAGACAAACCAAAAGATTGACTCCTAAAGAGCACTCCCCATGTGAAAAAACACATGGATTTACACACTCCTTGTTGGCAAGGTGCAGTGGTTGGTCTGGGCAGAGAGGACCGGCTCCACGCTTGTGCTTTCTGGCACAGCTGCAAGGGTTGTGCTCCTGTCATTTGGCAATACCTGTGCTGCTGGTCCTCAGGCTGGTTAGGGAGGCTGCAGTCTCCTCCTCTGGATCTGTCATGAGTTGGGTGGTTCATGGCTTCACAGATGAAACCTGATAAAGCAGAGCATCACTGATCAACAGGGCTTGTCCCACAAATCTCATGGAGAATAAAGTCACTCAAGGACTTAGGAAAAAAAGACCAAAATGGGCTAGAAATTAACAGGGAGTCAAAACAAATGTAGGAGAAATCACTTTGGTCAGTTGTCCTTGCCCATAAGCTGCATCTTCTGCTCTGGCTGTGACATTGGTCATGTAATCAGCCAAGGGGTATAAGACATGAACTGATAAAGACCAAGGTCACTGTGGATGACTTCGTTTGTTGGAAACACCTTCAGGCTGCTGTGAAGTTTCAGCTGATGTGGGTATGGATGAATATCTTTCTACATCCACTCGATGTTCTATAGGTCTTAGCACCACCATAGAGTTTTCAATAGCCATGGTTGTCCTTTAAGAGGTGTGATTTCAAGAGATTTCTTAGGCTTTTTGCTTTCCTAAGTCAAATTTTCTGGCTGGTGGAAAGAGGTTGTCAGTAATCTAGTTTGCAAATATGTTGCTTCCCCTGCTCATACTGTAAATTAATGGAGTTTTGTCAGGGTTTTTGTAAGAGCATGAGTCTTAAAGTTATGGACATTAAAGATTATTAAGGACAGGGTTTGCAGGATGAATCCTAGAAGATGCAGCAGTGGGACAAACTAAGTCATATGAAACGAACATTCAGAGTTTGGGAGTGATTTTGCTGAAATGAAATGAGAGGGCTGATTATTGCATGGCTGCTCTGCTAAGTCAAAGGTGGATGCATTCTCACAGATGTAATCTAAACAATTTTAAGATGCCCCTTATGATGTTAGGCCCTACCCTGCAACCTCAGTTGCCTTAACAGGTCTTGTGAATGCCTCTGGATCATCTCAGTATGAACTCAGTCAGGTTTAATAACCTTTTGCCCCACAGCAATCCTGAGCAAGCCCAGAGTTATTTTTAATCACACGTGGTGCCTCTCACTGCAAGTGATCCATGCAGCCCCAAAGATCAGCAGGCATCAGTCATCCCCAAACCACTCACACACCGTATGAAACGTGTAGCTCGTGACCCCCTGCTCCCTGAAGAGTAGTCGATATTAAAAGCAATCCCACAATATTCAATGGCACAGGCAGAGGTCAGATCAGACTGGCCCTCGTTAATGCACTGTGTCAGTATTTCTTTAGTGACCTCATTAGTCCTCTAAGAATTATCTTTCTTTAAAAGATGCCATGTCTGCCTCCTCATGAAGAAAACCGTCTGGATGAGATTTGATCTCACACATTCCCACTTCTAAGAGAGAGGCAGTATCATGGAAGAGGCAGTTTGACCCCTCTAACTCAGGGAGGTTTTAACACTGAAACTTAATGACACTTACATTTCTATCTGTCCTTTAAGAGAGAAATACGGCCATTCTGAGACTGTGGGTTTCTGAGAGGTGTATAAGGGAAACACCAGTAAATGTGCATGTTCAAAAATGCTAAAAAATGTGTCTGCAAGCATTTGAGACGAGATTCAAGAGCAGATGGTCTTTGAGAATGAGGGATTGGCAACTGCGTCACCAAGTCCTTGAGTTCAGTGTGTTGTAGCAAGAGTAAGTGGTTTCACTCAGCTCATATTATTCATCAGAGAGTGTGTATGTGTGTGCTTTTAAATAAAACATGATTATGTTTCTTTGGGTTTCTTGCATACTGTAAAGCTGAGTATCTTTCATCAGTTTGTTTGGCTTTCAGACTCTGGCATTTTATCCAAACTAAATAAATATTCTCAAACTTTTTTAAACATACATGCAAAAATGCTGAAAAAGTTAAGTTTGCCATAAATGCCATCTTTCCACAGAGAGTTGAGCTACCATTTTAGTTGTGCTATCATATATTTCAAGCTCTTTAATCCACATACACATCATAAGGAAGAATGTTGTAGGTAGGAAATAAGTTGGGGGGCCTTAGATCTGTTTGTTTGCCACATTCTATTTCTTTAGGGTTTATATTTGTGCTTATTTTCATTGTTTTCTTTGCAACAGCAAGGCATTTATGTGTATAAAAGTGAGCCTTATATTCTCTGGGGCTTTTGGGAAAAGAAAAATCAAATGCTGTAAGATTTGCAGTACAACGATGGAAGCTGGCAGTTCTCAAATAGTATGAAATTACTTTAGTTTAGTCTCATTCTTCTGTATCTCCTGCTCATCTACTGCCCTCCCTGAGAGCCAGGCATTATCTGTGTTTTTTCCTAGTGTTGCTCTGACACTTTTGCTCTCCACTTGACAAATGCAATCAAAATATAAAGCAAAGCAGATCGGGTAAATTAAGGTACTAAAGATGAGACTTGATTCCAGAAAACAGGCAGAATTCTGTGTAGTTTTCAGACAAAACCCACTGAAGGTCATGCATGACTTTTCAGCCAGAATTGCCAGATTGTCAGAGACAAGCTGTGGTTGTGGGAGAGGAAGCAAATTGTCTCACTCACATTTCTGTCACTGTATGATTTGGATTTCCCCCCCAAGAAGCTGTCTGGAGTTTTTAATTACTGCTGATTACCTATTCACAAGAGAAGTTCTTCACAGAAACACACATCTTCCTGTCCTCTCCTACAATATATACATTGTGAGGAAATAATTGCACAAAACAGCTGCTTCCTATTTCCTCCAGGCTGGCTGCTCTTGGGAATGATGGCTCTTGAGGAGCTACATGGTACAGCCCCCTCTGATCACGTCACTCCAGCGGATCTGGGCACAGCTCTGCCCCTTACTTCCCTGGAGACCAGGACATTTTGCAATTCTTCATGTTCAGATCAACCTCTGCTCTGTCAGTGGTCAGCAATTTGCTCTTGCACATCTTCCAAGGACTGTCTGAGAGGCCCATGGACCTTAGGTGTGATCAGCAGGGACTAGTGGTTGGTTACTGGCTTCTCCTTCAGATCCCATTGCTCCTCTGGGATGGCTCGGAGGTAACACTTACAGAGAAAAGGGTCTCTAGGGAGATCCCAAGTTTTGTTTCATGCCATTGGAAGGGACTCTGATTTTTTTGCTCGTGTTACCCAAAGACCCTGCAATTATGGTATTTCTATACAGAGGCAAGACAACAGCCTTGAGCAAGTTTTGAAGACCTCAGAAGGGAAAAATCCCCATGGGGGCAGCTTAAAGGGAAAGGTAGCTCGAGGAACCAGTAATGAGGTGCTGCTTCTGTGTTTGGGATGAAAACTGCTGGGTAAATAGAGCACTGTGAGCCACGGAGAGGTCCAATGTGACACCCATCATGTCATATATTTAATCAGGCTCGCTCATGGAAAGTGGCTTGATGATTTGGGGGAATGTTTTGTACACTGTAAATGTTAAATGACCCTTGATAAATAAGGAAAACCTATTAACAGGCTGCTCTGAAAGCAATCAGCCTTAATTACCTCAAAATACAGGGTTTGCCAGACTATAAAAACCTGTTATTTATTTTAAAAGTTTTGAAAACATCTGTAAGCTAAATATATCCCAATGTGTGTTTGTGTATTAACATGCCCATCTATGTGGTGATTATTCAAGGAGAATGGACTTCTGCTACTCATTTCTGCTATTTCTTCCCCTTTTTTGGCTCTGGTTGCATTTTCTGACTGTGGCAGTTCAATGCTTGGTGTCAGCGAAATGCATATTTTTTCTCTGCATTTTTGAGCTTTTGAAGGAAGATTTGTTCGCACCCTCCCAAAACAAAATCCTCACCCACAATCTACGTGAGAATCCTTTGATGTCTGCTTACTCAGTATAAACATACAGGATTCTAGATCTCAGCCCTCCCCTGTTTGCCAGTCCAGGCACTAATTCTCCCATCTAATAAAACTTTGCAAGAGGTTAGAGTTGAATGCCACATCTAATCATTGATCAGCCAATAATGAATCGCATATATTATGTTAACACACTCATGCTTTTATCTCACTGTAAGCATCCTTTTTTTTCTTTCTTTCTTAGAAAGGCGAGGAAAATGTAGCAGACTTTTTGTTGGTGTTATCAAGGGTAAGGAGTGGAATTATTTCCATGTTAAAAAAAAACCAACCCAAACGCTGCCTTTTCCAGCTGCAGGATTTGCGTACGCAAAATGAAGATGCCTGTCTGATGGCTCATGCTGAGGGTGGCATTGCATGCAGTCATTAGTGATCAAAATCTTTCTAATTCAGGTGTTAAATTTTAAGAGACTGTGCTAGTTAATACCAAATAAGACAAGGCAGGAGTGGCTGCATTTTGTTCACAAGAGACTGACTGCTGTGCCAGAGCACCGTCATTAAACATAGCTCAGCTGTGCTGCATGCCTCCAAAATCCAGCGGTGTCATTTCCAACCTTATATGCCACTTTCCCCACTACTCAAAACACTGGGATTTGCACAGGAATAGCCAAATGGGTTGTGGAGCTTTATCTTTCCTCCTCTTTGTTGTTGTTGCTGTTGTTTTTGTGGATGAGAAACCTTTTGTTTGTTCTTAAGGGTGCACAAAGTGAGGAAGAAATGGCCACCACTGCCATTTCCACCCTCTCCTCTTCTGATGGCAAATGCTTTGCCTGCACTTGCACATCTCTGTTGTCTCTTGCATGTGTTCTGTTAGCACTGTCAATCCCAAGAAGCAGGTCAAGGAGGGCATTGAGAGCTTGACCGGCTGCTGCTCTGGGTCAGCAGAGGCCACACGACTCCTGGCTCCCCTTATGTACCCATCCGCCTGAGCTCCCGTCTAACTGGATTAAGTGATCCAATCCATCATGTTTGTGATAATCTCACTGAAGCAATTGATTGGGAAAGAGGAGATTAATGTAGTCCTGTGAGCCCCACTTTGCTCTGGCTCATGATACAGCCACTTGCTCCATGGCCAAACCCTTTTTGAGACAGGGGTTGTTGAGGCTTCTTCCCTCCTCTCTTCCCACTCTCTGGAGAGATTGCCAGGCTGGCATTGGTCACTGGAAGACACTGCTCTTCACACACCTGCCACTGCTAGTCACCAAGATGCTGAGGCTGAAATACATATCTATTTTATAAACCAGACACAATACACTAAAGACAAGGCTAATCATGCCTTAATCCTAGCCTTTTATATCATTATGCTACCTCAAAGTAATTAATTCCTTTATTTTTACCCATTTCCCCCAAAATGCCTTTAACACTATTTGTTAACCTGCAAATAGATAAAATCATTTATCTACAAAACACAAGGATGACAACATAGGTGCAAAGCTGGTTAGAACAGGTGGAAAGAAATAAAAGACCATGACCCTGCACTTAGATTATCCCCAGTGGCTTCTCTTCTGCATCATTATCCACTCTTGGTGCTCTGTCATCTTGTGGTTGCATAAATTGGAAAGAGCCTCGGACTAGTGCAGCCCATTTGATTATATATCATATATAATATGTTTGATTATATAGTCTGAATCCATCACCACGATTTATTTAGGTTTGATTCTCCTTCACCATGCTCAGGGCACTCTTGTCCTTCCCTTCATCCAGATACCACCTACTTAGGTTGTGCTCATGTCCCTTGAGCACAGGCCCAAGCAGTTCAGCCCTGCCAATAAGGGCAGGAGGTGATCTTCCTGACCTAATTCAAGACACTTTAAAATTAGACATCTAATTCTGAGGTATTCACCCTCCTGTCTCCCTTTAGTTGATGCAAAGTAGTAGGTGTCTCCAACAGGTGGTTCATGTCATCCCAAAATTGGAATCTAAAATCAGACAAGTGGCCTCTGGACACCTGTGGCTAGAAGAAAACATAGTGTGAGGTGACTGGCTTAAAATTAGACATCTGATTTTGACATGTCTGAGTTTGGGTGAGAAAAATCCTTCCCTTAATGACTATTTTAACTCAGAGTAAGCCTAGCTCACACCTTCAGGCTGAACTTGGGAAAGCTATGTCTTGGATGTTTGAAGTCTTTTCAGAGCATATTAGGGTTTGGGGTTTTTCAGAACCAGGTGATGACAATCCCTTTCTTTTGGATGGAGTTAGGGGAAGAGAAAGTTTGTGGACTTGCCCCTCTGCCCCACTGCAGTTGTGGGGCAGAGGCGAGGGTCTGGAAGGTCAGTGAGGGTCCCATATAGAGGTAGGTCCCTCCCCCTTATGAACTGTGGGGCCCCTGGGTGCTGTGAGGGTCTCCTTTCTCCCCACTGCATCTGTAGAGCCAGATGGCCTGATGCCACTCTGGCAGCAAAGATCAACTCCACCATCACTGGGAAAACAGTTTGCTGGGTGCCCCTGGGCCACCGTCAGAGGCCGTGAACTTCCTCGCTGATAAGCAGCAATGACAGCTCAGGTGAGGCAGCAGCTGTACCTGACTGCTGGGCCTGAGCCCGCGTGGCGGCGGAGAATCAATCCCCGGCAGCGAGAGCGCATCGCGTGCGGCTGGTTATTCACCGCGCGCAGCAGAACAGGTGGTCTGCTGCCAAGCAGAAGGACAAGTGCTTTATCCCCCTCAGAGGCTGGAATCCAAAAAATGACATTTTTTTAGTCTTTAGCTGCTCCAGCAGTGCAGGGTTTTTTGATCTCCCTTGGGTGGTTCACGAGTGGGGAATACAGAGATCCTTTGCACCCCTGATGCTTCATCCAGTGCAGAACGCAGCCAAGGCTCAGTGCTGTCCCAGGGAAGCAACAGCAGCATCCATGCACGGGTGGGAGAGGGCTGTGTTGCCTTTCCTACCTTCTCACCCCTTGTACAGCAAGCCCTGCACAGCATGCAAGTAAATACACTTTTATCAATTGCAAGAGGTGAAAATGTTATGACCGAGGCCTGGTAGGCTTGCACAAAAAAAAAAAAAAAAGCCTGCCAGGATTTAAAAATTCAATGGATTTTAATGAATTTCTTGTCCCACTATTTAACTTTCATGTGTTGTCAGCAGCCAGGAGGAACTGTTAAAGGTGCAGTTAATGGCAATTGTCAAATTGTAACTTGAATGGGAAAAGCAGAGTCAATAAAAATAAATACGAGGGATGGCCCCCCAGGTGGGATGGAAAAGCCATTACTTTTGTTAGTCTGAAAATAACCTATTTCTCCCCCAATATACAAGAGTGTTTCATTCTATAGAAAAACACAGGTGAAGCAGTAGTGAGATGACTTGGCCTAAGACTGCTCGTTGTGCTGTGCACCACAGGAACTGCATAAACCCAAACTGCTGCAAGACAAACAGCAAAGGAAGCTCTTCTGGTTGCTGTTCTGAGTGCTGCTACCCACTATCCCCTGACTGAAACATGCTTCAGACAGGAGCATCTTTTCTCCACAAACCTCTGATTGGTCCTGTATGAGTTGTCCCAGAGATTCACATTTCCCAGCAGTACTTATCTTCTTCCTGGTCAGATGCTCTGGTGACACCACTGGAGTGTTTTTTAATTAGAGCTTCTGCAGTCATGGAGCAAAACTTCACATGCATCCCAGGCTTTACCTCTACCCACTCTGCACCTGTCCCAAGAAAAGATGCTGGTTCATCACTCCCTGGGTACCAGGGTGAACTCCCCAAGTCATTTTAACTCCTCAGTGCAGACAGGTTTGACATCTGGCCTTTAAAGGTCAAAGGCTATGGCCTGACTCCATTGTACTCTCTAACTTCCACTTCATTTGATTTGTTTATATGGCCACTGTTTTCCACATCATTGACAAGGCACTGGGCGGGTGATTTGTCACAGGGCTGACAGTTATAGACCGTGATGTGTATAAATAGCCCCTGTTTTTTGAGGTAATCAATGGAAAAATGAGCCTCAAAGTCTGAAAGGTTAAAAATAAATGTGTTTGTCCCTGCCTTTTGCAGACACAAGGGGCAGGGGTCTTCACTGGAAACAACCACAAAAAACATTTATTTCATGGGCCACCCATGAGCCAAGACCTCAGCTTATTTAGGGGGGAACAGCAGCTTTGTTTGTGACACAAGGACTGCCTTTCTATGCCAGACTTTGTTTTACCATCACAGAGAACTGTGTTGTGCAGTTGTGCTGCCCCCACAGGGTAGGTCTGTAACACCTGCAGGTGAAAGAGAGACCCCACAACTCTGGGGCAGAGCCAGAGAGCCCAGGGTCCAATGTGGGTGCTTACAGGGGGTAAGGATGTGAATCATCCAGCAGGGAATATATTTTCTTCCTAAGCTAAAAGTTGCACGTGGAGCGTTGTGTTTAACAGCCGTGAAAGGACTTAACCACTCTAAAATTATTCATTTATTTTATCTGTTTCCCTTTGAATCACTTACACCGTGGGCTCCACAGTATCTTTTTGTAGTAAGTTTCAGTTTAATGGTATTGCATAAGAAAAGTATTGTTAGGTTCATTTTAAACTAGTGCTCAGTGACATTGCTGCATGCCCAGTAGTCCCTATATTATGAGAAACAAACCACTACTATTCTTCTATTCCTCTTTGTTGCATTGTTTGTGATTTTACAAACCTTTTGCTTGTCTCCAGCACTCTTCCAAGCCCAAAAGTTCTCTATTTTATTCCTCCATTTTGTGGAAGTCCTGTTAAACCTTTGATCATCTCTGTCTCTCGTCTGTCTCCTCTATTTTTTCAAGAAGAAGTCATCAGAACAACACAGAGTCTTCAAAATAAGGGTGCACAGAGATTTCTACAGTGAAATAATGAAGTCTACATTTTATTGTCAAGCCTTTCCCTTAGATTTCCTAACATTCATTTTGTCTTTCTCATCACCACTCAGTATGACCCAACATTTTCAGAAAACTATTCAGTGTCTCCAGCACCTCTCTCATGACTGCTATCAGCACTTTAAAAGCAGCACTGCACACATATAGGTAGGTTTATTTTCTCCCCCACAAGTCTCTTTGCACTAATAGACACTGAATACCATCTGCCATTTTACTGCTATGTAATTCAGGCCCCTGAGATCCTCCCATAGTCCCTCTGGCGCTGGAATTGACTCTCCTGAATGATTTGTGTCACCTGCGAGTTGTGGCACTTGAGTGCCTGTCCTTTCTGGGGTTGGGTAAGAGGAGCTTAAGGGATAGCAGAGATGCAAGAAAAGACACTGCTGCTGCTGTGAATTTGGCCTCCATCCTTCTTCAGCTCTCTGCAGAGGAGGCTGGAGATTCCACGGGGGTCAGTGCAGGCTTTCTTAGTCCGTGGAGCAAACAAAAGAAAAAGCGACCCTGGCGGCACGAGGGCTGAAACAGGAGCTGTTCCATATTGCACGCACACTGCAGGCTTTTTATGGCCTCATTAAAGTCAATGGGAGCTTGCCATCTGCTTCAGCAGGGCAGCATCAAGGTACAAAAACACTGCACACTGTTTAGATGATGGTTTCACCTGAGCACTGGCTGATCCTTGCTGTGACCTGAACTAGGTGTGAGTTATCACTTAGAATCATAGAATCAAAGGATAGTTTGGGTTGGAAGGGACCTTAAAGATTGTTTTGGTCCAACACCCCTGCCATGGATAGGGACACCTGCCATTACACCAGGTTGCTCAAAGCCCCACTCAAACTGGCCATGAACACTCCCAGGGATGGGGCATCCACAGCTTCTCTGGTCAGTCTGTTTCAATGTCTCACCACCCTCACTGTAAAGAATTCTTTCCTGATATCCAATCTAAATCTACCCTCTTTCAGTTTAAAGCCATTAAACCTTGTCCTACCACCACATGCCCTTGTCCAAAGTCGCTCTCCAGCTCTCTTGAAGCCCCTTTTGGTACTGGAAGGTTGCTCTTAAGGTCTCCCTGGAGCCTTCTCTTCTCTAGGCTGAACAACATCCTGTCTCAGCCTGTCTTCACAGGAAAGGTGCTTCAGCCCTCTGATCATCTTTGTGGCCTTCTGTTTTTCAGGAGGGAAAGCAGAAACTGAGAATAACACAGAGATTTAGATCATGGTTGTCTCTCATCTGGTCATGTGTGTCTGAGTGCAGGGAATGAGAAGCAGATGAAGGAATTCTTGGCACTCTGTCCTGTGTGGCATCCCACGACAGTGGGTCTCTGTACCTGTCTGACTTTCTCTTTTCTTCAATCTTGCAACTTCACAGCAAGCAGGGAGTCTGTCAGGAAGGTTGTGAGCTGAGTAGGTGACAGCGATAGTGAGACACAATTGCAGAAGCTGTAATAAGCAGTATTGATTCTGAATAAGCACGTGAGTAATATTGACTTGGAGGAGCTGCCTCTTAACAAGTGGAAGGACTGACTGAATCCAAAGGATGGAAAAGTGTAGGTCCCTGTCTGGAGCTGGGTAAGGCAGGTTCTAGTCAGATATGAAATCAAGGTCTGTTTCCACCATCCTTTTTTCAGTCCTGTTGGCAGATAAGAACTACGGGCTTTTCAATTGAATGAAAAATAAAAAAAGTTTTAGATGGATTGGTAGAGGAAGGGGGACAATTAACAGAGCAAGTGATGAACAAGTCATGGTTCAGAAGAGGTGGATGACTGAATGACACTGAAATATTTGGAGGAAAACAAAATTTAGGTGCAGAAAAAAAAGCTCAGAATAAGGCCATAACATTTATAAGTAATTAAAAAAAACCCCAGCAAAACAAACCTAAACTCAAAACCAAACACCATCTCCCCTACTGTTTCAGATCCACACCCTCAGGTCCCCTCTGGATAAATGGAGATATGCCAGGGACTCAGTGGACTTTGAATTGGGCCCACAACTCAGGGGTTGGTAGCACTGAAATCAGTCAAATGAGACACAATGGAAAATTATCATGTTGCCATTATTGCTTGAACAAAGTGAGAAGTGCCTTAACACTTCCCATTTCTTGATGAGCAGATTCCAGTTCTTTGGGTTAAGGATCCAGCTCTCACCTCTGAGTCTTGCTTGGGAAATCTCTCTGCCCAGGCAGGCAGCCATAGAAAGGTTTCTGTTCTGGGTGCTGGTGCAAAATTACTTTGGACCATTCATGTAAGCCTCAAAGATCACCATGGATCCATGGGCCTCAACACTGGACCCCATCACGCTGATATCCCATGGATATGTGGATTACATTATGTGCAGTAATGCCACGGATGCCTAGCACAGAAGTAAAGAGATTGAGCTCCTTTGCATAAAATCACATAGAAAGGAAAAGTAGGGCATCTGGGAGGCAAAACCCCCATTTCTTACAACTCCCTGGTTGTTTTTTCTTCATGGCAGCAAGAAGGCTGCTGGATGCAACAGGGGTCTGCAGAAATGAGGGCATCCCTTCCACATATGCATATTCAAAGATTAAAGAGAAAGCTTTGAAATATTTTCAGAAAAGGGGTCAATTATGTAGATTTTACATGGCTTGTTATTAAGGCCAAAACTCACATCGTTTTCACAAGGGCTGGAGGATACCAAGGCAAAGATGTAAGGGCTGGAGTCCAGATTTGCCTGGAAGAAGGGAGGGAGAATCAAAACATTGTTAATTATATCCTCTCAAGAAAGGGCTTGTGGTACTAGGAATTCATCCCAAGAGGGTAATTTCAAGGCTACAAGTTGTAATATATATTATTGCTGGTCTAAGCAGGAGCAGGGAGGAACTGCAGCTGTGGCACCTTTGGTAGCTTTTTGCAGGGGACTCTACTTGTAACTTACATAATCTGTTTTGGGGAATATGATATCCTTTCCCCAGCCTGTCTGAAGTCTTCAGCACTAATACAATAATGACTTGAAAGAAAACTGGTCAACAATGATTTCTGTGGACTTTGCAAATGCTTTGATGACAAAGGCTCTCAAGGAAAACAGAGGCATTTGGTGAAAGGTAAAGTATTGTGCCATTGATTAAAAAACTGGCCAGAACAAAACACCAGAGCAGGAGTGACTAGTTAATTATTACAATGCCAAACACATAACAAAAGGCTATCAGAGGGAACATATTAACCATCTTTTCGTGCATAAATAAAAGGTTTCATTTAGAGGAATTAAGACTATTATGTTTCTTTAATATCCAATGAAAACTCCAGAAGTATTGCTTTTCTCAATTAATATTGTACACATTTAGAGATTATTAGAAGGTTATTGAAAACATGGTGCCTTGAAGGAAAGAAAGAGCTGAGTTTTATAATGTCCTGTCCAGTGTTTGATGTGTTTCTTGACTCTAGGATGGAAGGCTGAGTCTTGGTGTTGGAAAAGTGTCTTTGTGTTCAGTTTTCACAGTGCAAAAAAGAAAATAGGGAATGGGTGGGAACAATCAACACTTTCTACCTGGACCAAAACCTCACAGTAGGTGCAATGTTACATTTGGATAGCAATGAAAATTTAAAATCCCAACAGAGCAGCTTGCTGTTCCACAGCTGATCAAAAAATGATCACATAAAACCATTTTTCAATGGCAAAGCAGATTTCAGCTAAAGATTTCAAGATTATGAACAAGTATCACTTCCCATGAGAAAATACCCAGTTTTCTCAAAAAGCTAAAACATTTGGGCCCAGATAGTAATTTTCAGAGAAAATTGTGGAGTCTTATGATGTACACAGCTTACATCAGAGAGAAAAACATTTTCTGAGCAGCTTTGTAGACCCTACTGTTCCTGACTTCTTAGCATGAATCAGCTATGAGTATGGAAATGATAGGACAGTGGTATAACACTTTTTTTCTGGAGATGTCAAAACATTTCCCAAAGGCACTGATTTCTCTTCAGCACAGGAAGACTGAGGAGAAGGAGAAAGAGAGCTGAAGGAGGTTCTTGAATCCAGTGCAAGGAATGAGACCTGCATGTCCTGGTTCCCCATGCAAGTGCCCTTTCCAGTAAATTGTGGGGTATGTTATTATCAAATGAAAACCTCTGAGCTGATTTTTCAGAGTTGGCGAAAAGAGGCAATGAATAGTCACAATTAGAAAGCTAACTCTGACTTCTTCTAAAGAGGAAAAATATGGGACTGCCCATTTATCTCCAAACTGAATCGAAGACTGTAGAACTCTGCGTGAGCATTGTTATTTTCCTTTATCAGCAAGGCATTGTTTTGCTGCATGAAATCTGTATGTTCAATAGATTTGATTTTCCAAGCAGCTGGGTTATCTTGTGCTGTGAAGGCTCTCTCTTAATCTCAATTGCTCTGCTTTTCTCAGCGCCGTTCCCAGCTGCTCAGAAATGAGCACAGTGCTTTCATCTGTCTTTTCGTGCTCTTACTAGGTGTGACAGTTTCAACAATACCCAGATGTAGGAAAATATGCAGGTTTTAATTTGGTTTTTTTTAAAATGTAGTCATCAAAAATTATGGGCAAAAAGGTGTTGCTTTTAAGTAACGAAAGTTCTGCCATGATCACACACTTATGGTGTATTTCTTTAGAGGTATGGGGGTTTTTTTCTATTTGCTCTAACACATAATTGCAGCCAATCCTTATTTATCCACAGGAGACAAGGGAACAGAAAAGAGCTGAAATATGCAGAGTTGGGCCATAGGTGTTTTCCAAGTGAAGGTGATACACACTTAGGATTAATGTGTATATCTCATAATTTAGCTTCTGACAAACACCTTTTGAGACACTCGACTGTTGATTACCCCTTTTTCTCCTGTCCTGATAAGCCCTTTTGTGTAAAGAAACTCTCCTCATGACATGAGGGGGCCATGATTTTAGAGAACACCTATTGGCATGACTAAAGTATCAACACAACAGGAGAGAAAAGGGGAGCAAAACCCTTGGGAAGATGGGATGCTTCAGTGAATGACTCTTTGCTCTGAAATGAAACAGTGTTCAATGCTGTAAGGAAGTGCTGAGTAAACCAAGCTGGAAATGCCTGAAAATTAGTGTCAGCCTTGCAGCTATCCTGGAGGCAGAGCAACTGCAATGGGAGGCACAGACCCCTCTGAAGGATTTCAGCACGTGGTGTGTTGTCATTTCTGCTTGAGTCTGCACCTTTCAGTGCAAGGAAGTGTTTCATAACCCAAACCCTGTGAAGGCAGGACAAGGGTTTTGCTGTCCAGAAAGGGCCAAGCATGCTAAATCTTCAGCTATGGTAAAGTGGTGGCCATACACAGCCGTGGCCCAGACATTTTTCTGCTGTGAAGCCCTGGGCAAGAGAGCAAAGGGAAGAGGGCTCTGCCAGGAAGCAGGAAGCAATGTGTTCAGGAGAGAGGATGGAGGATTAGATTTGCAAAGGTGCCCACATTTACATTTCCTACTAATAGTTGGAGTAGCATGCAAAGCAAGTTCCCTTTTGCAGAGTTTTCTGGGCTGCACTGTTGCCAATGGCTCAACAGAACAGGCTGCACTTAAATCAGAGTGAGTGAGAAGTCACCACACATCCAGCTCAGCCAGCCCAGCTATAGGAGTGCCAACCTGGGGGCCTGAAAGTCTTTGTCCCACTGCTCTAAATCCAGCAGATCCCAGGCAGAGCTCTGAGAAACCTAGCACCAGAAAAAAAGAGGATGTTCTCTTCTCTGGACCACAATCACACCCCTGTCATTGTAACAAAATGTGTGAGACAAGGAAATAGTGATAGAATGTACCTTTGCTCTGGAAATGTCACCATCAGCTCGAAGTTAAAGTAATTTGGATTAGAGGGGGCTATTCACATCAGCTGGAAACGTGGCCAACAAACTAAGACAGACACGTAGGTACAAAGCCGGTCTGCAGGCTGTTCACTTTGAAGTATTTTCCTGTTTTCTTACTGCAACTGTATTTATGAAATATGTACTCAGCACACAGCCACTGGGGGCTGTTTCAACATCTAACCAATGCAATATCTGACCCCTGTATTTTAGATGTAGTGATACTGAAACTTTGGATACCTGAGGCTGCAACCAGGACTGTTAAACGTTTTTCTTTTCTATGTGAAACTCAAGAAAGCAGCTGATCTACACGATAGCCTGTTCAGCATTCTTAAGGGCTTATTGATAAAGGTTTCATCTACAGCCCAACCCTCCTGGGTTGGACAGCCCAAGGCAAAAGAGGCCTTTGTGTAATGTAGTTTACTGAAGTTTTTTAACAAAATAGATTACTAGCTAAAGCGTTATTTTGCTGGCCCAAGTGTGCCTAAGGACTTTGCCTACATAAGAAAAACTAATTAAAAAAAAAAAACTCAACCAAGCAAAGAACAAAATACAGCAAGTTACTTCTCACCAATGACCTGGAAAATGACACTTCAAGCAGAAACAGGAGTCCTGAGTTAGACTTTCTCTAGCAGCAGATCAAAGTCTTCCCCTTCTTGTGGCTGTTTGCTCTTTCTGCTGTAACTTACTGATCTTCACAGGGCAGATAATATAAACCTTATTAATTCATTTTTGCCCTTTTTTGTGTGTGTGTGTGTGCATATATATTTTTCTTTTACCTGGGGTTGTTTTTGTAATCCAGCATCTCCAAGATAAATGGGCACACAAACTTTGGGGACTGGGGAATGGATTTGGGTTTGGACAGGATGAGAAAGGACAGGAGCCCCTTCACTTGCTAGTGCTACATGAATCATCCTCTGAAATCCTAGACTGCATGTCTGACATTGGTGCTTAGAGGCTGAAGTGCTACAGGATTTTTCCTTGGATGAGACAATTTTACCTCCCAGATGGTTATCACCAGTGGATAATAAACCCGATGATGTTTCTAAGTGATCTTTTAAGTGAAGACCACTTAACTATCTATAGGACACTGATTTAGAGAAAATATATACATATTCTGTACAATTTTTTCAAAGTACAAGGTCTTAAAGATGTTTTTAAAGTGCATTAAAATGAGAAAAACATCTTTTAATAGATTTCCAGACCTCTGTGAGGTCCTGTAGGAGCTAAAAGTGCCTTGAGGTGAAAGTACAGCAACTCAGCAGTGGTCAGCTCTGCAAGCCACCCACACCCTGAAGACCGACTGGTTTAGATCCGTGTCTATGGCACAGAAAAGGAGAGGCTGCTGTTGGACATGCAGCATTTGCCAAGCAGTGGGCTCCACCACAGGGGGCCTCACTCCCCCCTTTGCACAGTCAGCCACAGTTATAGTTGCTACTGGTGGGGATGCCCCATTAACAGGTTATGCAGGACTACAAGGAGCAGCTGGCTGGTGATTTTTAGTTAGGGAAAAAAAAAATGGATCTAAAAATGTACTTGTGCCTGGCAGGGTTGATCCGCAGAACTAATCCTTTGCATTTCTTTTGCATCTTCCATCTGTGATTTCACGGTTAATTGACTTACCCATGCAATGTTCCTCTGAGGTATAGATTATCTCCACTTTCATAGTGATAAACCCAAGTGCATAGGGGTTTGAGATGTAATGTGCCCTAAACCCTCAAGGGATTACAAGGCAGAGAACAGAGTAGACCTGGGTCCCTCCTCTGCACCCCCCCAAGGTGGGTTCCCTCTTCCCATGGAGACTCACAGGAAGTCACGTTCCACATGGCAACGAGCCACCACACTGCACCCTGTGCCCCTCACCATTGCCCAAAACCTTCAGCAAAGATTTGTGGGTTTGCCCAGAGCATGACGCGTGGAGCTGCTCTTGTCCCACACGTGTGAGCCCTGAGGTACAAGTCAGGCCACTGCTCATGGACAAATGCCACAGCCCCCATCATGTGCTGGATTTATTTTTAGTTCTCCCGGCATCAATAACCGCGCAGCAGCGCCGGCCGCATCGACCGCACTGATGTTTTGAAGATCAATGTTCGTAACAGCCCTGGCTACAGCTCTTTGGGGTGACCAAAGCTCCATCCTCCACCCGTAAGGCTGAACTTCATCCCTCTGGTAGCTGTGGGTGACTTTCACCCGTTCCATGCTCTGGGTTACACCTGCATAGCTCCTGTAAGGACTCAGAGAAGACAAGCATCAGCTGCCTTTGGATCAATAGCAAACAAGCCCCATGCAATGGATTTCTTTTCTTGCCTGAACTGACTCCTTCCCCAGACCTTTAACTGTATCTTTGCACAATGATGCTGCCTTTTAAATTGTTTTTAATAAACAAAGTAAGATAAAGAGGGAAGGAGAGCTAAGAAGTGGTCATGTCATCACAAATGCAGTAGCAGATAAAAAGCAGGTGAGGAAAAATTTTGCATGAAAGTTGGAGAAAAGTTGGGTGCGTAGCAGTCATTACATCCAGGTGATGCTAAGACTTTAGTACAATGTTAATTAACTGTTTAATTTCTTGAACTTTGCAAAGTTAATGACCTTTGCAAATATCCCCGAAAAAGAAGGCTTTGTGCAGATTTCAGGCTTTTGCCCCATGTTGTAGAACACCTATCATTATTTTTAAAAGTTCAGCTCCATTATTACACTGACTGCCTTTCTTATTGCATGCAAGATATTTCAGATGGGCAATTAGGGTGTTAGGCTAATGAGCAGAAACCTTAATGAGATGCTGTCATCCTTATATCTGTCAGGATAGTGGCACAGGAAACACAAAAAAAATGCATTTTTGTTAGGCAGTAAAGGCACATGTCACCTTTTCCTAGCACAGGTCAAGGGAACTGAGCCTTAAAAGAGCCAGTTCATTCCACTTACTATAAAGAAATGATAATGGACCAGCTAAACTGGAGCCAGTCACCTTGTAGATATTTGAAGTAGGCTGAGTTGAATCCCACCTCTGACCTGTCTTGGTGAGTTCTCTTGTTGTTTCCAGATAAAGAAAGATTGGGGTCCCTGAATTTTAACAACATCTAATAGTGCCATGAAATCCAGCATCGGCTGTTAATTCAAATGAGGCTTTTATGCAAGTGGGGATTGTTGTTTAGGCTGCAAACAGGCTGATGATATATATTCATTATATGTAGAAGCTCTCCTGTGCCTTGCTGGGGATGCTGTGGCGGCATCTTCATTTTACATCTTTACTGACATTCTGGGAAATCCATAAATGTCCCATTAGCCCAGTAAAGATGGCAAAATGAGACAGCAGAGAGACCTAGGATCAGAAATACTCTTAAAATAATATCGATATGACTGTGCTTCATGCAGTGAGAGGAGCACTCAAAAGGGGATAACACCTCTGCAGACACTTAGAGCCCCTGCCCCAAGGAACTGAGCCTGGGAGTTTCATGAAAGGGTTTGAAAGGGCCAAGAGTTTGCATGAGCTGAGTGGACCTCTGATTTGCTTTGGTTCTTGTCTTCTTTCCAATGCCAGTGAAACCTTGGCCATAAGCAATCACAGCTGGGACATGCAGTGACCAACAGCTGAATGGCCAAAGGGCATCACCAGGGAGGTTTGGAGCACAAAGAGGGCAATGACCCAAGGAGGGGCTCGCAGGCAGCTGCTGAAGCAGCCATGGGCACAGCTAAAAATATCCACTACTACATAAGGCAACATGCTACCAACATCAGCTTTTATTTGGGGGAGTGACAGGAGATGAAAGGAGAGGGATATCGGGCTCCTACCCCAGAAGGTAAATCTAAGTGATAGTGATGACTCTAAGTTTACAAAGACTTCTCTGGTTCTAGACAGTGGGATTCATTACAGATGAACAAATGAATATAAAAATACATAAAATGAAACAATGTAGGATCACCATGAAGAAAAATGGTGTCACGTGTTTCCCTGGGTCCTGTGCTCTGGCATCTGATTATGTGCTGTGAAGCACTCCATCAAATAAGGGGAGTGCAGGATCTACTTCAGACTCTGTCATCCCAGGCATCCTCCTGCCTACATGCAGGGTGTTTTACATGCAGATATATTTTCTGAGACCTGCAAAACTCTCCCACAGCCTTCACCCTCAGAGGGACCAAAAACTGCACATACGCTTTGAGGAGATGGTCTCCGATGGCTTTTTTCAGTTGGGCTTCTGATTTGTGTCAAAACTAACCCAACCTTTAAAGATTAAAGAATCTCAGCATGAAATAATATTTTATAGGACTCCTTTTGGACGACCCCAGATTATTATTATTATTATTATTATTATTATTATTATTATTTTGTACTTTGTCAACCCCTTTCTTAGCCTTGCCCCTGCCTTCAATTTCTGCTTTATCCCAAGCTCTTCTGTTCATTTCCCTCCTTTTCTCCTCTTCCCCAGGCCAAAATACCACAGTTCATGATTTGCGCAGTGGTAACAATATTACACTCAGAGAAATGGCTATTTCTCACTCAATGCCTTGTCTGCCCTGTGAGCGCTGGACTCCTCTTCCAGCGCACACAGAGATGTGTCCAGAGAGCATCAAGTGCATTTATGAGCATTTGCAGAGTATCTGGCAGTCACCTTACATCAGAGGTTGTGTTTTTACAGTCATGGGGTGGCTATCATCGGGTTTCTGACTGAGACCATAATAGCTGTGCTTTAGCAGAGTTGTAGCTTTGGGAAACGGTGTTTAATTTGACAGAGATATTGACAGGGATGGGACTGGAGTCCTTTACATGGAAAAAACAGCTTTTGTTACCCTGTTCTGTTGATTTCTTCTTGCAAACCAAACACAAACACTCAGTGTTTGTTGCTTTTCTACATAGTGCCCTGTTTGAATGGTTACTGAAGTGGGTGAATAAATCATCTGACTGTTGAAACTGCGTACACAGACCTACTGCCCTAGTGAAAGGCTTTGTGTGTGTTTTGACTGTTAACGTCCAGAACAGCAAATATACCTAGCAAAAGGAAAATATAGCTCAGTTGCTATTCAGAGAAGGAAACCCCTTCATATTTCTAGCACAAGTTTTGTCAGAAGACTAGGAAGGATGCTCAACCTCGTGGTTGTACCTGCTGGGATCCAGGACAGCCAGAGGCCATTTTCTCTGCTGGGGCAGAGATTTTGCACAGAGATTCTCAATTTGAGTCTGTAAGTCCCATCTCTACAACTCCAATTTTTTATCTGTAGATCCTCGAAGTATTTATAGATCCTCCCAGTGAGCCAGGATGGAGGCAAGAAAAAAGAAGGTAGTCAGAGTCTTGCCCAAGCCACCGAGCCAGAACCTGATCCTGGGAATCTGCTTCTTCAAACACAGCAGTCCCCATCGCTGCTGGGGTGGTTTATCTGTGTGGTAGAGAGGCAGCTTTTCCTTCCTAAACTGCCACACTGGCTTAACAGGAATCGTGACAACAATGGCTGAGATCATTGATGTGTCATAGAGATAAATGCCTTTCAGTTATTGGAGGAGGGTGGACAGGCCCTGATGGTCCTGCCAAGCAGGGCAGGACGCTGAACTGGCTTTGCTATAAGTCAGTCTCTTTCCCACATTTGTGCAGTGACCTATGGTCCTCAGATATGACTTTTTTATGTCTGCCTTCCAAACCTGGAAGGCAGCTAAATCAGCCTTATTAATACCTCGAGACTTTAATACTCATCATACTGCTTTTGCTTTCGTGGAAAAAGCCTAACTGTTCTGAAAAAAAAGCAGGTCATTAGAGCCTTAAAGATGAACTCCAGTAAAATAACTGGAGTTTCTAGCCCTTACTGGAATTGGTGTCGTATGAGGGTAAGTGGCAAATGATTTTGAAAGCACTTACTCATGCAAATGCTGCATCAATGGAGCAGCTTGCAAAGATCATGGGTGTGTCTCCTCTTAACCTCCTCAGAGACGAGCCTGTCTCCCTCTGGATACACAGGGCAGATCTCATTGGCAATCTTGGAGAGGAAAACCATTCTCCATTTTGAAAATACGCCCTACAACCAGCAACAAATAAACACAGCTCCATTTTCTCAGTGCTGCCAAAGCAACACACCCAGTACAGCACCGTTCCTCCCCTTGCATCACCGACAAAGCTGCCAGCTGAATTGCGCCTCTATCCTTGGTGCCTTGGCGTGGTACCAAGCAGGAAGCACATAGATAAGCTTTTGGGATCCCAGCAGCTTTTTCAGGGCTGCTAGGCTCAAAAAAGAGCCCAGTGCCTTGCCACTGGCTAGTAAACAGAGTACATTTCACTCTTAAAATCGTTGCTGAGAATCTGGCCTTTCTGAGAACAAAGCTTTATGTATGCCAGGAGGTTCCTTCGGAATGAGATCTATCACATTTTTTTAACCTGGGTTATAGCTTAATCTATAGCTAAAGAGAAGACTGAAGAGGAAGTGCCATCCCAGAGAGGATGCACCGAGCCATCAGCACAACCACAGCCTGTGCCAGGCTGCATCCTCCTGGCACCTCTTGGAAACGGGAGTCCCCAGGCATGGGTGGGCACCTCTTCCCCATGCCACCCCAGCCAGTACTGTTCTCACTTCCCCTTGCCATCCTCAAAAAAAAATCAACTTGCTCATCACCAGGAGGTGCCAAACCTGCCTGCACAGCCTGGGCAGTAGCAGGTGGGACTCACCACCATATCCAGCACCTTTACCTTTTTAAAATGTATCATATGGAAAGGCACATAAAATTATACCTAGTTTGGGGATTTAGGTGGTTAGACCCCTTATTTTCACTCCTCACCCTTTAGGGGAGAGAGGAGAGAAGAAAGGAATTTCAGGACATTTTCAGGTGTGTATTTTTCCTGAACGAATGAATGGAAGTTAGATTGATCGATTAATTCATTTATTTTCTGCAGCACAGGGAATTAATTGTTGAAAGCAGCTATTTTTAATGGGGGAGGGGGGGGAAAGAAAGCCCTAAAAGGGACTGGTTCTTGCAGAGCATAAACAAATCTTACCCTTTTTTAGGTAACCCATGAAAAGTTTGCTTTCATGGAAAGCAAGGGAAACCTGGGGAAGCAGTGATGAGAGAAGCACAGTAGCAATAATATTCATACCATTTGGAAGCAAATGTTGTGCTTATGGGAAGTATGCAACAAAAATAAAAAAAAAAACCCAAGTGTGAAAGGCACTCCGAGTGTTAAATATTCATTAGTATTCCCCTCACCGCCTATTCTAAATATAAGATACGTTTCAGCACAGCCCTGGTGTGTGACTGGGGTGTTTTCCCCTCCCTTACAGGATGCTGCAGCCATTCAGCTGGCGGGGCGTCCCCATGGCAACGCCGCGATGCTACCTTTTGTTAGATGAATGAAATGACCGGTGCCGAGGTCGGCCAGGGGCACACATGCAGGGTAGGCTGTGCTGCCACGGCATCCATTGTCCCTGTCACCGGCAGCTCTGCGGGCGGGAGACAGGAGGAGGTGGCAGCTTTTTGCATCACAGAGCAGTGGAGATTGGGTCCAAATCCAAATTCCCTCCGTTTTTCAGGGCTGGTACAGCCAGCACAACTTGGCTCTGTGTTGGCATCCCTACCCCGAAGGTGAGGACGTGTTCAGCTCACAGAATTTTATCCCAGCTTGGATGCACCCACAAACGGTGAATGAGAGGAAAGCTGAGGGTTCAGATACATACCACTGAGTTCAGCTGTTTCAAGGACCCTCAGCCAGTAGTCTGACAGTGAACATAAGGATTTTTTGGGGTCATTTTTCCTACTACTGGGTACACAGGGCAAGATTCAGCTCCAGAGTCAGGCAGCTAAATTCAGCCATTTACATCTACATGGCTAAATATCAGGAGACATCTCTGCTCTCTTTCTAGTCCATGGAGGTCTGTCAGTGTAATCAGCAGAGCCTAGAAAGAGATTGAGCCCCAAGGCTGAATCCAGCTAGAACGTACCAGGTTCCAGGTAGACATCTGCCTTGGTCTGCTGTCTAGAGCCCAGCAGACATTTCAACTATGACCATGTATGAGGGGATTGCAAGGTTTCTCACTCCCATGATTAGTTAAGGAGCCAAGGGTGATTATATTCCCATCTTCCAGGATATGATGGTTTGAATCCAGGGCAGGATGAACCTCTGCAACGCCTGTGTGAACCAGACAAGTTGGTCCCTTCTTCTGCAGATGGAGAACCTGAGATACGCTGGGTGTAGCTGCCCAGGATCTGAGTCAAATGCTGCTCCTCTTTCAGAGAAAGAATGAGGATGCAAGTGTTCACATGCTCCTTTTGCCTCTGCAGTGCCTCGGATGTGAAATCACAGGAGCAGAGGCTGTGGAACGAGTCCGCAGGAATTTGAGCTTTGCTGTGAGTTGCAGCCCAGCAGAGGAACGAGGTGTCAGACCATGGCACACACTGCTGGGACACTGCTCCCATGCCTACAGCAACTAAAGCTCTCATTTTAAAGTGAGGATAAACATCTCTGGCTCCCACAGTTGTAAAATTACTGCTCTGAATGTAAAGGAGGGGTTGCAAACAGTCTGGAGCACACCAAGAGTGGTCATCCTGCTCCTGCAGCACAAGGAGGGTGGGTTGGCAGCTGCACAGGCTAAGGCAGAGTATCTGTTTAGGTGTTAGCACAGCTCTAGTGACCTGGTGCCTGGAGTTTGAGAGGAGGATGATGTGATGCACAATCCCCATCCATCCAGTGTCACTCCAGTTCTTAGTGGAAATTACCAGGCTTTCCGAGGAGCCAAGACAAAACTACACCCAGGCAGAACTCCTCGGGTGCCTGGCCCCACTGGTGAAGGTGGGTGTGAGCTGCCCTTACTGTCACACACCCCATGTCAGCTGTGGCTCATGGTAATGCCGTGCAGGAGCCGATAACTCACCCAGGGACCCAGAGCATCCTTGGGATGCAGCTGGGGGTCACAGCCTGCGCTGCCTGGATAGGGAGACCTGCAGCTGGCTGACAGCCATGAGTGCTGCTCAAACAGCACCACACTCTTTCTCATTCCTGCTCATCCTGCTGAGCTGGGCTCTGCTCTGACTCATGCAGTATCAGCACAATTCCCAATCCATTCAGATCAGAGAGGCTTTGAGTGCTGCTGAACCAGAAAGGCCCCAGCTTGCTTTTCTGGTCCCAGACTGAATTATTCTTTTGGACTTTAGAAGAAATGTTGTTTGTTTTTTTCTTGGTTTTTTTCGTTTTGTTTTGTTTTGTTTTGTTTTGTTTCTTTTTTTTGCTTGTAAACAGAGATAACACAGGGAAGCTCACGAGGCACTGTGGTTTAGCCTAGTTCAAAGCAGAGCTGAGATTTAAGAGAACTGAGCGTTCATACGCTGCCATGGGTGCATCATCCACATTATCATGTTGCATTAAAGCTTGACCACTTGGCTTGACATCTCCAAGATAGCCAAAAGCTCCTCTCTATGTTCCTCTTGAGGCTGTGGACAGTCAAATTCCCCTGATGATTTGGACACAATGATGTTTCACAGATGCACAGACTAGAAAACCTCTCATCAGAGTCTGGCACGATGTTGTACAGCAGAAAAATCACAGCGGCCTTGTCTTTCTGGAGCCGGGAATTCCTGCTGCCATTTATTCAAAGTCTTATTAAAGTCTTGTAAATACCAATAGCAAAACACATTTATATATAACCAGCAAGAAATGGATGAGCCTGCCAGCATTCCACAGTCTCTTTAGCTCTGGAAAACTTATCTCTGCCTTGAGTATGATATGATCAGATTCGTTCATGTTTGATAAGAACCTGAATTTGGCTGAGAACAGTTAATTATCTTTGAAATTAATATTAATCACTGTAGGGGCACCTCCCTTCCCTGCTTTTACCCCATAAAGAATAATAAGAAAAATGGCCTAAAACTGCAATATCTACATGGTCGAAAGGACTGGAAGAGATAGAGAGGAAAAGGGATGTGTGGGGTTGAACACCCTCATATGTGTCACTGTCTGGGACCACTTCTGCTGGGGCTTGAAGGGCAGGAGTTTTGTCTGTCTCTGGGCTTTGCACCCTGGGATGCCATGAACCAACCATGACACCACCATGAACATTTTCCTTTGCACCTTCTCCCTCTCAGTGTAGCCTCCAGGAGCCTGGGTTGAGCATGAAGGATACATGGGGTCAGAGATGGTCCCTGGTCTGAGCAGCCAATCACTTTGAGAAGGAACTGGTCTTTCTTTTTGGTTTTGCAGGAGCCTCGGTGACTGGCTTGGACCAGAAGGCAGAGTTTTAGATGGTGAAAGCTAAATGAGGTGAATCCCCATCATCATCCAGAGAACATGTGGTATTTTCAGGAGTTTAGCCAGATCCAGCTCAGTGCCTGAATCAGGCAGTAACTCTCTCTGAGGATGTAGCTTTGGGGCCTAAGAGTTGATGCTAAAGGGCATTAGAAATTTCCACCTGTAATATGCTCCAATCAGCCTGACAGTGGTTTTTCTAACACTGAAAATCGAGTTCTGGTGGTGTAATAGGGTTTTTGATTCTGCTTTTGGACAGCAGTTGGGTACTGGCATGTGGAAGGTTATCCCCTGGGCTGAGGAAGGGGATTCCTTTTTATGTCTGTGTTAGGAATTGGGTTGACCCCAGGGGGAGCTGACCACTGGAGCAGTGATGGGCAGCTGAGCTCATTTGATGGTGTTTCAAAAGGGTTTTACATTGGACTGGTCTAGTCTGGTCCTGTGGACTGGACACTGGTGTGTTTGTAGGTCTGAAACCCATTTTTTAGTCGGATTTTTCTTTGAAAGAGATTCAGTCCTAGCATCACTTTGTGATGGAAAACAAAATGCATAAAGCAGGAGCAATCAGGGACTTTTCCACAAAGGCATGCTCTGATCTGAATTAAAATGCTAATAGAAATGCATTCAGGGAGTATCTTTTGCTGACCAACTTTGCAGGAGTCTATTTCTTTTGTTTAGTGCGCTTTTCTTTCTTTCTCTCCCTGAATTCCCGGCTGACAATTGACAGGAACTCCCTTTCAGCGTGGGTTTGGTCACTCGCTGACAGCAAACGCGCCCAGCAGAAAATGCTCCAACTGTTGGCGTTTCCCGAGCAGGGAAAGCCTCCTGGGCTGGGGCTTGGAACGAGGATTACACCCTTTTAAGTCAGTCGCGGGGAATCTTCCACGGTGACGAAGTTTTCTCGGTGCTTCCCTCGCTGTCAGGGGGAGCGGAGGAGCATCAGCTGCGCTGGCAGCGCGGAGCCCGCGGCACAAAAGGCAGGGCAGGGTCCCGCACCTTCCCGGCCAGCGCTGCCGCCCGCAGGGTCCCCGCGGCTGGGCTGGGATCGCCCGTCCTGTGCTGAATGCATTACGTAAGGCTGGGATCGTTTGTCAGCCGCGATGGTACAAACATAGCTGCGGGCAGATTATGCACAGAGAGCGAGAGAGGAGGCAGAGGGAGGAAGGTCTCTCCAGGAGCGCTGCTCCACGCGGCTGAGGATTGCGAGTTGGCAGGTTGGCAGCCGGCTGAGCTCCCGTGAAGGGTGTCGCTGGCGCTCCCTGACATGCTCCTGTTCGTGTGGGATGCCTGAGACGGGCACGAGATACTAAGTTGGGGGACGAGGATTGGCATGAGGATCGGACCAACATGGAAGGGCTTCTGTCTCCGATGAGAACGAAGGTAGGGGAAGATGTTAATGTCTTTTGAAGCTGAATTTATCCGAGGAGGGGAAGGGGAGTTGCGGGGCTAGCTCTGTGAATAGGGGGCTTGCCGAGCTTTTGTCTCTTTTCTCTCTCTTTTTTTTCTTTCTTCTTTTTCAAAACTATGCTCGTGGAGGTAACCGGGCACAGGAGCGACAGCAGTTGCCTCCAAGAGGGGAGTAAGGCATCACTCTTCCTCGACAGAGATGACCTTTGTAAATGAGTTTGTCTTTTGGAGTAGACAGCCATATTTTTGTTTGAATTTCCAGTTGGAGTCTCTCATTGTGTCTGTGTGTCTGTGCGTGCTCCCGGGGGAGCCGGTCGGGGAAAGCGTACCTGCGGCACAGGGACGGATGGGGACACCCAGCCACCCCAGCCCGGTGTTTTCAGCAGCAAGGGAGGCATATACAAGCAAAGTGGGTGATTTTGTGCCCAAATACTCTGCCAGGGTGGGAGACCTCTTGTTGTGGACCCAGACCAGAAAGCTGTAAACGAGAGTGAGTGTGCAGAGCTAAGGAATTGCTGCACTTGTCTGCTGCCTTCTCACACTCCCAACTCTCTTTACACGTTTGACATTAATCCCTATTATTAAAGCAACTTGAATTCCAACAGGGAAAAGCCAGAGAAAATACAATGGTTTCGTTTGTAAAATTTCTTCCTGTGCTATTATTTCTTTGTGGTCCTAGGGGATAGACTGAATCCTGATCGTGTTTTATTTTGTCACTGCCTCCATCCCATGTGGTAACTGCCTTGGGTAAACCCTTCTGATTTCAGTCCATCACCACATTCAATCCAGCCCTGTTGTATTGTACCTCAAGACTGGAAGAACTGGAATTCAATGGCAATTCTTGATGGCAACAGGGTATCTTCATATATCTTTGATGCAAACAGTTTTGAAGGAGCAGTCAGACCAGCGTTGCTTTCTATAAATGCCAGACTTGAAAAAATTCCGAGAAATTGTCTGGTCCAGCCCCTGTGCTGAAGAAGATCAGCTAGTCTGGTCTCCTCAATTACATCCCTGCCATCCACTATTCTAAATTAAAGGCTTTTCAATGATTGAAAGTCTTTTCAATATTAAAACCAAGAAAAGTGATTTTAATAAAAATAATTTGCCAGCAAATGTCTGCACTGCAATTCTCCAGGGGAGTAATTTTTTTTCCACTTTAATTCAGGTTATTTTGTCTTGCACAGTAAATTGGGAATTTAAAAAAGGACCTGTCAACTTCATATGGCTCTCCATTACCAAGAACAATGCTATGGGCAGCTTATAGAATGAAAGATTTATAAGGGATTATAGACCTAGCCATTCATATCTCTCATTACTGAGGAATACATACATTCCTGTTAGGCTTTGTAAGGCATTTCTCAGTATAATTTTTTAAAAATCAGATAGTAGAGGAAACCACTAGCAGCTGCCCAACATTTCCATCTCGTTTCCATTATTAGAAAACCTAACTTCCATCACTTTAGCTGATGTTTCCATTCCGCTCCTCTAACCAGGCTTGAAACGACTGCTGGAGGCAGTCTCTCCCAGGACTGGTGTGCTCTCAGGTTGATGTGTGGATTACAGTCAGAAGTGTGTAGTATCAGCACCTGCAGCTTGTGTGAAGCTATAAAAATGACAGAGTAAGGGAAGTGGTCCAGGGCTGGGTCCAGGGCTGGGTATTCCATTTGTTCATCTGACCTGCTTCGTAGCTGGAATGTAAATCCTAATAATGCCATTCATAAAGTGTAATCTTGATTGCCACCATCAGGTTATTTATTGATCCTATAGAAGAATGTGCTTGGGAATCAAAATCTGCCTTACTATTAGAGGAAGGGAGAGATCCGTACCTCCTTTGTGTATGGGAAAAGCTTCTCAAGCCAAAGCAATGTGATTTTAAATCAGCTATTGCAATGATGTAAGATCGACAGGATTCTCTGGGAGATCCAGATCCTGACGTTGGTGTTACGTTGCTGTTAATCTGGTGTAGCTCCATGGCAGCTGATGGAGATATTCAAATAGACTCTGTGAAATAAAGGTCAGGATTTGGCCCTTTCAGAGAAATAACAATGTACAGATCACTTGAATAGATTTGAAAACTAATCTCATTTCCAAGACACTTCATGGTTGGCAGCGGTTCCCTGTTCCCTGCCAGAAAATCAAGTGTAAAACCTATTAACTCCCCAAATACAACCTTAATATGTGATGACTACACAAAAAAAACTTGACAACAGTGAGGCTGCTGATGTGCTGAGACCCTTGCCTGTCACACTCCCTAATACTGCCTCGTTTTTCCCCCTCTATTCCCCCGTCTGTCTGATCCCATCTGTTGTCACTTGTTTTACACTACAGCTGCAACTGTTGGAGGCTAGTTAGAAGTTTTTTTGTCCTTTGGTTTGTACAGCGACATGAAGAACAGTGGGCTTCTGGTCATTTCTGGCAAAGCCTCCTGGAGAGAGCCTGGAGCATCTGGGAGCTCCAAGACTTTAACCTGTGTGAAAACATCTCCCTGTCACAGTGAAACGCAAATAAAGACTCTGGTTTATCCTTAGAGTCCCAAGCAGCTCTATTTAACCTGCTCAGATCTAGACAGAAAACTAAAAACAAACAATTTTCTTTGTTTCCATGGGTAAGTAGGAGCAAGAGCTGACGCTGCAGGCACTTCTCACAGTCTGTCATCAGTGGGTGAGGACAGCCTACATCTGCCTCTCATAGCCAAATGCAAGGGTCCCTGGAATGAAAATGAGGTCT
This sequence comes from Orthonyx spaldingii, assembly GCA_013397795.1. NCBI lineage: Eukaryota > Metazoa > Chordata > Aves > Passeriformes > Orthonychidae > Orthonyx > Orthonyx spaldingii. The sequence goes on along the minus strand of VZTJ01000487.1, from coordinate 3,453,341 downwards.
AAATCCCTGCAGGTGGGCTTGGATGAATCTCGTGGTGGCAACTGAAAATAAGATTGCTGTCAGCTCTTTGATCCCTATTGTTCACAGAGGTTGTCACTCCACATCAGACCTGACAGAGGGACAGGTGGGCACATCCTGATTTCAAGTTCAGCTTATTGTGCAGGAGGGCTGGAGCTGAGACACCGGACAGGGACATGGACACAATGTCCTCGTTTCTCCAACCAGCTCCATGGCAGGGCTTGCCAGCAGAGGGCTGGGAATGTACAACCAAGAGCATATTTCATAGAGGACTTGTTTCTCATTCCACAAGGTAATAACCCACTTGGGCTGTGCTGGGAGGTCATTTAATGGGTACTTAGTAACTTAGAAACTCTTTAAAATATTTGGTCAATTGGGTATTAAACACTAAGCACATTACATCATGTAATGGACTCCACCGCAGCAAGCTGTGGGTGATTAAAACATTTCTGGTTTTGTATAACCAGGGTGCACAAATGCAGGAATTCAAGGGAATGGGAAGAGATACATGGTCAAATGGGCTGGTATATCAAAATTGAAGCAGATAAGTAGAACGTACTGAACGGGAAAGTTACTGTGGTTTTTTGTGTTGATGATTAAATTTCACTTGATTAGAAGTAATGGTGGTTTGTAAATATTTGGTAGGTTAATGGAGATACTTATAAATATTACCAGAACCAGTTAAATTCTGTAGCCTAGGATGTCTGAGTCCCCCTTTTCAGAGCAAATGAATGTACACAATAGCGATGTCCCCATGCCACCCTAAGAGACTATGAAGTTGATTGAGTACCACAAAGTGAAAAGAATGAAGAAATGCATAAATATTGCACTCCTTTTGTTAGCCTCCATTTTAATTTGTTTTATAATCCTCAACACATGCACAATTTGCCTTAACCCTCAGTGCATTGCCTTCAGCAAATTACACTGGCATAAGAATTTCAGTAATTTCAGTTTCTCTGCTGCTGACACTTGCCAGTGCATGCTACTGAATTTGCAATGAGCACCTGGCTCGAACCACGCAGAACTGGCTACTGCTCTATTTTCCTTTCAGAAGCCGGTGTTTGGCGCTTTTTTGTTTATCAAAGCACTGCTTCTCTTTCAGAGTGGCTGAAAGAACTTTTTCAATGAACTTTTCGTCTGTTCAGAAACACACGCGGAGGGTAAATGGAGATTAATTACTGTCGAATTTACTAAGCTTTGCATCCAAAGATACTGAATTTTGAGTGTTCCTGTGTACAACGAATTCAGCAAGGGAACTCAGTAAATAATGTGTGTAGTATTTAGATAGTGCTCTTTAAGTGTTAATGGGGCTGTTCTCGTTTATTGCATCTTATTAACTTTATCTGTTTGTTGTAGATTTTGGGGATTAGCAAACTCCCATGGTGTTACTGTTAGTTTGTTAAACCCTGTTGGCTCTGCTTTCAAAGCAACTTAGTTTTTGACCGCTGGATCTCTCACAAAGAATGGTTAAGTTGTCCTTGTGCCTTACTTAAAGAAGTTCACAGTGGCTCAAAGCAGAGAAACTTTGGGAAGTACACTATACCCTGAGAATCCTAAGTAGCAAAGGCTGTGACAGCTGGCCTTTGAGATCGTCAGGGGAGGAAGTCAGAGGGGGGAAATAACCCCTGGGAAAGTGAAGTCTGGAGTCTGGGTTACACCTATGGACTGCTGCAGTCTTTCACCCTTCTTGAATGGCACAGAAAAGAAGTTTATATAAGCAGGTTTTTTGTGCAGCTGCATGCAGCAAAACATTTGAACAGATTCTCAACTTTAATCTCGCAAGCTGTCCTGCAGAAGTTCAAGTTAGGATCTGGAACAGCTTTTAATATGCACAGCATACTAAAATCACTTTACAGCACTCTTGTAGAAGCCAAGAGGAAGAATAATTCCTTTGCGTATGTTGTGAAACCAGTCCTGGTGTTTTTAAGAATAAAAAGACCAAAAGGCAGAAGTTGCCCCCATCCCTCTAAAAGCAGTCACATTGTTCATATGGAGTGTCACATCCCTGTTTTGATACAACTGTGCACTTCACTCCCATTTTGAGTATTCTATCAAGACAGACACACACCAGTGCTAATGACACTTACAGAGTGAGATTTCTAAAGCCATTTATTTTTGGGGTTTCTCATCTCCCAGATGGAGTAACCTCACATGGGCAGTGAGCACACAAACACAACATTTCAGGTTCCTGTGCAACCACCCACGAGCTGACACAGACACACGGAGCTCGTAGCAGGGAATGGGAAGTGCTGGTGTTCCCTCACCAGCCCTTCCACAGGGCCCCTGCACAGGCTGTCGAGCAGCTGAAGGGGGACCTCCTTCCCTGCCTTATTACCAGTTTGACAAAGAGGTTAATGAGACCATATGTAATTCTCTGAGCTTGTAGATGGTTAAAAAGAAAGGCAATTCAAGAAATAATGAAGTCCTATGTCTGCTACTGTTAATCATAATTTTATAAATACCTGGGAGAGAGGAGGTAGGGGCATAACTCAGAGCAGAGTTTGGCTTTGGAACAACTGTACCATAACATTATGCCTCTGGAAAAGCAGAGCTGTTTCTGTTCTGTAACATTTCCTAAACCCATTCAGATTTCAAGACGATATATCACTGAACATAAAAACGAAAGGTTATTTTTCCTCCCCGGCTGTGCTTCGCAGCAGAGCAGTGAGCTCCATGCCTGACTGGGCCCTGCACTCGTGCTCAGTTACAGCAGGGGTGGGTTATTTACTGTACTGGGAAAGGAAACTTTGTGTATCCTGGGCAGGAGCCAGACACTGCACTTTTAATGGGAATTGCATTGCAGAGCACTGGGAGATCAAAATCCAGCACAGGGACTTGGATGCTTAGTGCTGGATCCTGAGAACACAATTCCTGTCCCTAAATGCTCTCTAGTGAAGGTTGAGGGCAAATGGGGGAATTTTGCCTCTGTTTTTAAGGAGGAAGGATTGCGGTTCAGGTTTTGGTATTTCATCCATAATCCCAAGCCGGGGGGGTGCTGTCCATTCTCAGCATCCTCAGGAGCACAGCTAAGTCCAGGCTACACTGTTCTAGAACCCGCCCCTGGCTGCACACCAGGTTGAATGGGTTCAGCTCTTGCTGAGCTCTCCTATGACTATCAGACAGCCCCTGAGACCAGCCAGGGTACTCACAATGCTGGGACTGCTTTGCCTTTCGTAGACAGTTTGATTCCCTCTCTGCCATCACCAGCTCAGCATCAGGACCATGTCACTGGGAGGTGCATTTAGGCTTGCCACATTGTAGTGTTGGAGCCTTGGTGACCAGAGCTCTCACAGAGTGTATCAAACACCACTGGATCCTTTCAGGGATGGAAATACAAATTGTTCCCATGTGCCCTGCTCACCTCCCACTGCCCAGACACCATGTCCCAGCTCAAGCCATCCTGCACCCTGGCCTCAATTCTCCATGTCTTGCTCAGCCTGTGCAAACCCAGGCCGTAGCAGAGGTGTCCAGGAAGGTCTTACATTCCCTAAACCTTCATGTGGCTGAGGTTGCCTCGAAGTGCCCAAGTACCCTTCCTTGGCTTCCACAGGATCTCACAGAAAAGCACACTGGGGGGCTATGTAAAGACTACAGGGGTACCAAAATGAAATTAATAATAGCAATCATAGCAATAACAACAACATAATAATTAATAACAATGTTTAAAATGCAATATGGCAAGGCATGGACTGGAGGGAAGAAAGTTGATGATGATGGCACTAAGAGCATAAAGCTTGCTAGCTCTGTGTGTGGGTCACAGGCATTTCTGGGAAGTGCAGAGAAAATACACTGGTGAGCACTCATCTTCCCAGTCATTTCATTAAGTATTTTACTTAATGGCAGCTGTTGGTGAGGCAATTTGCCACCCTTTCCAAAAGCAGAACTCAGACAGAGACACCCACTCTTTAGCTGTGAATCACAGGCTGCATTCCCTGAGGAAGGTCACAAAGTCTTAACTGCTGCAAATATGGGAAAGCTGAAAAAATGAGAAGGTTTTGAGTGAGATGATTATGAAGCAAAAAATGATGGTTGCCCCAAAATACCAGCCTGGTAGTTGTCTGTGGAGGAAAACAACTCTCCTGCATGTTTGCCTGATATATTAGGTCATTCTGAAGGCAGTTGTTGGCAGGGACAGTGTGTGTTTAATGTTTGGGACCATATGGAATTCAATAAAGCACTTGCACAATGCATATTTCATATAAAAAAATGTCTGACCCATAACCAGTGCATACCAGTATAGCTCTAAGAACCCCAGCACGGACTTCAGTAATGGTCAGCTCTTTCTTATAGTATTTTACTGGATTTTAATAAATGTAAAATATGTGTGCAGTTGGGCGTGTGGGCTTTCTTCCTGAGAACACACACCTAATGCACCTCACCTTTCCCTGCATGCCTCTTTTATCTACATTGCAATATAAACCCCACCAAATCTGAGACCAAAACTCTGACCCCATTTGGGATTCAACCGGTAAGACAAAAATCCCAAGCTGTTCAGGTTGTTCCAGTTCAGAGGAGAACAGAGAACAGATGCAGGTGTCTTTTTGATGTGATTTATAAACATATTACAATGTCAATAAACATACAAAGTCCTGTTTCCCTGACCACAGCAGATATCAAACAAATGAGAGAGCAGTTTTCCTGCTCAGGGTGGCTTCTTTCATGCAACAGTCATCCACACCTGTTTTTCCTTGGTGTCTTGGTCCTTGGCTTGCTTATGCTATGAGGGAGGGATTTCCCCCACCCTTATACAGTCACAGGGTACCACAACACATGGCAGATCAGCTAAGGGAGTGAATCCCTTCTGTTTTTCAAGCTCCAAGTCCCCATTTTGGTGATTTGTTTGGGGATTTTTAGGGAAAACCTTTGTTCTTTTTGTGCAGGAGCTTGGCTGTTGTGGAGGTGCCATGTTGAAGCTTCCCAGCACCCAACCTCTCCCCATGTTCAGAACAGGAAAATCTCCCCAAATGCATTTGTTCTGAGGCAGAGCCATTGACTTGGGTCCCACATGACAGGCTGAACAGCTATTTAAGGCTGATTTAGTAGCAAATGCAGTATAAATATCAGCAGTCAAAATGCACCATTCATTTTTTTTTTTTTTTTTACAAAATCTTGTTCATGGCTCTCCCACACAACAAACAGCAGAGGAAAGTGGTGACTCTCATGACATGACATGGGGCCACAGCGCTGATGAGGCACAGCTCAAACAAAGCAGCAGCCAAACCCATTCCAGTCCCTCTGAAAAGAGGCAGATATCATCACTCTTCTGCTCTTGGTAGCACAAACACTTGCAAAGCTTGGCTGTGCTGAAGGAACATTAAAGGTAGAAGCCATCTCCCAGGTAGACAGCACTCAAACCACTCAGGGCTTTGAAGACAGGAGGTCAAAAACAATATATCAAGTCAGTTATCAGCCAGCCCTGTCTTCCCTTCCTCCCCTCCCTCTGGCTCAGAGCTGCAGGAGCTCAGGTCCTTTGATGTAAACCTGTCAGACACTTTGGTCTCCTCTGTGCTCTGCCCTGCCCTATTCTTCCACATACACATTTGTGTGAGATTTTAATTATAGGCATGATCATATTGGTAAGAAAACCCTTCCTTAATTACACGCTCAATTAATTCTAGCAGCTTAGGAGTTGAAATACGAAGTTAGGTGAAATCATTACTGCTTCATCTAAAGTTGAATCTTTCCATGGCCAGGTTCGAATAATACTGTGGAAGTCATTTTTCCTTAGAAAAATGGATTTCATTTAGAAGAGATTAAATTGTTTTGGATAGAGGGAGTTAGAGTATTATCTGGTGCCACTGATACTCTTTTCCAGAAAGACTAATTACCTATAAGACTAATCTTTTCAGCAAATATTCCGTGATCAGGCCCAAGAATTACACAGCACAAATAAGGCAATATTTAGCCTCATTAGGGCTGGCAAAAGCCCTCCCCTAATGTATTGTGGTCTTTAGAGAGAGATCAGGTGAGATGAGCGATGAAATGTGTCTTCATAACATCAGATACCTCTCCATGGCACCAGTGCCTCAGTGCTCACACCCTCACAGGTATTTGGGTGTCGCTTCTGCTGGTACTGATGGCACCCTGGTAGGGATGCCTGAGAGACGTCTAAGCTGGAACCAGCTCATCTGAGCTTTAAGCCAGGATCTGTCCTTGTCTCTATTAAACTGGTGACTCCCACTCCTGTGTTGCACCCCCAGGATCCCTGCTGACACCCACAGCAGCATGGAAAATAACGCACAAGTGAAGGGGAAACACGATTCGAGCTGGAATAAACAGTCTAGGAGGAGGGGAGGATGTGGACAGAGGATTAGGGTTGGAGAAAGGTGTTTGAGAAGAAGCAACCAGGACTAAACAGATAAGTTCTGGAGTCAGGAGTAGAAGGGCAGAGACGAGGTGGAGCACTTGTGCCCATGGCATGGAAATCCCCTTCAGCCCAGAGCCCGTGTCCCAGCTGGATGTGGGTGGTTAAATGCACTCATGTAAAGCTGCTTTATAAAGAGGAAACACCATCAAGATGCAAAGTTGGGAAATACTGGAGCAAGGGACATCCCTGCAGCCCTGTTCCATCTAACTACGCAGTCCCACAGAAGTTTTTTCCATGGGTTTTTTCTTGTCTCCTGCATAAGATGGACAGTGCTCAGATAATGAGCAGCTATTCCTTATTCTGTATTCTCCTCATTTCCTACCAAATAATCCTAGGTCTTATTTACTGAATACTGCCCTGAAAACAGAATTATTCAGTTTCTTGTGTATTTGTTCTGAAACATTAATTACAACAGTATAAAAGTTCATCAAAACCTGTAATCACACTCTGGTTTGTCTCTATTTAACTGACGTAGAATTGAGCCATGAAGGAACCATTAAAGATCTCTTTCAGTTTTGGGCCATTTCTGACTTTTCTGTATCCTCAATATCATACAGCACTTTCTGTGCTCATTGTGTCCCTCACCCTTTGCTTCCGGTAGAGCCCAGGCTTTCTTCAAGTCAGGTACCACGGGTGTCTCTCAGAAACCCAAAAATAAAGCTCAGATGTCAGAGTGCATTAGTAAAAGTTTGGGATGCATGAGTAACCCATCACCAAACATCTTCACCCAAAGACTCCTTCACCTTCTGCAGCACTCCCCAGATTCATTCCTCGTGCACCTTCTGTCTGCCACAAATGCCAAGGAGCCCTTTAGAAAGCAGACACCTTCCCTGACTCATCCTTAAGGCAGCTTCACCCCACAGATGGAAGAAGGAAAATAGGGGTGCAGAGGTTAGGGTGAAGGGAGCATATGATCACGCAATTAGAAATTGCATCATAAAACATCCACTCATGCCTGGCATTTTCTAACTTTTCACCCTGATATCCACCCAATACAGTGTATAACATCAGCAAGCATATGACTGCTGTCACCTGGCTATTTTTTACTTAAGCTAATGTTATTCATTCCCTCTAAGAATTCCAGATAAATTGACTGCAGTTAATCATTTCTCCTTGCACCTTTTCGGAGTAACCCAAGCTGACAAAACAGACAGCAGTGGGAGTAGGTGTGAGCAGGGCTGAACTGACTGTATGGAAATGCCAGGCAGCTTCTGAGTGCACAAACGAAAACATGGCACTGTGGAAAACCGTGTGCTGAGGGTGGGGAGGGAATTCGTGTCCTCCTATTTGCATCTCTCTGTATGCCATCGTTGCCTGGAGTAAATGTCTTTGTCCACATGAAAGCTGAATCTGATTACTTTGCCCCCTTTGACAGGGTAGTAAAGAAAGCTTTATAAAATGGGTGTGACTTTTACGATGTGTTGCAGCTCATTTTTAGAAATATGTGCCTGCATATGCCAGTAGTTACCCTGTTTTAAATCACTCTTGTGCATTTACTGATGATCTTTGCATTCTTGTTGAGTGTAAATTTTCTAGTTAGTAAACACCACATTATTGTTAAAGTAGACTGTCAGGTAGATTGAGAAGAAAAAATTTAACAGAAATATTTTTTGGCATTTCTTTAACCTCCAACCAGCTCTTTACAGGTTCTAAGTATATTTTTTTCTATTTTTGGCTTAGACCACAGTTTTGTCACATATGTCTGGGTTTGAGGCTTTTTTGAACATCCTTTTAAACTGGTGGTAACAGTGTTCTGGTGCCTCAGCAAGTGCAAGGGGAAACATCAGCCAAATGTTTCAGACCTCTCCCACAGACAAAACAAACCTCTTTTGCCAAGTGAGCGGGCTCTTCTCCTGGATAGAGCAAGAACAAAAGGGAAAGGTGACAGAACAAGCAGGTAAATGAGGTTACATAGCGTAGGGTCAGAGTCTCTCCAGGCAAAACTCCTGAAACTCAATAGGGATAAACTGCAGTTTCTCATACACACAGCTCAGTCCCAGGCTTATTGATGGGAATGATTCACATTAATATGGGAACATCACAGATGCACAGAAGGATGGTAAAGTTGTTTGGGAGGCCATCAAAGGCTGGAAAGCAACAAATATCAATGGAGAAAAAACCCCAAAAACTCAAGAGAAGATAAAATTTTTCAGTCTGGACAGTAAAAGAGGAAGGGTTTATTTTTCTTTTTTTTTTCCCTATGAAAAGCATGCACACCATTAAATCAGCTTAAATCATTAATCTTCCCTGGGAGATATCACCCCCAGTACAAACAGGGAGATGAAATAAAGCTACATTGCCTATTGCGTAGGTTGTGAAAGAATTAGTGTCAGTGGAGAAAAGACCAAACCCAAAGGGAATGAAATGCAGGGCAGAGAGTCACTGATCCAAACTTGTGTTACACCACCACCCTGGAAGGAACTGTTCCTTGAAGGAACTTTTCCATTTTGTATTCAGCCGGGAACGTGGCCACTCCTTTGTGCGATGCTTCAGAAAGTGCAGAATAAGGACCAAGAATTAGCAATTGTTTAAAACTTTAATTTCAGCAAATAACTGGTAAATTCAACAAACAAAACCAAAGTCAAAGCAAACAATCTCAGAACTGAGGAGAGATTCATGCTGATTCACAAAATGAGAAATACAGAAATATTTCCAAAAAACCTAAAGAAATGGTTAAAGGCTCTCAGAAGCAAAAATTATTGCTGAGCATTGACGTTAATTTGACAGCATTTATCTACTCTTCTGCTCCATAAAAGCTGAGTGCAACACTTAACCTGCAACCCCCAGCGATGTCTGGTGTGCGTTACTTCCCAGCCCCGACGATGCTCAGAGACGCGCTCTGGAATGCGGAATGAAGGATACGGTGGGGTCTGTGGGCTGAAGGGAAATCATTATTACACAGTAATCAATGCTGTGCATCTTGCGTGGCTTCTTGGCTTCTCTGGCATCCTACCAGAGCTGTCAGAGGCTGGGACTGGTTGTTTTTTTTGTTTGTTTGTTTGAATAAGGTCATAGTTTGTTTGTGGGGTTTTGATTTGAATTGATTTTCTTCCTTTTATGATGATGGCAACACTCCTAAATTAGCCAGCAGTGCGGAAGCCTCATGATACACATTTTAGCACTGGGGGATAAATGCACTAATGGTGGGAGAGAATGTAATTCTCCTAAAATCAGTGCAGCTGAAAGTGCAGTATTTTTAATTCATTTATTCTATATATTTTGTGGCTTTTAAAATATAGGAGTGAGACAGGGAGAAGTGAGCAGCACCAAGTGCTTTCCTCCCTGTAATATGTTGATAAGGAAGATAGATACAGTCCTGCCCATGCCAGACTTGTGAAGGCAAAGACTTTCACCATTCTCACGTGGTCCTAGAGATGGACCGTCTGGACACAGCTTGGGATGGACCATGAAGCCAAGATCCTTCTGCCAGACAGTAATGGGGCTCACTGAGTCTCTAAGAGCAACACAGGGTGGACATTTGGCTTAAAATTTTCCTGTCAAACCTTTTCCAGTCTGCTTGCTTCCAAGATGTCTTGGTCAAACTATGTCAGCCTCAGACTTCCTCCCAGTCTAAGTCAAGGTTGCAGTAGTATCTCAGAGCACTCAGCTGATGGACTCCCCAGGGCCAGGAACTCTGTGATAACCCAGAGAAATTCACCCACAGGGCCTGTGCACTCCAGAAGTTCTCTGGTGGAAAGGACTTCTCATGGCAAGATCTTGGCTCTGGTCCTTTGGAACTTTTAGGTCCTTTGGTTTGGTACTGAGGCCCTGAAGAACACGGGTGTCCTTGCTGTTCAGTGACTCAGTTCCTCCTCAGGAGGGATGAAGACCTTGATACCCTTTTTGTTCTCAGGGCTTCGCAGAGGTCTAGCCGATGGGCCTGTTGCTGGGACTAGGGGTTACAAGCACCCTAAAGAGTGTGGGTAACCCCTGTTGTCCAGTTTCCAGAGACAACAGGTCAGAAGTGAAATCAGCATTTTCCAGTCCAGCACCATCAGTTCCCCATGCTGCCTCATCACCATCTTCTTCCAGCAAACAGGGACTCTCAGACTTTTCCACTGTGGCCTCAGAAACCTCTTTGTGTTGGCTCCCTGCCCAGCTCTGAATCGTCCTTACAGCTTTGTACAAATGCTGTTGAAATAACACACTCCCATGGATAACACCCCATAAACTTCTGCTGCCTTCTCCCACGGCCCTCACTGCGAGACGAGGAATGTTAATGCCTCGAGGGCGTCCTCTTAATTGCGTGGCGCCCGTCCAATGGCAGCATATGTACAAATTACAAATTAGCTGTGACTGCACAGGGCTGGGGCTGCCCGGGGAGGCCCGCACTGCTCCTCATGCAAATACAGGAGGCAACTCCACAGAGGAGTCAGCCATGGCTGGGTATCAATCCTCCAGCACAAGACATAAGGATTTTCTGGCTTGACTCTAAAAGAACCTGTGGTAATAACAGCATCCTCCAGCCAGCTGACTATGAGAGATTAATTAATACCCGGCGCAGTGTGAGTGTATTCCATATCTTATGTAGAAAGGCAGAAGAAATTGGAAGGATATTTTGGTGAATGAGCAAGCCTCAGTGAGGAAAATGTGAGAAGTATTGACTTACATCTGTGCTGTTCTTAATGTGATTGTTCCTAGTCCCTCAAGGCTGTGGATACCTTCTAAGTGAATTGAAAAACAATGAAGGGAATTTAAAAAAAAAGCAATGCTGTCAATCTAAAGTGATGCCACTGTTGTGTTTGTTGCTTTGACAAGCAGAGCTCTCATCTTTAAATGAGTTTGTGGTGTGTTCAGAGCAAACAACATCCTTCATCAAGAACTCACAGAACACGAGCCCTCACCTTATCCCAACACCATATGAAAGCTGATCAAGTCCTGAAGATTGCTTATGCCCCTCTGAAACTGGTTTTCTGAGCTGGCTAAGAGGTTTTTTCCTAGGAATTTGTTTAAGGGAAGAGGTTGGGCAAGCAATGAGTACTGATACATGCACTCTTCCCATATGCTGACCATCTTCCAGGCAAGAAAACAAACTCCTCCAGTCCGATTCAGCTCTTGTTACTGGAGGTTTGGTGGTGTCATTGGTGGCAGCCTTTTGCCCACTGGGACAAAACCTTGGGTCACTCTCACACTTTATACAGCTCAGCAGAACTTTGGTAGGAGGGTTTGGAGGCTGGTTAGGAGCTGTATTCACCTGTCATAAGGCAGCTACAAACTCAAACTGTGCAATTATTGATGTGGTGACTAGCAAAGTGCTCAGGAGGAAAAAACAAGGAAGCTGCCAGGCAACTTCATGAAAATAGAGCCAGATGAAAAGTGAGCCCTGACAGGTAGATGCTCTGAGATGGAAAGGGTGGGTGTGAGCTTCTGAGGATTGCTGGATGCAGAAATGCTTGTAGCTGAACCTCGTCTGACGTGCTTGTTACTTCCTTGGCCTTAGGGAAGTTACTTAACCTATGTTTTCCTCTCCCCCAGTTTTCTACACTGAAGTTGTAATACCTGCCCACCTACACACCTTTCAAAAGAATATTCTGAAGTTCTGTTTGTAAACTGCTCAGGAAATGGCATATGCCAAACTCTCTCAGTATACAGGAAAATTTATAAAAAAATTGGGCTTGGAAGGCTCTCAGGCTTGGACGCAACACGGGCACATTTGCACTGTTCACAGTAGGAGTACGTCCAAACTGTTCTCAGTATTTCAAAGAGGAGATTTGACTCCCAGGTAACCAGCTCCTCTCCCAGTGCTCGTTTAGTCTTACCCTTAAAGAGGTTTTCCTAAGCTCACTTCATTTCTCCCCTGCAGAGAGTAAGCCAGATTGTCGTTCTCTTGTAATTAATCCCTGCCCTATCTTCCACCTTTCCATGACAATCTGTTTCACAACCCCTCAGGCTTCTCTGTTCTGGACCACAGAAACCTACATCATTTAACCTTTCTTCACTGGTCATGTTTTCTAACCCATAAGCATTCCCATTGTCCTCTTCCAGAAATTGTCCAATACTTTCTTAGAAGGTGGTGTGCAAATGTGGACACAATCTCCATGTGTCCTACATCCTGAATCTCCATTCATCTAAGTCCTGAACTCATCTCTTGGATGAGATCTGCCTTTAAATATAAATATATTTTTATTAGTAGTAGTAGTAGTAGTAGTAGTAGTAGTAGTAGTAGTAGTAGTAGTAGTATTACTACTGTTGCAATATAGCATTTTGATGTTGATTCAGTTTGGGTTCAAAACACTATTTTCAAAATTATCTTTTACATGCCATTAAGATTTACCCCATTTTTAATTTTACTGGTAAGCTACTGCCTGTTTTTGTTGTGAAACCTCTCACATTTTTTCTAATTTGTCAGCCTCTGATATTTGTCTCTCTGCACATACCAAAATGCCAATTTTTATTGGCAAAATGTTGTAAAATTTAAGAGAAAATGCTATTATTGCTACAGTTTTACTTTAACTCTCCTATAAAAATTAATGTAAAATAAAATAAAAGCCCCGACATAAAATGCTTTAAAAGCCCATGAGCAGGATATTCATCTCAGTTACATTTTATAGGGTTTAGAGAGACTATAACCCCTATGAATTTAGGATTGAATCTTTATCATGTGTAAAGATATTTGCTTTGACTTCATGTGTAGCAATAAGATTCACAGCAGGGAAGGAGCCAGCCTTTAACCTCCCCTGAGAGCCATAAAACTAAGACACTGCACATTTTGGACCAGGTCTTCTTACCCTGAGAACCTCATGTGTGCAAGGAGGGAGCAGCACAAGTGGTGGGAGGAGATGGCCTCTCTGCATCTCTGAAGTGTGACCTGGATTTCTCTTTTCCGGGACAAGTAATAAAACCTTGGCACAGAAGTGCAGCTAAACCTCCCTCTGTTTCAAGCATGAAATAGTGGAGGTATCTGCCAAGTGCTCGGTGTTGTAAGTGGTTTCATAAGGTGCTGATATTTTAGTGCTGGCCATCAGATCCAGGCCAAATTTGTAGCCAAAGGCTACAATCCCAAATCTCACACCCAGCTTCGCTGCAGACCTTCCCCTTAGGCTTCCAGTGACTCCATCACACCCAGCAACAGCAGGAGGCAACTTTTATTCTTTGATCCAAGCCCAAACTTCTGCTTGGCTCATGGTCAGACATTGCATGCAGGGACATATAGTCCTTGCTGGATAATTAAGGGAAAAGATGGACGCGATTTGGTAAATAACCCATAAATTAAGCCCAATGCAGTGGCTCGTGGCAGCAGGCTGGTGAAACACTTAGCAGAGGAAAATTTGGCCCTCCCCATTGCTCCATGCAAAGCTATCAAGTACCTTGCATATTGATTATTTACTAATCAGGAAATGTACTTTAACAAGTTTATTTCTGTATAAACTTCTCAGGCATGCAGATGCTTAAAGCAGGCTCCATTGCTACCAATTGTATTTTTAATTGCTGTGTTTAGAGAGTCTCATTGATCTAATCAGAGCTAAATAAGCCCCATGGTACTTCCCCTAGTAAAGTTTACTGAGGATGTGTTTCTTTCATTTGCTGTAAATGAAACCTTCTGCTGTGCTGTGCCTGGTCAAATGCAACACCAGCGAGAAGAGGGAGACGCTCCATCCTTTAATAAATTTGTTTTTTCTGCAGTTCAGAATTCCTGTCATCCAGACAGCAGGAAAGCAGCTGGGTGACATTATCAGTAATTGCTTAATATTGTCATTGCATTTGCTTACAAGGAAAAAAAGCCACAGACTATCAATCAGCCAACAGAATATTCATAGTCTATGATAACACTAAGTGCTTTTTGAATGTCATGGCAACAGTCACACAAGCAACGTGATCTCGTACTTGATTACTTCCTGCTGCATTCCTGATAGTGTCCATAAAGCTCCATTAATTTTGCTCTCTTCTTTTTTTTTTTTCCTTTTTCTTTTTTAAATATCTTTTGATTTGTGTTTGGCAAGCATGCAAAACAGACAGTACCGTTTCCCAGAGTCTCCCAGTGAGCAGGGGCTCTTGGGGTATTTGCAGCTCTTCTGTAGCCTCAATGTGTCCTATACAGGACCCAGCATTCCCGAGTGCATTTTAGGAATTATGTCTGGATTATTGCAGCAGGTAATCTCTGAAATCAGATTTGAGGCTGACTTCTGTGAAAAAGATTTAGGATAATCTCATTAAATAATTTGTCGGAAGGGCCTTTCAGACAAGGGAAAATAAATTGATTTGTCTAAGACACATCTGCACCTGACTCATTCTCTATCCTAGTGGCCTTTGTTTTTCAATTGCTTTATCTCATTCAAATTTGTGAGTTCAAGGATTTTAAGGGCCAGAAAACATTAGTAGCCTTCTGCATCAGATAATTATCCAGTAATTTCTGGATCAAGTCCATAACTTTTGAAAAGCAAGTGGCATATGTTTTTTGAAAGGGTTGCTAGGAAATCTGCAGCTGGTCAATGTGCTACTATATTCCCCTAGTAGGTTGTTGTAGATATTAGTAAACATTCTTCTTAACAACACCAAAAATAACAAAAAAAAAATTAAACAAGGGAAAAGGTGATATTCTTATTTGCAGTCTGAATTTACTCAGCCTCAACTGTTGTCCCTGAGAGCTCATTATGAACTTTACTTCATCTTGAAGAACTGAGTCCTGTACAAAATCTCCTCATGCAAATGCTATTAGGTTGTAATTGAGTTCTTGCTTAACCTTTCCAAGGATAAACTACTTTAGATAAATAGGTTTAACAAAAGTGAAAGGTTCTGTTGGGCACTGGTGTCAGAACTCACATTAGACACCTAGAATACTCTTTGGCCTCCACTGTGTTTCTCCTAAGGACCATTTCTAGTTCTGTGAGGACCTGAACTGCAGGGTCCCAAAGTATGCTCTGACAAGAAGGTGAAAAGGGGTGAAAGGACACTCACTTGGAAGAATTTCTGACCAGCTCTTGAACAAATAGTCCAGTTCTGCCATCATCCACCACAAACGGTCCTTGCCGTCTAGATGTATCAAAAAAAATTAACTACATTGACAATTTTGTTGTAATACCTTAGCTGTTTTCCTTCTCTCTTTAAAAATCCAAAACAAAACAAAACAAAAGGGAAGAAAACCCAGAAAAATAAAAAAAACCCTCAAACAACAGAAGAAACAAGAAATGCAATGTTTGAATAAAAAAATAAGCGAAATAGCTTGGTCTCCTCAGAAAAAATAAACTCTAACATCAATTTTACCTTTTCTATTAGATCCATTTGTCTTATCTTATCCTCAGGGGCTTGAGTTTCTTGATTTTCATAGTGGAAATAATGGTGACGTTGAGGGCATTTGGTGCATCCCTGCAGGCGTGGCCACCTCTGGGGCAAGTGACCACTCTCATGATGGTGCCCAAGGGCTCAGCTGCTCCTCTGCCAGCAGATTATTTGGTTGTATTATTTATAAAGTGCTTTGATAGGCTCGTTTACCGGGAGCTAAATAATGGCAAGGCCTTTGAGGGCGGGATGCTTGTCAGACGCGACTACGTTAAGTCTACAAGTGAAAATCAAACCGCCTGGCTTCAAAGAGGTTTGGTTGGTGTAAATTAACCTGTATTTTAGAAGTTCTGGAGCAGATGTCATACTTTGCCCTGGAGATCTCATTACTGCTCAAATGTATGCGCAGATTTTGCCACATTAATAAAGCAGCGGGGCCCCCTCCCCCAGAAAGCAGGATTAGTGGCTGGTGTCTGTAGTTATTTTTGTCAAAAACCTTTTGAAAGTCTGTGTGAGAAGAGGAGGAGGGAAAGTTCAGAAAAAGCCAGTATCTGTCTTTATTAATTACAGGATGATTAATTATTTAATCTGCCCAGATATCTGTATGCACAACTCAGCTGATTTTCATTTATCAGGTTTTCAGCGTCATTAATCAAGGGAAGTTTTAAATGTGAGGGAAGACAGGTTGATTTAAGGTGTTGTGTGGTGATGACCCCTCCGGAGCACACACTGCCTGGCCCTGGCACCAGGGCCATCGATCATGGCAAGGGATGATCCTGCCTCCTGCTGAGGAGGGCCTGGCATTTGGGCCACTCCATTATTTGCTTTGGGCTCCTCCAGGGCTCCGTCTCCAAATTTTTTCATGAAGTTTGAAACCCACCAAGCGAGAGCACAAGCTAAAGAGCAAGGGAGTGTCTGAAAATGATTTTAACTTAGAGCAGCTGAAGAGAAGTTGCCCCACTTCAGCTGAAACTGTCGTGGTTCCTCTTCTGGGACCATCTTCTGGGAAGGTGCACATTTCTTGGGAGTGCTGGATGGTGCCTTAGCTTAACCCTACTCCGTCCCGGTGTGTTACCTCAGGAAGTGCATGCAAGTTTCCAACATGCACAGTCACTGGCAAGGTACCAGGAAGTTTGCCATGCCACAAGGCTGATCATACCTACTCAGCTCCTGAAGTACACATCCAAGCAGAGGTCATTTTCCTACCTTCTTTAAATGTCTAGGAAAAACCCACAGATGGGGTTCAGGAGGGAGAGTGGTAAACATGCATGGACAATAAAACATCCTACTTTGCTGGGGTACTCTTCATAGAATATAGAATGGCCTGAGTTGGTGGGACATTAAAGATCATCTCATTGCAACCCCCTGCCATGGGCAGGTGTCGCAGGCCGCTTGACCGCCCGGCTGGTCAATGGCCGACAGTGTCCTCGTGTGCCCGGGAAACTGATCTCACGTGGCACAAGCGCGTGTGCAGCGGCAAGGCAATACCTTTAGCCTTCGCATGACAGCTCCAAGGCTGGTTGATATTTCCAAAGCCCAGGCTGGGGCTAGCAGCAGCTGGTGATGAGAATGCGACGCAGAGGCAGCAAAAGGATCACGGAGGACTCGCCCGTGGTGTAAATCCAGGAGTTTATTCCATGCCCTGGAGGGGGCAGGGGAACTCGCAGCCAGGACGGGAACCACAAAATGAGCCCCGAAATAACCGTTGCACCAGGTTTTAA
>VZTJ01000487.1:3340393-3435833 GCA_013397795.1 Orthonyx spaldingii | reverse complement strand
TGCCTACCTCTCAGGGCTCACTGTCCCAAGAGGTGTCATCTACCCAATCCGCAATCCCCATTGAAAAGGCAGGCTGAGCCGCAGCCTCGAATGCCACGGGTGACTCAGCCGGTGGCTCCACCACCGGCTGGGTGACCGCAACAGGCAGGGACACCTTTCACTAGACCAGGTTGCTCAGAGCCCCATCCAAACTGGCCTTGTACACTTCCAGGGATGGGGTGACCACAGCTTCTCTGGGATGCCTGTTCCAGTGCCTCACCATCCTCACAGAAAAGAACTTCTTTCTAATATCCAATCTAAACTTACTCTCTTCCAGTTTGAATCGACTCCCCCTTGACCTGTCACTCCAGGCTCTTGTAAAAAGTCTCTCTCCATCTTGTAGGCTCCCTTTACATACTAGAAGGTCACAATTAGGTCACCTTGAAGCCTCCTCTTTTCTTGTCCAGGTGAACACGGGTGCAAGGAAGATGTAGACAGATGTAAGCTCCAAGCTGGGTGCAGACTGTTTATTCCATTTTTTTCTCCCTACCTTCTGCTTAGGACTTGGAAAGTGTCAGTTTATTGGACTGCAGGTGCCGACTCCAACAATTTTGAATAGTTCTAGAATTAATCTGATATTATTGAAATGGCTTTTAGATCTTTAGCTCCTGAAGTCAAGTTTTATTGGAAGTTGGCTGCCAGATTTCATTTTAAAACACAATTTAGCTTTATGATTGCTACAAGCAGCTTAAGAGTAAAACCCAAAGGATTATCGCAGGCTTAAAAGTCAGATAACATATACAAACTTGAATTTTTATTTTTCATGTACTACTTTTACCTGATTTATGGTGAATATCGATGACTTAGGGTATGTAGAAATATTCATAAACAATTGAGCCAAGGTATCTGGAACACTTGCACACTCCTTTTTCATGGCAGAGCCTTCTCATTGCTGACATTGTATATCCTGATCCTGCTTAATTGCTTTGCTTGCCACTGTGTGGCCATACCTGGCACTGGCTTTGCCAAAATCTGTACATCATTCGTGTTCACTATTGCCAGGTTTTTCAACTGAAGCCATCTGAGTGTACCTTCAGGACCCCCAAAAAATGTGCAAAGCAATTCAGGTGCCACTCAGGCAATGTTATGGCTATTTACAGGTATGGGTGGACAAGAGCTGGCCTCCAGTAGATACCTGAATATAGGTTCTCATCCACTCCTCCTTCCCTCCAGTACATCACAGCAAGGGGCCATGGGCTGTTTCTGCAGATTAAATGCCATCCTGTGAATCCAAACCCCCACCCAGACTGCAGCGATTCATGTGATGCTGGAGAAGAAAGAACACAAAATCAGAATTTACCTTATAATCAGACACGAAGCTAGGAGCCAAGGGATAGGAGTTCTCTTCCTATTTTGGCTGCAATTTTTGGCAACTCCCCTAATCTCACAGTTTCCCATTCCTACAAAGAATGGAAAATTCCTGTCCACTTTTTCTCCTAATTTCTGTGTAGGTAAATTTTAATTTCACTGTCCTCATTAATACAACATAATTTGAGCTGGGATGCCATCCAATGGACAAGCATCTGAACATCTCTGTGGAGTAATTTTTGACCTCCCTTTCCTTTTTGTGTCTCAGTGATGGACTTGCAAGCCATAGAACTCAGCAACAGAGCCTCTTCCCATCATAAAATTCTAATTGCAAATTAACCTTTGTTTGATTCCTTGTAAAAACATTATTCTCCCTGTAATTGAAAAAGAAGGGAGTGCAGTAACAAAGCACCTATTTATTGCTGAGCTTTCTCTGAAGTGTTCAGTGTTATGTTATCAACTGTTACCTAACTTGTGAACTAATTAAAAATAAAATGTAAGTACATAGGATTTTTCAGGATTCTATGAGTAATAATTGGACTGCCAGGATACTTTGACATCTTAAAAATGCTGCTTTTGCATGGAGCTACTACAATATGTTTTGGATTTTTAGCATGACTTCATGTTCATATAATGAGAGAGAAAATTTCACTTTGCTTGTAGCTAAATTATCTTTTGCTATTAATCATTTCTCTACACTGACATCAATTCAGTTGTTCTAAAAGCATTTAAATGCTGAGGACAAATTTTGCAGTCTTTTCGCATTCAAACTCTCAGAGAAATCATCTGAGATTTTTATGTACCATGGGCTTGCAGTACATTAATAATCTGATTTAAAACATTGTGGAACAGTGGGAAGCCTCCATTTGATATCAACTAGTTTTTCATCCAGCCCTAATTGAAGAGCAGAGATATTTTTTTCTGTTGAAGTTCTTTCATATGAAAGTCCCAATAGATGCCAATAAACTGAACATGTGAGTTGTTGTGGAAAGATCAGAAAAAAGGCTTTCAGTTAGTGGGGAATGATATCCAGTATTTTCCTGCTGCTTTTTGTAGACTTAAGTCAACGTGTTTGATGATTAAAAACATCTGTGGAAGCAAGTTCTGAGCGTAGTGATGAGAAAAGAAATATTTCTACCCGAAGTTCTCACTGCAATAAACAATCCTCTTCCTCAGTCTGTAATGGACTAGATCAATAAAGCAATTGACGGTAACCATGGGAGAAGAAGAATAACAGCCTCGTTTAACATTTATAGACTGATCCTGCTGAAAGACTTCCTAAATGCTTTAATTAAGCATCACAACAACCCTGTGATGTACCATACAGGAAGAGTTATTATCTGTATCTTACAGGTGGAGATCAGCACTAAAGACCCCCTCTCCAGGGTCTTGCTAATTCACTCCCAGTCATTCACCCCCAACATTGGAGGATATACCCTCACCTCTATATAATTTTACTTATAGGTCAACCTCCAGAATAAATGGTCTTGTGACTAAGACTCAGATATGAAAAAAGGTTGTTTTGAGGGGGAGTTCTTGCTGCTTTGGGTACTGAGAATCTTTTGTTCTGTGTATGGGGAGATTGGGAAAAATCAGAACAGAAATTATGAGCAGATAGAGTGGGAAACCACAGGAAACCAATACTTTCAGGGCAGTATTTGCACATCACACATCCCACCTATGTGTTCCTAATATTTTTTGGTGTTTGGGTCCAGGTTATCAAAAATCCTGGCTCATTAGAGCTACTGGGGATGCTGGGTGGTCCCCACTGTGTGATCACCTGCAAGTAGCCAAGAGACAATGCACAATACAGGGAGCTTACAACCTGACATTTGATATATAAGTCATTTTCTCCAACCTTCACTTCAAAAAATTAACCAGGGATTATTTAAATAGAAATATTACAGAGGTGAAAGAATCTTCCTTCTTGTCTTACACTGTTCTCTCCTAAGAAAGGAGGGAGCCAGGCTCAGTTTCCCTGCTCATCTCCCAGCAGCATGTCCAGAGGCATGCTTGGATACACCTGCTCTCCATTATCCCTAGTGAGGCCTTCCCACCATATTTTCCTGGAGAGAAAGGAAGCATTCAAGAGCAGGAGAGGTCTTCTGCTGGGACTTCCCCTTTATTTTATCTGATGATGTTCAGCACAGAGTGCATCTTCTCTGGGGATTCTGAAGTACAAGTACAAGATGTATAGTCCCAGATGCTCGACTGGTGCATAGCAAAACTGGCTCCATTCCCAACAGGAGATTTTCTGTGTCTTTGGTTTTCTTTCTCCCTCATCCTTCCATACCCTTTCTATGAAACATGACCAGTGCTCTTTCTTCTGCTGTCCCTCTGTCTTACTGAACCAAAGAGTAACTTCTATCTTGCTTTGCTCATGGCACATTTTTGTTGTGTTGGATAATGGGCAGCTCCAAGGGAGTGATATGTTATGAAAATAAACAAGACCAAAGCACTTGCAAATGCAACATATCAGGTCTACCAAGGACTGGAGCCTACTTGCTGCACTGGCTTTTCCCAGGCTGCTTTCACTTACAACTTCAAGCCCTTGACCTGAGCTGGCAGTGGCAGGTGTGGAGGGAACAGCAATGAATGTACCTCAGTGTATGCAAAGATGTTCTTCCAGGCAGAGATCCTGAAATCCCCTCATTAGGTGCGGAATGAGCCATAAGACATTTATTTATTCAGGGATGATTATGTCATCTTCCATTACAAGGACATGTGTGCCAAGGGAACTGAACTGTGGCTGCTTTTCTACATCACAGACCCCTCTCTGGGACATCCAAAATGAGTTTCTCTCGGAACCACGAAATAACTACATGTCAAAAACCATGGCTGTGCCTACGCATCCCCTGCACAGTGGGAGACACGCTTGGGTCTTCTGGAGTTAAATTCGGCCTTTCAGGCATAAGATATGACAAGAAATGCTGTGCCTTTGCTACGGCTGAGCACGGGTCCTTCCCAGTGCTTCAGAGTGGTTTGTCTTGTCTTGAAAGCCTTTATCTACTGAAGGCCATCTCTTCCACAACATTATGCTGTGGGACCAGCCTTTGATTCAGGAAACTGTTTATTGAAATTAGGCTAAATTTCATTACCAAGTTTCACAGGCATCTTTCTTCTTCTCTCATCTCAATGTAAGAAATTTTTAGACCCATGATGCATTCATTCTCTCCCATTACATTCTGCCTCTCATTTCAGCATGTGTCTCTTCACAGTACATCCAAACCCCTCCACTGTGGCATAGAGTCACCTCCTGGGCCTTGGGCCTTACAGTTCCCCATCCCTGGCCGCAGATGGCCTCATGTAGCAGCTGTGTCCAAGCAGCTGAAGTCCCATCCTTGCTGTTGAATCAAAGAGAGCTTCTTTCGTATTGATCCTTTTTTTCCTGTTAGGAGGCACGGCAGCCTAAATTTGAGAGAGAGAGAGAGATGAGAAGTTAATGGGGGATTTCTGTTTCCCATGTAATTTTTATCCCAGTGTTTGGAGTAGATTGCATTTACAGGCATCATAATTGTCTGGAGTGCTTTTGCCAAAGAGTGCATGGCAAAAATGGCCTTTTGCTTTCCCCTCCACAGCACTTTCAAATATCTCGGTGCAGAGTGCATCTTTCATCTTCAGCAAAACCAACCAAGAGATGGAATTTTAAGCAGGATTTTTTTTTTTTCCTCTTTGGTTTTCTGTTGTTGCTGTTGTTGTTTGCTTGATTTTTTTAGTTTATAAGCTAGTCTTTAGGGTCAGAGAAATGTTTTGACAGAAAGGAAAGAGATTTTAATAGATAATGTAGTAATTCATTTGTTGTGGCTGCTGTACTACTGAAATTTGTATACATTGGAGACCGCTAATAAAAATGGAGCCATTTACACATAATTTAGTTGATTGAGTTAGTTCTAACTCTTTTGCAGCTGCCTCTGAAATACATAGTTACTTAAGGTTATTATTTTGAGAAGATTTTTAATTTAGATGGATGCCAGAGATGTAGGCTACTCTTATTAGGAGACATTCTGTGCTGTCCTTGTACTGTGCTTTATATAATTAGTACATACTTAAAGAGTACAGCTATTTAATAACCCCTCTGTGTGTTCCACGTAATGATTATAATTACACCAATGACTGAGTGCAGAACCAGGGTATCCTACAGGGTGCCCTTGTGGTGCATAACATCATGAATTTTAACCAATTGCTCATTCAGATTTGGCTGGGATATTCCAGGTGCAGGCTACTGTAGTGCACACCAGGCTTTGTGGAAACAAAGGTCTTTGTGAGGCAATCCCAGGGACTGACCCTTCCCCCAGTCAACAAGTCACTCACATACTGGGAATATTTAGAGAGGCAGAAATGCAGAAAGCCTTGGATCATGTACATGGACAGTAGGAGCTGTAAACAAAGTCATCCTCTGGCTGAGTCAGCAGCGGCTAAAATCTAATGCTTGCTCCACAAAATGAATTTTTAGTATTGTTTTTTTCCCCTTTGAGTAGCTGCTCACATATCACCAACTCACTGTACATACTTCTTGCCAGAGAGAGCTCTGCAAAGGATGACAGATAAAAATAAAAGCCTAGGGAGCAAGGGTAGCCATGTGGCTAAAGGCATTAAAATTAGCCTGCAGTCCCCCCAATTCATTACACCCTTGTCTGCAAGCTCCATTTCGGCAGCTGTTGCATTTGAGCCAAGGAAGGACAAGGCAGAAATGTGTTGAACAAAAACATTATTTCCTTTCAAGATTATATTCCTACTAAGAAAGCCCAGAAAACCAAGCTTACAGCCTTTAGAAGCAATAATGCTCTACAAGTATTGTGTGAAAATTATGGTTTTTCCAAGTCCACTGGTTGTTCATAAGCTGATCTGCACATTCCTAGTGCAAGGTCTTGAAACATTCTCCTGGCAAGAATCATATCTTAACAGCAAAATGGTCCAGCAGGCCCCCTCCCCTCCCTCTTTGAGTTTGTGCTTCCTGGCACTGGTGACAACACTTGGCCAGTTAAAAAGCTGCATCAGGAATAAGAGGAGTCCAAAATTCTCAGTGCCATTGCTTTGGGATCCTGTCTAAGGATAAGCATTTATATTGAAAGAACAAAGCAGATGGTCCCTACTTCACAGCTTTGCCCATTATCAGAGAAAGCATCACCTCATAACTGGATCTCTACTCAAGTTTAGTGTGGGGGGGCAAGGCAAGGAGGCCACTGACCAGACCTGAGTGCTGTCCAGCACTTCCTACACTGTTCCTGATGCCAGACCTCACAGAGAGATCTCCATTCAGCCTTCTGCCAGGTGGATGCTGGCCATGGCCAGAGCACCATGGCCTGCTCTTCCCTGCAGTCATTCATTACTTTCGCCCAATTATTCTCAAAACAGTTTTTGCTAACAAACTTCAGTGGGTCACTTGTTTCTAAATTGCCTCACTCCCATCACAGATCCCACTGCAGAAAGAGGAGACTCAGCTATTCTACACCAGTGGAAGACACACCCTAAAAATGCTGACATCCCTGATTTGCTACAATGATCTTATTTTTCCCTTTTGAAAAGGAGAGTAGAAAAAGCAAGTGACTTGCAGAATTATTCATGCTAAACTTCTTCAAAGCTCTTAGATATTCAACACATTCACAAGCTCATGTCAGATCTTGGAATAATTTTGCACAAAGAGTAATCTGATAACAAATCCTTCAGTTTATTTCCTCCAATCCAGTCCACTCCTAGAGGTACTCCCTTTGGCATCAAAATCCTTTCAGCCAAAATATCTTTTATGTTCTTCATTGCCAACCCTTTGCTCATTACAGCTTGGGATGTCTAATTTCATTACTTGCTGGTAAGAAGGAGGGCATTGGCCCAGTAATTTTAATTTCTTTGGAATGATAAGATAGATTCCTAGTGCAAGTTGTTGAGCTGAAAGAAAATCATACCTGCAGAACAATAGACTGAGATAAATGTATTTTGGTGTGGTACACTGACAAAAGTTAGATCTTTTCCTGCCTTATGCAAATGTAGAGGTGGCTCCTCTATAGCTAAGGGAGAGACACAGTCCATGACAGTGGTGTCTGCCCTGCTGTGTCTACAGCCATGCCCCGGGGTGTGGAGAGGTGGATACGTTTCTGTGCTCAGCACACAGAGAGAGTCAGAAAGCTGCATTCTGGACTGATCACAGCTGTTACTATCTGAAACACCTACTTGAGAAGTGCAGTGTGCCCCAGGCTCCTTGTATGCTCCATGGAGAGACAGGCACACCAGGCAGGTGAGCAGAAGTTAAGTTGAATGTCATGTGTCCTCTTTTTTAACACATTTCTGCTCAACTTGAGACTGAGATCTGGTGTGAAACTCTGATGTAGGTCCTTGGCATCTTTCAAAACTACAACACTATCACTCCCTATCATCCTAGAGCACCTTGAGACTCAGATCTCCACACCTCATGCAGGGAAGAGGGTTTTTATTCTAGGAATGACAGTAATGTTGAGGGAATAACAGAAAGATTTGCTAAAGTGCACTGTGCCTGTGAACAGAGAAAATGTGTTTCATAGGTTAGCATGTTGCCTGTAAGCAGATCTGACAGCTTAATTTTCTAACATGGTGCCTGGAAAAGCTGAAATGAGCTTTTCAGTCAAGTGCAGGACACAGTGTCTCCACAGTGTGTCCAATGATGACTTTCAGCCATATCTCCTCTCCCTGCTCCTCAGCTTCCTCATTCTGTCTCTTTCCTTCCATGAGATGCATTTCCAGATATAACTTCCAAACCAAAAGTCTCTGTGTTTGTCTGCTGGCTTTACCACAGCATAGTGTGGACAAGGATACCCTTATAGGCTTCTTTTACAACAAAACCTTCAAGACCTGAGTTCTGGGTATCAGCATTGCTCATATGACTGTTTCTAGGTGGGAGAATCATGCAAAAGTGCTTCAGCACACATGCAAATAAGGCACTACAATGGAGTTATCTTTGTGTTAAAAAAACCCACCTAATTTTCATATCCAGGATGTACAAGACTAGTCAGCACTGACATCCTTGTTCCTATAATGTGAGGAATAAATGGGACACCTCTTCCTGGCCCTGGGAGAGGGACAGACAGGTCTGAGGATCACATTGTCTAGCATAGGACACATGGCTTAAGGTACGATGTAGATACACAACTGCTCCATGTTGCTTCAGGACAGCAAAGCCTTGCACAATTCCTAGAGGAACAAAACTCAGAGACCTGGATGTGTTTAACCAAGCACTTAACTCACAGTGATTTACAGCAGTTGACATTGCAGCACTTAAAGTTCTACCTACCATAATAATGACGTGAACTCTACCTCCCAGCTGAAGGTCCCAGTGAGTAAGCAGTGACAGCAGAGAGTGTTGCAGACAAATGTAACTGCTGTGATCCAGGGCATTCAAGGGAAAACAAAAAAAAGTAGTCCAAGCAGAAGTGTCCAGACTCAGCAGATCAAGGGCAGGCATTGGCACAAATGTATTCCAAAGTGCTTGAGAGATGTTAAAAGAAAGTCTTTTGCATAAATCAGATTCTTGGAAATTCATTCTGATAGTGGGTATCATGTTTTCCACCTCAACCATGTGTGTGCAAGCATTTGCCAGTCAAATGGTTCCTGATGCTGATGACAAGCTTCTGGCCTAAGACACCCATAAGTTGCAAGTATGAACTAATTTCTTGTGTGAGGGGGTATCTGTGGCAAAGTGAGAGAGACTACACCTCACTCCCCCCTTGTTTTGACATGCTTTTGGTCACCTGCAGGTGGTAATGCCCAGGACACAATGCCTGAGTGCCACTGTTGGTGTGAAGCCACATGAAGCTGTCACAGGTGCAAGAACAGATGCTTCAGCCAGCCTTTCCCTTTGCTTCTCCTTCCCACCATGGAGTCATGGATCTTTAAGGCTGGAAGGTCTGTTTTGAATATCAAGCTGTGGCCCTTTGTTTGCCAGCAGCAGGCAGTAGGCATTGATGTGCTTGGGGTTAATGGGGAAAGAGGAGAGCGTATTTCCCCAATGTGTTTCTTGCTCACCAAGGTCAGATTAAGGCCAGTGAAGACTTTGATCTAAGCCCCTGTGTAGCTCAGGAACAAGCATCTCCATCTTGAGATAATGCTCTTTTCTCTAGGAGAAGCTGCAGCAATCTCTGTTAAAAGTAAAAATAAAATACTTCAGCCTCAAGTGCTGGCAAACCCACAATGAAGATCCATTCCCACTGCCAGCATCCCTCCCAGTCAGAAATGAGTGCCGTGTTCCCAGTCCGATGTCGCCTGCCTGCTATTCCCAGCTGTTGGATCTGTTCTCCCAGCCCTCCCCTCCTCTGAACCTTTCCTCCCTGAAGGTAGTGGTGGGTTCTGCTGGTTGGTGGCAGCTCCTGAAACACACATTGTGCTCCTCAACTTCTTGCAGCTCCAGCGTGGTTTTCAAAGTTGCCACCATGAAGTGCTACAGGAGCAAAAATGTTATCGCTCCATTTTGGCAGCCTGAGAAAATTATAGTTGAGTTTCTGGGGCTTTTTAAAGCTGGTAGCTCTACCTCACTGCCCAGAGTAATTTAACTTTGCAGACTATGAAGGGAGAATGCTAAAGTGGTTTTGACTAGGAGTTAATCCATTAATTCCTCTGAAGTACCCAAATATGTCAATCTTTGACTCCAGCTTTCAGCTTCTAATAATTGCCCAGGGACCCAATTTGGATGTTACTTCAAATGTGAGAAGACGACGAAAACAACCCAGGAGTTTACTGCAGAAAATGCAGGTTTTAATCTTCATTATCAGCTTCCCCCCTGCAGAATTTGGGGTGCACCCAGCAGCTGATGGGGAAGGCTGATCTCTGCCTTCCCAGCCTTGTGGGTAAGCTTTGCAGTGTGCCGAGCAGAGCCAGCCTTCCCGGAGTACAACACAGCTGGAAATCTCATTTGGCTGAGCTTCTCATTATCTCAAGGATTTTGTCAGTCAGAGCTGCAGTAACCAGAAGTAAAGCTACTTCAAACAGCTCTGATTGTGTTAAGGTCCTTTAGGGGGAAGGGGAAATCATCCTGGGATGTTTTCATTTTGGTTCCTCCAGGACCATGGACTGCAGACCAGTGACACAACACAAGAAACACTTAGAAACATCTTTACACAGAAATGAATGCAGCAAGAATCAGGGCCTAATTCTGTGCATTAGCTCAGCCCAGAGAGCTCTCTGGTTTTATTGCTGAAGGTTTTTTGACCTTTCTCGTCCAAAGGGCACTGAGGTGAATCCAGGCTGGGATGTCTTTTTGTGCAAATTACAGTTTCAGGTACATGATGGCTCTTGCATGTGTGGAAGAAATAGATGTGATGCAGCCTGTGTGGAGGTGCATGTGTGCTTATAGCTCATGATTGTTGGGTTTTTAATTGATGCCTGTTGCTCTTTAAGCAGACTGTGATTCCAAGTGTCTCCATGGCTTTCACACAGCGTGGATGCCACAAAGTTATTGAAAGCATTGCTCTTCCAGATGCAATAATTAACATAAAAATTAATTGGACAGCTAAAGAAACCCAAAGCTAAACTTTGCTCAGACAAACGTGCTGTGCATGTGAACCACTGGTGTCTAGTTAGAATTACGCACTACACAGACCTCACACACAACCACTGGTTTTGCCCACAGCAGCATGAAGATGTAAAGCTTTCTGTTTTCTTGCTGATATCTATCCCAAGGGGATGCCATTTCTTACAGGAATCCTTCCCAGCAGAGTTTAGCTGCTGCAAACATGTGTCTCACCTTTACATTAGAGTGACAGCAAGAAGCTTAGTTCTGTTTTGTGCCTTTTCTCCTGCTTTGGAGTACAATTGTATGCATTGCTGAGCACCTTCGCCTTCCACCAACATCAGGGCACATCAAAAGGCACAGAGGCAACTCAGCACTGAGTAGGATCAGTCTGTGATGCATCAGTATTGAGGTCAGACTTACAATGCATTAATACCGTTCAACAGAAATATTAGCTGTCAAGAAGCTTAGAATTATTCTTTTTATGGCTTAGGGAATAGTATTATAGCAGGAATGATGGGAATATAAATTCAGAGGGTGTTTACAAGGTGGGAAAACACAAGTCAACATAAACGGGCTATTATCTGTGTTTGGTTGTTGCCTGATTCTCAGTGAAATGAACGTGGACAACTCGTGCTGAGTCGGCTTTTTCAAGGTTAGCGGAGACACGGAGCCGTTCCCGGGGGAGGATGAGGAGCAGACGGTGATGGAGATGAGCTGCCATACAAGATGTCAGGTTCTGCACCCCACAGCAGTGTTTCCAAAAGCAAATGATGGAAGATGACTGTGGCACTCATGAAGCCATTTGGCTCATCATGATCTATGAAATACTGTCTTTCTCCCCTACCCCAAGCCCCCTGCAGACCTGCAAGGGTCAGTGGGGTCAGCTCCTTCTGTCAAAAATGCTGTGGCTTGCCAAAAAGAGGTTGAGACAAGGCAGTGAAATTTCTTCAGAGAATTAGAAAGATAAAAAACCTTCCAGAATAGCTCCAAATAATACAAAACCTGTGAACTCATTATGTATGTTGCTTTTAGAGCTTAACACCAACACAAAATACCTGTCAAGAAATCCAGAGGTGAAAATGCAAGAGTCAAAGAAGTGAAGCCAGCCACTATTTGTTAATAAATGTATTTCTGAACAAATATTTTGCTCTTAGGCACCATTAAGTCCACTGGTGACATCAACTCTTGAAGTATGTCACTTAAAAGCCTGGTCAGGTCAAAGGAAACATTTTGGCCTGGACTTAAAAGGGAAAGTTTTGAAAAACTTTTGACAGATAGGAAAATATAACAGCCTTCAATTTATATAATGATGATGATTCCAAATATTATAATATCTTCCATGTAATGGGACACCATGAAGTTATTAAAATATCTGGCAGAGGAAGCAGTGAGACAAAAAATAAATATTGCTTGTAAAGAAAACCTAAAGTAATATTTGGCATCAAGGGCCATGCCAGGCACGCACATGGGTTGTGGTAAATTGCAGCTTCTAAATCAGCTTCTAGTTAAAAAATGGTTAATTTGATGGGAAACATTTTCCAGTTATTTACCACAATCCAAAATGAAATGGAAAAACATTTCAACATGTTTTCTGGTTTTTTTTTTCTTTTCTGGAGATAAATCTACTAATTCAACTGTATCCAAAACTTCAAATACTTTGGTTATTTTTCAGAGATGTTTAATCAATAACTGTTATTTTACTTCTAGGATAGAGTTTTACAAAAAGGTCATACATTGAGTGCTTCTGAAATATAAAATGTCTTGGAAAAGTTCTAGAAAATATTTCCTAAAAGAAGACTTCAAAATGGTTTTGTGGGAATAGGAATATCTGTGGTTCTGTCACTGAATTAATGTAAAAACAGAAATAGTCTTTGAAAGCAAGAATGATGAGGTGAAATTCTATGACCTGGTGTTTTCAGGTCAGGCTAAATAATGAAAATTGCCAAATTGTAGCCTTAATAATCTATGAAAAATATCCTCAGGGTATCCCAGTAATGCAGACATTCTTCCTGTCTCAGAAGCAATTTTGCCACACTGGGTTTTTTCCTTCTCTCTTCCTCGTGACAAGATGTCCCACATCTCAAATACATCATTATATTCCTACTGCCTCCAATTTAATCCACCAATAATCACATTATACTTCCCTTGTATATTGATCTTGATGAAGCCCTGGCTCCAGCAGCTCCCTTTGGTGCTTTTAGGTGGAATATCTTCAACCACTGGAATAAAGTCTGGTGTAATTAAAGACCTGGTGCTGGAGACTTCACTTCATGTACATGAATAGTGTTTGGTATGCAAACACTGAGTTAGTCTTCACACAAAATGGGACTGTAAATGTTTGGGCTGCTACTAAAACAAAGCTCCAAGGCTGAAGAATTAATTTGCTTTTCCCAGAGTCTCTGGTGGTACCTGACACTGTGGTAAATGCTCGATTCTGAGCGATTCTGCAATGTGCAAATACACCCCAGTGAGAGCAAGGTGTAACAGGATCATCATAGAATATCCTACAATGGTTTGGGTTGGAAGTGACCTTAAACCTCCTCTAACTCCAAACTCCCTGCCATGGTGAGGGACGCCTTCCACTAGGTCAGGTCACTCAAAGACTGAGTTATGTCTCAGTCATGGTGCAGGCATTGGGCTGTGGCTGGGCTTTGCATGTGTTAGTGTAGCGTGAGCTTGCAAAACCCTCCCAGCATCTGATGGTGGTTCTGATAGGTGTTAGATTCAGAAAAATATTATCCTTCCTGCTTCATAAAAACTTGACATTGAAAGTACATGATTGTCACACACTCATCACATTTATCCATGTATTCATGTACCAAGACAGCCCACTTCTTAGCATCACTGGCTTTGCTTTAAAAAAAAAAAACAAAACAAAATCAGCAAAAAAAATCTTGAGAGACCTCCAGTCCAACATTTCTCAATTGGCAAGACATCCACAGCAAGTCTTGCAACCCCCACACCTCAACAGTCATTCCTTCGTTTGACCTGAGTGAGTGAAGTTTGTCCTCCAAACCTTCAACATTAAGACCTTCAGGCTTGGGCATTTCTTCCAAACTGAGAGCTGAGTGAAGGCCACATCCCCTCCCTGACCCCTCCTATGCAGCTTTTACCTGACTCCTAACCAGGTCTGACATGATCTTGCCATGTAAACATCTTCTGAAATGTCCTCAGTACCTTCAACTCTGTCTTGATATTTAAGGGCTACATTGTTCCTGTTTGACTTCTCCATCTTTATGAAGTTCATCTGTCCCACTGCTTTGGGACAGTATATCACGTAACAGCTGCAGTCAGGACAATTGCACAACATGCAGGACACAAAACTGATCCATATTTGTGGAACAATGTTACTGTCTGTATATTTTTCAAACAGGTGGTCCCCTGGTTGTTTCCTTGCTTGGAGGCAGGATGGGATCTGAGGTGCCCCAGTGCTCTTCATGGAGCACACAGAGATAGGAGAATTTGCCACTTGTATCTTAATTTTCAGGATGCACTAAATTCAGTACTAGTGCTGGTAAGAATGGCTTCTTTAGCAATTAGCTATTTCACATTTTAAATGGAAAATAAATAGCTTTTTATAGATCAGAAAGAAACAAGTTGGCTATGTTTTAATGCTGCTTACTAAGCTCTTCTTTATAATAAAAGCTTTCTGAATAGGAGTTCTGCATGGAAAACATCTCATTCTGTGTTTGAGAAGCTGAGGTTCTGGTAAAGCCAGGAGACTTTTCCCTCCTCCCTTCCCTGGGCTCTTGTTCCCAGACTGCCATTCCCTGTTTCAGGTCTGGCTATTAGCTCAGCACACAACTCGTGCTTCTACCTGTCCACAGCCCTTATCCAGATCCCCATCTTCTGATCACGCTGGCATCCATAATTGTATTGAAGAGAGTAAACGGGAAAAAAGAGCCCAGCCCCTGCTTCCTAACCTGTTTTAAGAGAACAAATTGCTTTGGCAACTCCCCTTCACCACTGTAGCCCCACATGAGGCTTTCTTCTCCAGCTACGGTAAAGGGTCCATAGTTTTGCCTATTTCGGGGCGGTCCACAGGGATTAATTATCACATGAGCAAAACTCATGCAGGGCAGCTGGGTAAACCTCTCTTTGATCTAAAATCTTCTCCGTGGAGTCAGTAAACCTTTCAGAAATGGGATCATCAAGTACAAAGCACTTCCCCATCTCTCTGTGCCTCACCTGCTGCACACTGACTTTGCCTGGAACAACTGCTGCCTAAAAGGATAGCCTCCTCCTTTTAATGGGTTTTGAGGGGCGGCGTGGGGGGGGTTTAATCACCTTCCCAGCAAGTTTCACTAGATGGCAGTAAGCTGAGGGAAATGAGGGAGAAACCCCATTTTCGAAGGACTTGGTAAAAACCTCCGTGACCAGCTGCTTACTCGGCATTGCACCCCAAAACAAGAGACTGCTCCTCAGAGGTGGCACCTCTGTAAAAGACATCACGGCTTACTGATAATTAAAGTCTCTTCAGCCTCTGTGAAAGCTGCCATTGTCAGGAGACTGTCTGAGCTGGAAAACTCCTGCCTTCACCGGCTGCTCTGCAGGGTTACAGAAATTTGCCTCTTGCCTCACAGCTTCTCCCTCTGCCAGGTCGGCTTGTCAGATCATTTGCTTTGGGGGTCCAGCTTTTCTGTAACCCCACAACAACCTCAAAGGGTCAGTTCATGCCCAGTACCCTGGAAGACTGCCCTGCCCACCCTTAGAACGCTCTGCAGGACACTCAGTGCCAGCAGAGTCGTTTGATTTTCCTGCTGCACTTAGAGGCTCAGCACCTGCCGTTTGGGCAGGTGGGGATTCTTCATCTTGGTACTGGGTGTAACGCTTTGATTTGATGCTGGGCACCTGGCTTGCCCCTGTCCTCTTCTTCCTTGGTGACAGGATGGCTGGTGGCAGTGTCCTTCCCCACATACAATCCTGAGGCTGCAGTACTGTGTCAGACCGTGCAGGAATATCTGAGAGCAATCCAACCACTCACTGAGTTGGACTAGAAGGTGCTAATTGCTGCCAGGAGGCTTTTCCCTGCAGGTCCCCTGTGGATATTGTCAAAGCAGGCTGAGGCTAGCCAGGGAAGAGACACTGTGGGAAGTGCTGTCAGAAATGAGAGACTGTCAAAAATTTGTCAAAATAGGTTTAACAAAAGTCTCTACAGGAGACTTGCCAGGCCAGCAGAGGGAAGGAGTGTGTCAGGGTGACTAGTCACTGAGTAAGACACTGTTCTCAAACCCCTGTTCCAGGCAGGACTTTCAGTGCTGGCACAGGGACACCTCCTTCTCCAGGCTCCAGTGAGAAGGTCCAGAAGCCTCTCAAGTTTTGTTTCCTGAAAAAATGCAATAAAACCCGAATTTAAATTCACATATTTCTTCTAGTGGAAGGTCTCTGTCCATGGCAGGGGGGTTGGAACTAAATTGTCTTTAAGATCCCTTCCAATCCAAACCTTTCTGGGATTCTCTGTTCAGAAGGGAATTTGAGGGCTTTTTTTTTCTCTCAAGCTCTCATCCTAGGCTGCACAATGGAGCAAATGAACCAACCTCCCTGTGCATGAAGAGTAAAAAGACTCAACTCCATGGCAGAGCCAGGGAGAACCAGAGGGTGCCCCTGATGGGGGCTTGGACACCATTTCACATTTTAGCATTGAGATGAAAAATCTAGAGAAACTTTTGCGTTGAGCTAGGACTATGTCAACACAGAGCTCACTGGAGCAGAGGACAAGAAGGAGATCTGAGCTACCATGAGGAGCATTCCTCAAGGAAAGGAATCAGCTGCAACACCCCTCCAAGAAGCCCTAGAATTTCAATCTCACATCCTCACAGCCTGTGTCTTCTAATAGGTGGCAGGTGGTTAAATGAGGAGATCGGTTAGTTTAGATGAAGAATGCTACATGCCGTGGTCTCTGGAAGGCTCTCCTTCTTTTTATTGGCTTTTGGGGGAACTTAGACTCTTATTTTAGGAGATCTGGATGACCTGCTTATGGCTAATCATTTCACATTTCAGTGATGCAATGCCTGAGTGAGACAGAATGGCCCCAAAGCCCAAGGCTGTATGTCTCGTATCAATCTCTCTTACAAACAGAAATGGCCTTGCAGGACCCAGTTCTCCCTGGTTTCCTTATAGCCCTCAGTAATTATTTTGAATTGAAAATCCTTTCTAAAACATGGCTTTAAATGAAGTATTTGCTGCTTGGACAGATTTACAAGTTGGGTAACACTTTGCAGAGATTTTCTCACCCTTTTGTAGCCTTCCTGTCCTGCAGGACATTGAAGTGTTGTACAGATGAACAATGCAATGCCATTTTCACTCACATAAAATCAACCTTGCTTTAATGAGTGATAAGAGCTCCCAAATGCATCTTGGCTATCCCTGCGGGTTGGCTGTGCAAGATCCCTACAGCTTCACTGGCATCAAGGATGACACTGTCATGATTTTCCAGGACTTTACTCCCTTTTGTTCCTCATGCCCAATTAGAATGAAGTTGCTATAATGAAATAAAGATATTAAACCCAGCTATTCTGTATACATACTTGTCATGAGCCCGCGAGCTGTTGTCCCAGGAAGTCTCAGCAAACTTTCAATCTCATTGCTATTAAGCCTCTTAAAATTACTAGAAGCCAGCAACACCAGTGCTTGGATTTCTTTAAAATCAGAGGCAAAAATGAACTTTCAGTAATAACACTGATGTTGATAATATCAGGCTCTCCTACCCTGGGCATGAACAGTCATCTTCTGCTCGTAACCCATCAGGGATTCCAAATCTGTATCAGTTACTGTGAATGTGAAGCTTTTGAAAGCACCAGCTGTGCTGTGTTAATTTGCTGCTACAGAGCTCAGCGAGGCCGGGCACCAAATCGCCTGCAACGCTCGTGGTATTGATGTGGCTGATCAGGAGCTTTCAAGGTTGGTTTGAGGTGATGTAACCCACACCTCACTAAGAAGATTAAATACGTTAAAGGGAGGTTACTGCAAGCACTGGGCTGTTGCACACTCGGCAAGACTCCGCTGTTAATTATTGCAAAGCCACCGGTCTCTGCTGCAGGGATTGTCAGCCTTTGATTGCACTGGTTTAGGAAGCAAGGAGACATGGGGTGCATGTTAGCATCCCAGTTAAAAAGGAGCCCATGGAAAACTTGCAGAGAGCTGAGAATACAAGCAAGAAATGGACAGCATCACCATTTTCCTTGCATTCTTAGGTGCTGTCTGTACAAGGAGCTGTTTTTGGAAAGATTTTAGGTTGTCACATAGGAAGACGGAAACACAGCCTGCTACTGCTAATGAGATTACAGACTCTAATGCCCTCCAGAGAGACCAAAAATCCCTGTTTAGCAGAGGACTTAGAACACAGGGGAGGGATGATTAAAGGTGAGCTCTTACACAGCAGTGTCCATCCCCCTGCAGGAAAACCTACTACACACACCAAGGATGCCTCCAAACTCCTCATCCCACTGTGGTCAACTGCAGCCATTTACTCATAAATACCCTTGAGAATGTATTAATTGCCACTTTTTTCATGGGATGACATCGTGCAGTGGAGGAGGGGAGCATATAGACCATGGCACTAAGCCAGATTTTAGGTAGGGCAAGTCTAGATTTTGAGTAAATCAAAACCAAAAGTCCCTGCAACCAATCCTTCTCAAAAACAAAACAAAACAAAACCAACAAACCAAACTACAAACAAATAAACTAGCAAAGCAATCCACCAAGAAAAGCTCTCTTAAAAAGACTTCAAAGAATTAAATTTATGACAAAACCAGAAGAGGTTCCCTAGTCCCTGGAATCCAAAGTGTTTTATCAGTTTGCTCCAAGTAGTGTGACATCTACCCATTTCTATACGTAGGAGGAGGAAGATGGTGTTGGTATCTTGTATACTGACAGTCTCTGATGGTGTAAGCAAGAAAATAGGGCACAGTGTTATTTAAAAAAACAGCCTCTGGTGAATTGAATTCTTCATGGCAGCTATAATGATGGGAAATCTAAGGAGAAGGCTCATTTCTCAGGTCAGACGTCCTGGAATGAGACATGAAGACTTAGACCTTCCAAATTTAAGGGATAGGAAGCCGCAAATGTGGAGCTGGGTCTTCACCAGGATTGGACCTAAAACAGTGAAGGTCAGTGGTTTGGGTAGCTGAATCCTGCTTTTTACTGCTGTAAGCAAGAGATTAACCAGGTCCTTTGTGTGTGTGGTGGGTGCACTAGTCTAAATACATGATTGTTTGAACTCAGAGAAAAAGGTGGCTTTCCCATGAGAAAGAAGAGCTAAGGTTTTACAGCTCCAATTCTTATTAACACCTTTGATCTCCTCAGTTACCTCAGGCAAGTTGCTTCTATCTCTCAGTTTCAGTTACCTGCTAATAAGACGGGAGGGACCATCCTGCTTCTCCAAAGGAGAATGTCTGTATTGCTCAGAGTGTACATCCCTGGTCTGCTGGACCCATTGACATCACAATGTGGTAGAACTCCACCCAGTGAGGAGAACCAGATGGAGTGGTGATATTTAATATTCCAGTAGCATCAGAAGAAAGGATACTTTCAGCACTGCAGCCTTGGGGTCTTGGCTCCTGGGATCATTTCTCTAGTTCCAATGGCCTCTGACAGGAGGGGGCATTTGCAGCTGCATCAGTGCAGACCAAAACTTGGCTGCACACAGACCTGTCTGAGCACTGTTTCCAAAGTGCTTGGTAAAACCTGCCCTGAGCCATAATTGTGCTCTTAATCTTCTCTCTATAACATTTTTCTCTTTCTCTCAGTATCACTTTATTTTGCCAAAGTCAGTATTTCAGCTGTTGTTTGCTTTAAATTTGATGTTTATTCTCAGCGTTCAGATTTTATTAATTCAACTCCTTTTTATTACTGTTTGTCAGCCTTAATTCAGGAGCGTGTATCACTTGTAGGTGGAGTAGTATGACTACTAAAAGGCTTCCTGACATAATTTGCTGCCCTGTTAACAGTAGCAATAATTTGAGCAATTAGCAAGGCCTTGACATGGGCTTTAGCTTCTCTGTCACATAGGAATACCTCATCGGTGCAGCTGCCATGCTATTTACACTCCTCCAGCAAGTCCCAGACTGAAATAGTGCCCCAGGAGAGAAGCCTGTAATCAGTCCCCTTGAAATGGCTGTGACTGGATGAGCACTAAATAAGTCCTGGCCTTGATTATATTAACAAAGCTGTGTGGGGAATGCCCACTGGGAAATCCGCAGACAGATGCTCACAGCATCCCCGACAGTCCCTTTGCCAATGACCATGGCGTTCATAACAGAAGGGTCACTTCAGCTCTTGGAGAGCAAACCTGGGGGATCCTCTCCCAAGAGAAGCTGAACCAATCTCCCAACTGCTCATCTTTGTCTTCCCCAGTGGGTCTTGGCAGCAATGGTTTTTGTCCCTCACATTAAATACACCTCTGTGGCCCCTTGCATGAAGTGCAAGGTGGCAACATTAAGTCTCCTACACCAGTAAGTACTGGGAAAACTCCTGCAGACTGACAGGGCATCACTGGTACAGCCAAGTGGCACATCACAGTCTCAGAGGAGATCTCCAAGGCACCTGGTAGTCCTGTGTTTTACTGTCTCGTAGCTTAGACAGGAAATTGAGATGGGGATGGCTCACACAGAATAAAACTCAAGATGGAGCTGGAATTGCCTCAGACCCCGAAGGTACCTCTGCACCCTGAGACAATCCCTTTCCCTAGCAAGGCAGGATTAGAGCCTGAATCAGAAGAGCCATGGAGAGCAACCCAAGCCCTTGACTGTCCAGTCAGGTGGGATTCACAACTCCTGGGATTCAGCTCCCTTCAGTGCACTGTGACACAGCACACAGTGCTTTAGCTCTAGGAAAAAACGGCTTCATTAAACACCCTGGAGAATTTCACATTAAAAAGCCCTGTGCAACGTCAGAGCTTAAAGCCACTGTGTTAAAGCTCTATTTTTGGATCTTATTAAAATAGATACAATCTGTGCATAAAATAAATTACTTGCCTTACAATTTTCAGTTCAGTTACAGATTTACAAGTGCGGTAATTAACAAACTTGTTCAGCTTTTCGCCATCAAGACCCTGATTCAGCACACGGTTTTGGTGAGGTCTGTGCTTGGCTGGCTTCCCTTAGGTGGCTGAGGGCAGGTCACAAGTCCTGGCCCAGAGGGGTGCTCCCCTCTGCCTCTGCTCTGCAGGCTTGGAGGGTTCCACACTAGGCAGTGCCCTATGTGCTCATTCACCCACACCTCAGCTTTTACTCTGTACAGACAGACCCACACAGAAGGGTTGGAAGCCAATTCCTCACCTCAGCAGTGTCTGGGATGCAGTGGACACAGGGTGACAATATCTGCAGGTGTCCATCCCAGAAGGATGTGATTGTAGGATAGATGGCTGAGATCCATCCTCGTTAGCAGTTTGGGCTGGAGGCAAGTTTGAGCTGGCTTGTAAGTGTCTAACACACTGTGTTGATTAAGTATAGATTATCTGTTCAGGAGGGATCATTACCATCAGCTAATCTGCCCTGCAACACAGCAGGGTTCTGCAGCCTCACTCCTGCATTGGCAGAGTAAGGAAAGGTCTGTTCCCAAGAACTTCTCTGGCAGGACAGGTGCTTGGAGCCACACTTGGGTTGCATTCTAGACTTACCCTTTCCTTCCACTGAAGTTCATCAGCAGGATCTCAGAATGAGCTTAAAGCTAAGCCAGCTCAGACCTGATGAACTCACACCTAAAACAAGTTAAAGTCTGTGTTTCATAGAAACAGACCTCAACACTGACGGGTTGAAAGACTGCACAAAATAAGGCCAGAGCATACAGAAGAGTGCAGTCTGCTTGAGCAAACAACTGGCATCTGCAACCAGGAGCAATTTCATTCTTTTCCTGTGAGTTGCTGCATGACGTGATCAAACAGGAATAAGTATCTGGAATTAAAGGCCAAAAAAATAGCACAATTGAATTGCTGATTTCTCTGTAAGGCTCCCTGAGATAAAAGAGCTGTCCCCAGGGAAAAGAGAGACTTGAGGAAAGCATGAAAGGCATGGCTGATGTTTTTCTGCTTTGCATATAATCCCCTGAAAATTGGAATGTCCAAAAGCTTGCGACAACAGAAGCGGGACTAATGCTCTGGGATCACATGAGCCATTATCTGATTCACAGGTGAAGATGGTAATAAAGTGGCTGAAAAGCCAACTGCTAGTGAGAGAGCGAGGAACAGCAGGCTCACTCGGTTATGGGTCGTGCCAGAAACACCTCTTGAGATCAAGCAGTAAAAATAATTAGGGTTGGGAAGGCAAGGAGCGAGGTTCCCAGATGGTGCGGGCGATAGATAAGGAGTCGTCCTTTTTATCTGCTGCCAGGCCATCCGTTCATCCAGTTCTGTGGCTGACTCAGATCTATGTCAACATGCAGGGCTCTGCACCACTGGAGCTGTCAGGGCAGTGTTGCTTCCAGCCTGCACTCAAGGCTAGGCAAGCTGTGTCTTGTTTTGAGGTTTGGTTATTTGCTTTTGTGTTTATACAGCAGAGAAGAAACTCTTGCCAAGGCAAAAACGGGTTGACACCCCTCTCTGGAGGATCCCAGCTGGAAGCCCGAGAGTTCATAGATAACATGGTTGCACCACACATGGCTCCCACACCACGCTGTGTAACACTGGATGCAGCAGGGATGACCTTTGCCAAACCTGTGGTCCTGCATGGTGTGTGTGGGAGCCCTGCCCAAAGATCAGCTCCATCACTGCTTGTTCCTTCAGCAAATATCAAACACAGTGGTCATCTGACCACAGCCATGACCGTCTGCAAACCAGCCTTTCCTTTCCAGGTCTGCCAGTGTCCACACACAAAGTTGCAATTTTCCCACAGAGAAAGTCACAAATGGTCTTTCATAGCTCCCTGTGTATATGATTTTGTGCAGGTTTGACTTTAGTTAATGATGCACCTGATCAAGATCTTTATTGAGGAGCATGTGGAAGGAGTATCCTCTGTTGTTGCATTTCCCTGAATAGCACTAGCATTTGCAATTACACTGGCTGCAACAAAAATCTCTCAGGCATCCTCAGCCTCCAGGAAACAAGGTGATCACCCCTGAGGTGAGGAAAACATGTGTTCCTTAGGGTAGCATTGCACAGGCTAGGGCTGCTTTGCAATTCCAGTGCCTTTCTTTCAAAGCACACAGTCCTAAGCCTGCAACAGATAGAGTGGTAGGTTTTTACAGTGTGGAGATGTATCTTAGAAGGACAGATTTTTGAGAGTGGATGAATAACAGGGCTGGTCAAAAGCAGATGTCTGTCATAAGTTCTGTCTGAAACACAATAATCAGAAGCTGCCAATTGAGCTACCCAGAATTTTTCAGGCTGTGTTGGTGATGGCAGAGCAGAGCAGATCCAGACTGCCTGGAGTGTTCACGTTAGGGTACCTGTGGTGGAGCCTTTCTTTACGGGTCATGCTGACAGCACAGAAGTGTGTGGGCAACGCTGCCATTACAGAAGGCACATAACTGGGTAGTTATTACATGTGTAACTACCCAGCTGTGTAGCAGCTGATGAGCTGTAGTAGAAGAGGTGTCAAGCTAAACTGGCTTGCTTGAGAAGGCATTTCATGGATCTGTTTTACGTGCAGTGCAGCTACGTGCCTATGTTTCAGATCAGAACCTGTAATATCAAGGTGTGTGGCCTGCACAAACAAGATGCAGAGAGGACACAGAGTGCCAGCATTCCCTGCACCTCCTGCATTCAGTGATGTTCACGGACACCTGGTAAGTGCTCAGAGAGGGAAAGGGAAATCTATCAAAATCCTTTGCAGAGTGGCTGTGAAGCAGCTTCCTTCCCAAGCCCATGCTGCTTTTGAGCACATTCCTGTTTCACAGGATTGTGTCAGATCGTCCCTCTTCAGACAAAGATGCAAGATGTGCCAAAGGCAGGGACATAAAGCTCTGGAGGGAGGAGAAACCTCAGTGGGGAGAAGAAAAGAAACTGGGGTTACAGAAGGAGACCCTGTGTTCATCGGAGCTTGGAGGGGTAGTGTTCGCAAGGATATCCCCAGGAACCATCAGTCTTCGAGTGGCAGTGAGCAGCAGAGGGAACACTAGGTCGTGCTGTTTCCCTAAATTCTTGTGCAGCAGTGCTGTGCTGGATTGCACATTTCTCACAGGGATCGAGGGATCTTTTTGTGCTGTGGGTTAGCAGAGAAGTCTGATCACACTGGGTGTCCTTGCAAGGAAATGAATTGCATTTTCTGCATGAAATGCCTTGAGCACACATGCAAAGGGGCAGAGCATGTCTCTATAGGGGAGCAAAGCTCCTGTGTAAAATGTGAGACAATGCCTCTCGCATTATAGGGAAGGAATTACGAGTATCAGCAACAGTTCAGAGTTTAACTTGCCTTCCTGCTATTCCTGTCACGATAGGAAAATAAAGTGGGAATTCTCTAAGGATACAAACTCAACCATGTGCTGACACGAGACATGGTGAGGAGGTGGCTCTCTCTGACTCTCTTGCACTACTCTAAATGTGTGGAACACTTGAATTCCCCCTACCTGAGGGCCAAGCATTTAGCAAACTGCTGCCAAGTTATCCCGTGTCTCAGGAGAGAAAGACCTTCAAATGAGTGATTTATCAGCTTTGTTTCCTTCACACAGTAAAGAAAACTGTCTGCTCCCAGAGAAGAGTTTCTTTGTGCTGCCACTGTAAAGTGTGGCTTGTGCCTCCCAAGGCTTTTCAATGAACACATGGAATCAGTGGGGGAGTGTGAGCTCTGTGAAATTCATTGCTGTGTGTGCACTTGAGCAGCACACAGGAGCTTTAAGCATTTTTCTTTAATTTAGCAGGCAGCCGCTGCAGCTGCTGAGGCACTTCAAAGACCATTCTGTGTATTGCTCCTGCACCTGACAAACACAAGGCCATGGTGTTGTTAAACTGCCAGTTTGGAGGGAAATGGCTTTTGCAAGTAGCAGCCAGTGCCACCTCACGCTCTTAGGTCTGGCTGTAGCCCCACCATGTCTGTGTGTGCTTCTCCATCACTACAAACCTCACATGGCTTCAGAGCCACAGGACCTCAGACAGGTGAGAAAAGGTGAACTCCATAAATAATTTGCAGGTTATAAATAGTGGTATCTCCACCAAGACCCAGTACAGGCAGGGCTGGGCCAGCTCTTGAGAGCCAGGGATTCAGACTGTCCAGCAGCCTTTTCCCCAGCACAACTAACCAAATAATTTATATGCAAATGTAATATTTACAAAGCTATATTCTTGTACCTGGCATTTTAACCTGATCCTCAAGCTGATGGCTGGAAAATGGCCATGACATGTAGAAGACTGATAAAAAAATGAGAAGTTTCTGTTGTTTAGATCATAGAATCATAGAATGGTTTCAGTTGGAAGGAACCTGCAAACCTCATCTAGTTTAACCCCCCTGCAATGAGCAGGGACATTTTCCATTGGATCAGATTGTTCAGAGCCCCGTCCAACCAGACTGTGAATGTTTCCAGGGATGAGGTATCCATCTGGGAAACCTATGCCTGTTTTAAACCCCCCTCAATGTAAAAAAACTTCTTTGTTATTTCTAATCTAAATCAACCCTCTTTTAAACAATCACCCCTTGTCCTATCTCAACAGGCCCTGCTAAAGTGTTTGTCCCCATCTTTCTTACAAGCCCCTTTTTGGCACTGAGAAACCACAATAAAGTCTTCCTGGAGTCTTCTCCAAGCTGAACAGCCCCAAGTCCCTCAGCCTTTCCTCATAGGAGAGGTGTCCCAACCCTCTGACCATCTTTGTTGCTCTCCTCTGGACCCACTCTAAAACATCCACACACTTTTTATGTTGGTGCCGCAGAGCTGGACGCAGGTCACCGGGCTTTGTCCTGTCTGAGTTAGTAGCAGCCAACAGATGCAGGTAAGGAGGCCAATTTTGGTCACCCAGGGGCATGAGGCAGCTGTGAACCTGGGTGAACCTGGCCCATCTGCCTAGCTGGGAAAAGGAAAAGCAGTAACTCTGTGAAACTTGCCAGTGAACTTTTATCTGCTTGGCAGAATAAATACAAAATAAATAGATGGATTGAGCCTGTTGGCTGCGAAAGGAAAGGTGTCAGCCCTGTCAGGGTAAGGGCAGCTCTGTGAGCAGGGATTTATTACAGGACCTGCACACACTGCCCAGGAACTGTCCTGGAGGTAGCGGGGTCACAGAGCACACTGCTGGAATGAGGCAGGACACGTGCTCATATCACAAAATCATTTGTGATATCTCTTCCAACCTCACAAATTATATCACAAAATCATTTGTGATATAATTTGTGAGGTTGGAAGAGACCTTTGGAGATCATCTCACCCACCACCTGCTCAAAGCAGGGTCACCTACACACAGCAGGTTGCCATGTTCAGGTGGGTTTTGAATATCTCCAAGAATAGAGACTCCACAACTTCTCTGGGCAAGCTGTGCCAGTGCTCAGTCATCGTCACAGTGAAAAGTGCACTTCTGGCTTCCCTGCTTCCACCAGCCTCAGTCCAAAGGACACACTGCACAGGTTTCTTGCCTCCTGCAACAGAAGGCTGAGACACCTTGGCAAGGCAGGTGTGATTCATTTTATCTGTGCTGTACCTATTTCACAAAGAGAGGGAAAACTTCAAATGCCAAAGCAAGCAATCAGACCTCTAGAAGATCCTCAAAATAATGAAAAGTGTCACTGTTCAAACTGCACATTTAATGCTTTTATTTCTTCCCTCCATTTCTCTCTTCCCCATCTTTTTTTTTTTTTTTTTTGTCTGTATAATAACAATTTTGAAAAGGACATAGTTCCCCATGCTTCAGCCCAGAAGCTACCTCTTACTAAGTGGGGTTAGGAACAATGCTTTTATTTTACTGCCTGGCAGGGGTTTGGGAGGGGAGTTTTTGGTACAGGGGGTTGGCAGAGACCTGCATACAGGATGCTTCATTGATCTCAGCTGTTCCTGCCTTCCTAAGCTGTTCTGTGACCATTTTATACCTCAAAGCTACAGAGAACAGGGTATTTGCTTACAAGAAGTGCAGTCATATCTGTCAAATAATGTAAGACCGTGCTCCCTTACACGACATAGTAACTGCACAAACAGGCACTGGGGCTGCAAAATGGAATAGCTTAATTGGTTTGCTTTCCCAAGGAGATACTGCGCCAAACAATGAACACAACAGCTTAAACCTACGCTCAACAACAGCTTTGTCTATAAATAGGGTATTTTTAAGCAATGGGAAGAACACGTGGGGTAGGACTAGATAACATTTTTCAGGTGAATAGTTTATTTGCTAATAAATGCTGCTTCAGGCTGACTGAAACTATTCACAGACTCAAGCTGAATTCAGCTAATGCTATTAAAATGGGAGCTCCATTTTTCTTGACAAACCAGAGAAGCTCCATTTTCGCATTTTAATGTGACAAA
Source organism: Orthonyx spaldingii (assembly GCA_013397795.1). Taxonomy (NCBI): domain Eukaryota; kingdom Metazoa; phylum Chordata; class Aves; order Passeriformes; family Orthonychidae; genus Orthonyx; species Orthonyx spaldingii. The sequence goes on along the minus strand of VZTJ01000487.1, from coordinate 3,408,643 downwards.
TTTAAACCATGAAGAAAATACTTTATCTTAGGCTTCAACTTGATTTTATTTCTTTACTTTGAAACCATTTTATTTCTTTACTTTAATATGAATTGTTTTATTTTATATCCATCCCAGATAAATCCTTTCTGTTTTATAGCAGGGAAAGCAAATTATTTAGAAGGGACTTTTTCAGTCTGTTCCCACAGGCCTGCTCTGGGGCTTTGCTTGCTTTTTCCAATGGCTTTGGCGTGTGAACATAATGTGCAGCTGGTGAGCTTGTCTTTACAGCTGATAAAGCGAGTTACACCAGGGTCATGTTGAACTGAACCCTGCATACAGGTCGAGTACATAAAATAAGAGTTCTCCTCCAGCGGCCTCACGTTACAGACCTGATTTATGTCTCCAGCACTCTGGTTCTGTTTGGAGCCTGGCATGGTTACGTGCAATCTGCCCAGCCAAGCTTGAAAGCTTCTCTTTTGTCAACTTGCTTGTGGAAGGTAGGGCAGGTAAGAGGCAAAAGAAACACCCTGAAAGGTCAGAGATGGATGGAGGCAGCACCAGTGGGTCTTGCTGCACCAAATGTGTTTGCTGTCTGTAACCCGTGGGAAGAAAACTTGTTGAAATATTTCTTGTAAACAGATGAAATACATCTTTTCCATGCAATCTAACACTTGAAAAGCCTCATTAATAATGATTGCAAATTGTGGAGAAACTATAGATGGGTCACAAGGCATTTTTCAAGTATTACCTGAACGTCAGAAGATAAAAGGGAAGAAATCGATCTAGACCTGATTTCACACAGGTTTCATGGTGGTACCTGGAGAGATTATTAAAAAATCTAAGCAGATTAGGCACACATAAGCTCTCTTGAAAGCAGTGGGGTTTAGGCATCTCACTTGCTATTGCCTTTTGCAGATGATACCCAGAAAAGGGGACATTAAGAAACTTCAGGTGCTTAATGCATGTGCTTAAATAGAGTGTGATGTTCCTGTGCTGCTCTGCAGTCCAGGCAGGCTGTGGGAGGGAGGGAAGGCAAAGCTGCAGCACAATCCTGCTCTGAATCACACCTGGGAGGACTCTCCCTGTGAGATAACAAGACCCATGACACAACATTGCAGCTCTGTCAGGTCAAACCAAGGTCCATCTGTCCCAAAATCAGGCACCAACAGCAGCCAGCCACAAACACTTTGGAGAAATGTAAAGCAAGGCAAGGCTGGAGAGATGCTTCCACAGTACATCCTCCCACTGCCCAGGAGGCACCAGTTTAGCCACTTCCTGACTTCACCAGGTTTAACAACCCTTTGTGGAATTTTCTGTGTGATACTTTCCCTACTTTCACCATAATCTATCAAATAAGAGATTTCTCTTGTTCTAAATCTGCCTTTCCCCATCCCTTTTCATTTTTCACACTAGAAGGAAAACCAAAAACTTCTCCAAATTGGAGAGAAAACACATGGGAAAAGAAAGCAGAGCAAGAAAAAGTGATTAATTACAATAGCTGAGAAGCAAGTGGCAGACTGTCCTAGAGAAGTGGGAGAGCCATACTCATGATTTCTGCTGCTGTCCTCCTCCATTTGCTGAGCACTGATTTCTTTCCTGTTTTGGGAAAAAAAAAATCCTGTGCTGGTTATAGAAACCATCCTACCACATGTTTGTCAAAATTGGCCAGTCATCCTAAAACTATGAACCTGCTTTTTGTTCAATAGATGTATTTAAAAACATCATAAAAATATTTTTTAGGTGATCTACAAAGGGAAATGCTCCTTGTGTGCGAATTTCTCCCCATTCCCTCAACACAATGGGAGTGATCACATAAACCAAGGGTATGCAGAGATGCTCACAAGTGACTGAATTATCACAGATTACCTACCTATTACTGTTAGTTTAAATTAACATGCTTTATAGTATAATGTGCTGGAAGCAGACAAACATCTTCAAACTGATGACTAGTAATCTGTTAAGCCGTGATAACTTCTGCTCTTGCAGTGCATCTCCTTTCTTGAGGAAATGCTGAAACATTTGATGATGGTTTAACCAGTGACAGGTGACTGCTGCAGTGGCATAAATAAAATGTGCACGTCCTTGGTGCTTGAGTCAGAGCACACCAAGACATCATTTTGAAATGAAGTGGAACATACATTTTAACGTCTGCAAACATCAGAAAGATGTTTCAAAGAACAAATAGGTCTTCTTCCCTTGGGGTTAAACACTCCTTGACCTTTCCACCATCCAGATCCAGGGTCAGTTCAGTAGATGTGCTGGTGAAACCCAGCCCAAATCCTGTCCTCAGAGGGTCTCATGCACCTTCCAGAAAGGGGAAGCAGTTTTGCCCCTGCCACAACCATCCTCCACAGATGCTAACTGGTATTTTCACACACTTCAGCTGATTGCTCAAGTGGTGTGGGAGGCTTTTGCCACACAATCCCAGAGCAGCAGGCATCCCCAGAGATGAGATCCCAGCCATTAGGCTGCTTCTTTGAGTGTTTTCCTCTTGCTTTTTAGTGCATGTGACATCTCTGTGCTGTGTACTTTTTCATCTTTAGAGGTCTCTCACCACCCCATGCTGCCAATCTCCCCTCTCCAAGCCCTTTGATCAGAGCACGTTCCCCTGCCATGGCCATCAGTGTCAGTGGGCACAGGGCCCCACACAACTGCTGGAGACATCCCCCATGGACAGTGATGAGCAGCTGATTTCCAGGGTGCTCTTCCCTCCTGGATCTGTGCCCCCCTTCCCGTCAAGCCACTGCCCCTTGCTTTCACCTGAAGAAGCACAGGCTGAGAGCAAAGCTGCTCTCAAGGGAGCTGAGCTGGGGAGTGGCTGTGAGTGACACAGTGCTCCTCAGGACACCCTCTCCCTCCTGACCTCCAGGCAGGTGAGAAAATGACATAGGGAATTATAAACCCTGAAGTACATGGCCAGGATTGTGAAAAGAATGGGGATGTTTCCTTTTTGTTTTGCTGGCTTTCCTTAAGGTGATGAATGAACCAAGCATCCCATCTGATGCCTCTGCACTTGTCTGTTTTCCTAAGCAATACAAGAGTAGTCTGGCAGGCTGTCTGTCTGTCTGTTAGATATGATTGCTGGAGGAGAAGGGATGTATCAGTGAGGAAGATATTTCAGCTCCAACATTGTCCCAGTGCCCCCCAGACCTTCTCCATTTCTTTGGACTAGGCCAGAATGACATTTGGGACTTGGTATTTATTTTACAGTATATAAAGTGTGTAAAGGTATAGAGACAGTCAGAAAATCCTTCTGTGGGTGTTTGTGTGACCCCTCACACCCAGGGAATGCACTGCTGGGGTCAATGGGGTCCTCATGTGACTTCTTAGCTATGAAAAGAGGAAAGAGAAAAGTAATGTGAATGAACATTGCTGAGAGAGGAGCCTCAGGAGGGCCTGTGCCTCAGCAGAGAACATAACCATCTTCACCTTATTAATAATATTTTTTTAAGGGGGAAGAGGGTCATCTTGAAGCTGTCTGGTGTCTGGGCTTTGCTAGAGCACAGTGCTCTAATGAAGGCAGGGTTAGAGCATTTCGGGGCTGAAGGAATTAAGGATGCTGGCTGGGACCCAGACTTGAAACAAAAATTGCTGTGGGGCTTAAACCTGTTTTTAACAAGAGTATGTAGCCTGCCAGACCTGGTGAGAGATTAGCAATTTAATTATACAGGCCCTGGCTTCCTGCTTCCCACTAAGTGCCTAAAACCCCTCTAAAGAGGCCCATTACCTTCCTTTTTTTTTTTGCTCTTGCATTAACTAGGCAATTCAGAGCAGCATAAACACAGACAAAGGACAGGGGTTCCCTTGCAGAGATCTCGGGGTTTTATGGCTAAGTGCTTCCTGATGGATCTGTCAGAGCATCCCACAAGAGCAAACCTGTCACTCCCCGCAGCGACCATTAGCTTTATCTCCAGCACCCCTGGAAGCATTTTCTGTTTGTCCTCTCTTGAACCCACTGAGGAGAGCACAGGCTTTTCTCAGGCACTGGCTGACTTTGAGAGAGAAAGAGGCAAAGTGAGCAGCCGGGCTCTGGGCACAGGGATTTGGGGCAGAAAGCCTCGGCAGGAGCCTTCGGGAATGGCTGAGTGCTGCTTCACGTGGGAAACAGGGCAAAGGCAGGCAGAAAGCTGCTGAGAAACATGTGACATGCAACCTGCTGAGCTCCACAAGGCTGTTTGAAATAGGGAGCCAGGAGGAAGAAGGGGCAGGCAGGGCCTTTTTGTCTTTTTCATTCACAGGAAGCAAGTTTATTAAGGATTGGGAGCTTCCATACCATAAGCAATGAATTCTCTGCAACTGTTTTTCTTTCCAGCACTGCCTGTGGGGCGTTTTCAGACAGTCCTGCTTCACAGATGCTCTTCAGAGGTGGGAGCTGACTGGTGTTACTAGTGCAAGTTCATCCATGCATGCAGCCATTACAGTCCCCTTGGTTTCCTGGGACTGTTTTGCTGTCTCTGAGTTCAACTCTGCTCTGCTCTCCCAACACCACATCCCCAGCCAGGCACCCACTGATCCACAGCCTCTGGGTCCCACTGTTGTATGTACTAGAGCTTGTTTTGGCAGTAAGGCTGCTGCTAAGGAGTGCAGGGAGCAGGTACAATATACTTTTAACAGGTATGTTCCTGGTAAATGCCCTTATGACTCAGAAAAGGAGTGATTTCTCCATCCCCTACGCCTTTGTACATTCCAAAGGGCAGAGCTAGGAATGGATCAGACCCCAGAGCACCAGGCTGCTGCTCTCAGAGCTGTTGGCTGTTTTACCTAAAATCCTTTACAAACCAGAGCAAAGACATCTACTCTGCAGGCAGCACGGGAAATCTTGCAAGAATGTAATGGAGTGTAATCAGTGATGGATTTGTCATCTCTGTTCCATGGCTGAGGCAAAGCACCGTGATAGATGAGACCGTGGCCTCTTCAAGCTATTTTTATGTCATGCTAAGCCAGGCTTCAGTTTCTGGGACAGGGAAGGAGAACTCCTTTTCCCTTTGGTCAGTCACTTAGCCCTGGGGGTCAGCCCACTTTGGGGTCATGCTGGGGCAGGGAGAGGATGTAAGGCAGCACTGGCACTGATCAAGCTGCTGCGGTGTCCCCAGTGCCTGGTTTGTGTGAGCTGATCACACCTTCAGAGGTGAGCCACACTCCAGATTTGGGATTGGAAAGTCATTTTCCCCAGTCATATTGTCAGGTGTTTCACCTTTACCTGATGTGTCTTCCAGTCTGCTCCCTGAAACCATCTGGGAAATCTTTTGATTCTGTGGGGGCATTGGCAATGCATTGGGGCTTTCTGCCGTGGTTTCCAGCTTTATTTGCAGCTGAATGTTGGTGGGGTTTGTGATGATGGGAAGATGTCCTCTGGCTCTTAGCCAGGTAAGGGCCATGTAAACCAGAATATCCCCACTGCAGGGAGATCACAGAGGGTGAAGTGAACTTGGGAGGAACTGGATGTCAGGTCATTGAGAATGGTATCCCTCTGGGATCCTCACACTCCCTGGACCCTTCCTATAGCCTTGACTCCTTCAACCAAGAGATTATCTGGCCTCAACAGACTTAGTCATAAAAAAGATTTTTTACCCTTCACTGTCCTGGGGAGGAGCATTAAAGTACAATGAAACATAAGAAAACTAGGAAGCCATGAGATACAGCCAAAACAGTATTTTGTTTTTTGGGTTCCATAGTTGGAGGATTTTTTTTAGCAAATAAAATCATGCTGAGGTTTGATTCATGTTTTTTTTTAATTCCTCAGAAGTCTGCAGTGTCATTCTCCTGGTTTGGCATCCTAATTCAAAGTGAAATACATAAAGCCAAAAGGAGTGTGTCAAGGAGTTTCTCTAGCTTTCATCATCTTTTTTTTTCCACCAGCAGACGCCATCCTTTTTGAACTGACTGGCAATGTGTAAAAAGGAATAGAGGGAAGGGCTTGGTAATAAAATGTTAATGAGATTTTTATTATTGTTTTCAGTGGTATCAGGATAGAACCTTTATGCATATAATAACAGCTAAATATTCAACTACAGAAACTTGTTCTTAGCAAGCTTGTAACAACTCACTGCAGCGCACTCGCAGTGTCCAGCCTTTAGGAGAAATTAACAGCTATCAGTACTTGCTGCCAGCAACTGGATACACACCGTGAGAGGAGCTTTATCTTTGCCAAAAGAAAGGATATGAAAAAATACGCGAGGATGAGGCACAAGCTCCCGCGGCTCTGCAGACCCCCGCCGCGGGTGCCGGCCGAGCTCAGGGTCTGCACTCCCCTGCCGAAGGTGAGCTGCTGGCACCGGGGTGGAGGTGGATGCCAGGGGATGTGGAGGGCTGGGATGGTGGGGTAAAGTTTAATTATGGACTTCTGTAGGAGCTCCCGAAGCTGAAATTGTTGAAGACAGGGAAGGGAGAGGGATAGCATGAGATGGGGAGGCGGGGACCTCTTCCCTGTGGGATGAAGTCCTCTGGGACATCCTCTGTCCAGGTGAAATGAGAGGTTGCTTCACTACATTAAGTCTCTTCAAATTCAGGCTAGAAGAGCAAGAAGAAGCCCCAGGGGCTGCTGAGAGTGGTCAATTGGGAGTAGGTTGGAAAAACATCCTCCCTAATCCCTGTCTGTGGTCAGCAGAGGCACAGGTTTCTGCTCCAATCTGCCTCTAGAGAAACCTCTCTGCTCTCTGACTCTCTGCAGAGCAATTGCCTTTACAAGGGGGTTAAAATCACTGAAGCTCTCCCTGCCCCCTCTATCCTCCATCACCTCTACAGCATTATTTTGTCCTGTGCATGTTTAGAGTTTCAGGACATTGCTTCTTGCGATATCAAGCTCTGCTGTCCAAAAGCCCATGTGTCACATAGCAGGAAACACTGTAAATGTTTCTAAATGCTCGGCTGTACAAGGAGTGCCAGGGAAATACCCTGGAAGTGCCTGAGGATAATTTCTGTGGGCAGTGTTGGATGGAGAAGAAAGGAGGCGAGGGGATGTGGAGCCCAGTGGTTTGAGCACAGGTTGTTTTTTTGGTACTTTTAGATGCATTGGGTTCCTCTGTGCCTCCGTGCATCTCGCTGTGAGTGGCACTTGTGAGCTGAGACCATCGTGCCTGCCACAGGCAGCTTAATCCACTCCTGCTTCCAACGTACCTGGGAATGTCAGCGTGAGGTGGAGGGGTGTCCCGTGCTCACTGCAGCAGTGTGGGTGATAAAACCCATCAGCAGACACAGTGTGATGGAAATGGCCTTGGCAGCCCAAAGCCCTGTGGCGGACTCCAGCCACACGGGTAGCACGACGATGGGAGCTGCTGTTTGCATTGCCAGGGCCCCAGCCCTCTTGCTGTGCCAGACTTTGTAGAAATGCTAAAAGCAGAATTATGAGCATGCATCTCCAGGGTACCGTAAATATCATTTTTAATTAACTGGCAATTCTACAGAGAAGACTTTGTGCAGTTCTGTGAGACAAGGGAACAAAGTTCAGCCTGTCCCTGTGACAGAGCTCCAAATTTCCCCTGCACTTTCCCAACCCAACGCCAGCAAACAGATGTGCTCTGTGCCTGCTATTTATGCGCTCCCAAGAAATTAGCACCCCGTTAAGCTACACAATGCAGTGCATTTATTTTTATTTCACTGTGCTGCAGCCTTTCAGTGGTAACTCCACATTATTTCTTACTGGAATCAAATCCAGACTAGCATCAAGGGCTTCTTAAATCAACAGCCTATGAGGGTGTGAATTTTGTGCAGCGAACTAGTGCCTATAGCTTAAGATAAAGTAAGATAAAGCAGCTGCCAAGCTGCAAGGTCCAGTGTTTGACTCAGGTCCAAAAGGAAAGGGACAGAGAGGAAGATTTAATTTCCAAATATCTGAAGTTGGGACTGTAATTTGTTTGCAGACCCATTTTAAGGCAATAAACAGCTATATTTATATCTCCTGAATGTGCCTATTATTTCAAGATCTCACCCACCAAGCAAAAGCGACATGACAAAGCAGCACTGTAGGGAGCCAAAAAACGTATAAAAAGCAATTGATCCATTATAGATGCAGTCTCAGGCAAGCTCAGTCTATTTTTAATCATTTTAATAATGCAGCTGATTTGCTACATCAAGGAGGGAAACTGAAGTGGGATCCCTCACAGCGAGCTAAATAATAGGCTAATGTGGCTCCGTGGCATCTGGACATCCCCAAGAGTGTCCATGGCTCAGCCATCTCCCAGGGAAATTGTGTCACTGCAGCAGCCCTGCCCAGCAGGTCACCTTGAGACACGGGAAACCCCAGAGACAAATGGATGATGCTTTAGGAAGGCAAGGGAAGAAGTCGGTGTGACACTGAATTGTGGGCAGTGGGACTAGAAAAGGGGAGGGTTTATCAAGGCATTTAAAAGGTGCATTTCTATTGCTGTGGTTTGGGCAGGTGGATTGTGATGCAGGTTGGTGCCATGCAAGGCAGATTTGGGCATGCACAGCCAACGCAGGAGACTGATTCCTCCGTGTTCTCCAGGTTCTCCATGACCACAGCCCTCTCTCTCCACTTGAAAGAGACAAAACCCATCTAAGCAACACCCACTCAGCTTATTTGTGCCAAAATGACTCCTTCATCCTTGGGTGGCTGGTTTGGCCCTGGGGGAAGTCTGGAAGAAAGAAAACTTCAGGGTTCCCTTCCCTTGCCCAGAGCAGCCTTTAAATGAAAGTGCATGTGAGAGGGACAGGAGATGCCTTCTAGCCAAGGGTGGCTTTTAGGACACCCAGTTAAATCATGAAAATACAACAATGTCTTAGCTACAGAGAGCAGTGGGAGGCCATCAAGGAGAGAGGGACCACCCATGAGGAGACATGCAATGGAGACAGTGAAAAAAGTCAGCCAGCAGCAGCTATGCCCAGGAAGATGAGATGTTGGTTGAATACAGTGAAATAAAATAGAAATTACAGCCACGTTTTTTTTAACTTGAAAGCTGAGTGCTCTGCAGCACCTGGGACTCCTCAGAGGCAGGATGATCCAGGACTCCATTTTGCTGACTCTAAGCTTGCTCGCTAAAGCAAGCAGGAATGTCTCTGCTAAAGGCTGTAAAAAGGTTGGGACGAGCCTTGGTGCTAAATCTGCCAGGGCAGCAGGACTCTGGTCATTGCTTTTCATCCCTGCAATACCTCAGAGCTGCTGGCATCTCTGGTACGGAGACTTCCTTATAAAAACGTTTGTCTTGTTGTCGTGTGGAAGCAGCATTTATTTCTCCATTATGGAGCTATGTCAGTCACACTGCGGGCAAGAGGTCACGAATGGGACTCCCACGCTCATTCTTCATGTGGCAGCACAGGCCAGCCCCAGCCTGGCAAACCCCTCAGATGGAAGCAGTGGCTCCTCCGTCCCATTGCCAGTGAGAGGAAGGACGGACACGTGGGATCTCAGCTGGCCCATTGAGCAGCCCCAGATGTGCTGTAGCCCTGCCTGGCAGTGCACTTGTACCTGCAGGCTTGTCCCACACAGTTTAGGATGGAGAGATGCTCTTGAAGGAATGTTTTGCCCTCTCCATGTTACTCATCATCATTCTGTGGGTCTCTTTCTCCATATGTTTTCCCCCTGGACCAAAGAGTCCACTTTGCTTACTGAATCATTTCTTTATAGAAGCCATTTTTCTTACATTCAATCATCGTTATTGCCTTTCCTTGAATCCTGCCCCTCATCTTTATGTATTTTCTGGAGATAAAGGGATCAAAAGACAATATTCAAGATGCAAGTGAACCCTGGTTTGATTCAGTGGCATATTAATATTCTCTTTTATTTGCCCCTTGGTAATTGTTAATATTTTATTTGCTTATTCCACCACTACCAAGCAATGAAGTGATGTTTCATAGAATTATTATGATCCAAATATCTTACTCCTGAGTGAGCCCAGAGCTCATAATCTTATACATGAAGTTCAGAACATTTTTCCTGCCATGAACATTACTTCACATTTGGCTACATTAAATTTAATTAGCTGTTTTATTGCTCATTTACTTAGTCTCATCATATCTTTCGGCAGGCCCTTGTTCTCACTGGCCTGAATACCAGAATGTCACCTGGAAACTGTGTTCCCTCACTGCTCTTCCTCTTTCACAGACTGTCTGTTAATAGGTAGAGCAGTGAGTCTCCTCACCCAGATCCCTGAAGAAAACTCAAAATCATCTCCCTGCTCATTGCCTTGACTGTATGGACTCCAGGTTTGCAGGATCCCTTCTCTGAAGATATATCACAGCTGGATGCCTCCATCAGATGAGGCTGTTACATTTCATCCTGGATCAGAGATCTGAGGTAGAGCCATAGGCTGATGTCCAGCCTTTGAGGCAGTATTAGATTAATTAATTCTTTGGGAAATTATCACCAAAGCCTTCAGCTGACACTGAAAGCTGTTGCAGGATGGGGCTGACTTAGAGCACCATGAACCAAGGTGAGGGCAGATGGCTGTGCCCTGGGCCAGCTGGAACCTGACAGGCTTCACACTCAGCTCCAGACTCAGTGAATTACCACAATCCAGCCTGGAGGTTTCAGGCTGATCAGTTCCTATGTCCAGGTTTTTGTGTGGGAAGGAAAACTGGAGATGGAAGGAAGGTTTTGGAAGCTGATGGTTCCCTGTCATCCAAGTTTACCAAGAGGATGGGATGTCCCTCTTCACCTTCCCCAAAGAGAACAACTTCATGCTTTGTTGATCTCAAGAGGAGAAAGCACAGAAAAACCTGTAGAGGAGATCAAAAAGACTCATCTTCAAATCTTCACTTGGATTATTTCAAGCAAAAAAGTTCATAAAAGTTCTCTACTACTTGGGTAGAAAGACAGCCTGACTTGCCACAGCTGAATTGGAGCCCATCCCACACTTGTGCTGTGGCAAAGACACTGCCCCAAATGGACTTTCACCCGTATTTGTCACAATGGTGACGACTGAAGCCTTGGCCCCTTGGCTGGAGCAGTGGAGGAGAGCCAGGATGCCTTTCCTGGTGGGCTCCATGACCCAGGAATGTTCTTTGCCTCATGGACAAATAGCCTTCCTGTTCTCCCTGGACTCCTCAGCTCCCCTCTTTGCAAGCTGGGCTGGACCAAACATAACATCCTGGGACTAAGTAAACTCAGATCAGCTCATTAACCCTTTCTTGTCAACTTTTGGCCTTACTCATTAAACTTGTTGTTCTGGTTTTACACCCCTGTTTTTGTAAGCCAGCACTTGCAGGGCAACTCTTTCCTACCATCACCAACCACCTTCACCCCTGGAAATCCCCTAAGGAAACAATTCTGGCACCCAGTGTGTCCCCAGATAACATTTCAGCTTTTGAAAACCAGCATATTTTGCTGAAATCTCATTTTGGCAAAAATACTACAATAATCTCCCCTTTTGAGCTCTTTTCTGGTATCTTATTCCCAAATGGTCGAAGAAAACTAGGAAGGAAGTGAGGAGAAAATGTGGGTGTAGAAGAACATCCTGTTCTGCACAAATACCCTGGTGTGTTGTCAGATGGATGCTCTGCTTTAAATAGAAGAGGTCTCATGCTTGCAAAGGCCAACGTAGTGCATTCTCAGAAACTAGAAAAGTTGGAAATAATGATTTAATAAAGAAACTGTTTGGACCTACTGCATTAAAGAATCAACCAGGTTAGAGCTTTTCATTGTCACATGTGATCTCATTTCTGTGTGCACCTGTAATGCACATGACAGAAGTTTTGGGAAAAGTCTCTGGGGAACTCAGAGAAATTCTCTTTCTTGTTTACTGTATTTGTGTGGCTGTCTCTGTAAAAAGGGTCATTTGGGGTAAGCAACATTGAAGCGAGAGCTAGAAGAGATCCAATGGGATAAGTTCCAGGCTTTTATGTGTTTGAAGAAGTTCTTCTGCTTAGATCTGATTTTGTGACTCTGATTTTTCCTATTTGCTTTTTCAAGGGGTTGAGTGAAACAACTTTCTGCACTTTGGTGCCCTTTTTTTCACCATCAATTTAATTTTAGCACAGCTACACCAACTGCTTCAGTTATCACTGGAACAATGTGATTCTTTTTTCTCTTCTGCACATTTTCTATATTTAAGATTTTTTTCCCATTGTGCTTTGCTTTGAATCTGAAATTTCATTGCAATTTGAAGGAAAAAAAGGAACGAGATATCCTTGAGTACAAAATGCCCTGCAGTCTGGGAGTCAGGAAAATTCCACAGGACTTTCAGCAAAGCAACTTTTCCCAGCAACAGCATTTTTACCCAAACTTCTGACCATATCTACAGACAGCTAATATTGATCAGCAGGAGAATTGCTAAGCTGAACATTGCCACTGCAAGAGCCTAAGAGCTGCTATATCAATATATATTGTTGTAATAATGGAATCCCAGGACATGTAAAGCTGAGCCTGGGTGATAACCTGGGAATCCATTCATCCTCCCTGCCATCACCAGTGGAGCACGTGGTGTTTTTAGTGCCATGTGTTTCTTGAGTGGGCATCAGGGAAGCCATTATGTGTCCCCTTAAGCCATTTTCTTGTGCCTGACACTATTTTCTCCATCAGTTTTGCAATAATCTTGAAATTTGTCTTTGTGAAGACAAAAATGGGCCTGTGTTGGAGTCAAAGAGTCTGTCACATAGACACTGTGTTCTGACCCTAGAAGATGTCTCCTGTTGTTTATCTCTGTAACCAACACAATGCAGCTACAGGGACAGTCAAGGGGCACAAGTGACATGCTTGCTCTGTGCTATTGCCTACAGAAAAGGATCTTTAATTTCATATTTCAGTATTTAACACTTAGCCTTTGTGCAATAAATGGGGTGGGGAGGACAGAAATGATCACATGTTTGATTCCAGTAAAGTTCTTGTTGTGGTCAGGCTGGTTGGACAGTAGTTGGGTCAGTTAGAGGTGGACAAATGCATGATTCAGTCCTGCTGGACTGCTGTTGGCTCATCTGACACAGCCCAAACGCTGCTTTCTGTGGGCCAGGGACCTGCACAAGGACAGCCATGTGTCGTTGTACCCAGCCTGGTTGTGTGGAAACCATAGATTCCTGGGATCCCTCCATTTCCACGTATGCTGGAGAGGATGAAGGCTTATCAGCAGTCAGGTCTTCTTCTGAAAGTACTTCTTGGAGAGCAGAACATGTGAAATCCTGTCTGCTGTGAGCCCTGTGGCCATGCACACCAGCTCGCTCATTGCCTTACAGCATTCTGGTTCCCTGGCTTTCCACTGCCTTCCCTCCAAATGGATTCCTCTTTGTTTCAATCCATGCTCATTAAAACACCCTCCACTCACACTGGTGAAGACAGACACTTTGTCAAAGCTTTATTGAAAGGGCAGCATGTGAATGATTAACAGGCTTTTTTTCAGTAGACAAGCTTCCCGTGCTGGGTTTATTTCTGGAGCAGTCAACCCCTTATCTGATGTAAGGCCATGTGTGAATGAGAGTTGGTCCAGCTGGAAAACGAATGGCACGTCCTCCTTTGCTGTTGAAACCATCCATCGTAACATGTCCCAAATGGTCCATCATGTTGTTGTCTAGTGAAACTCGGCCATCAGAGGCAGCTCCTGTTCAGATGCTGATGGCACATGTCTGAAAATGTGATTTCAGCTATAATTCTGAGAACATTTAGTTGGAATTTATGACTAGAGGTTCCTCTAAGCTCCATCAACTCTATCCATCTCACACCTTTGTGAATAATACTAGGATTCAGTTTCTGAAGCCTTTATAGAAGCCTTGTCGATTTTTTTTCCAGTGTCTGGAATACATCACATGCCAGATTTCACCCTGAGATTTCAAACTATGTGGGTACATGTCAAATAAATAAAAAATAATTAATTTGGCTGAGAAATGTGGACATCATGAAAGGCAGTTTGATGAACGTGGCACTGTCTAGGATGCAGAAGACTTTGGCACCGATCCTGGCCGTATCAAAACTTCCAGTATTTCTCCTGTTTGTGCCTCAGTTTCCTTTCTAGTTGGTTCCAGTTCACATTACACAAAATCCACTGGGTTTTGCTTTGGTTGGGTCATGTCCATCAGTACCTTCCCACTCCATGTGGAGCTGTGAGAGCTACTAAGTGCTAAGCAAGCAGAAACCTTTTCTCCATTGAGTTAAGTGGGAGCAGATGTGTGGAGGAACAGCAATAACTTGGGCTCATGCTTTAAACTTTCCATAAATGCAGTAAAAGGAAGGGTCTAGTCCTGAGAAGTGCTTAGGGGACAGGGATGCTGCAGAGCTGAAGGGGTTGAGTGGTGGGAGTTTGTATCAGAAGGGGTGTTTGCAGGGTCAAACCCTGCAGTATTATTTGGGGTTATTTCCCTCCATATATAACCTCAGAAGTCACCACTGCATGCCAGTGCCTTGGGGAGTGGGTAAGAGGTTCTATTAATACTCTTAGGAAAAAATTAGTATCCAAACAACTTTTGTTTCCTTGTTTTTTACACGTCTGTGCTCTCCTCTGTCACTAGCTACAGCACAGAGCCTGGTATGCTGTGACAAAGAACTATTGATGGAGTGCTTGTGTGAATTGGCCCAGCACTGGTCACAGCCAACTTCTGTGGGACCCGCTGCCCCTGTTGTACAATACGCTCCAGTGTGCTGGGCCTTTTGTGAAAGGTCAGAAATGAACAGAGAAATGGACTGGAGTCAAAAACAAGCAGTCCTATAAATATCAGTCATAGTCAAAGGCAGTTTATTCCATTCCTCCCCTCTCTCTCCCTCTGTGTGTGTCTCTCTCCCTCCCTCTGTTGTGGTTTCCCAGATATAACTCCATGCTTCTGGCTGGGGAGCTCTGAAAGGAAGGCAGCACACACATTGCAGCTTCTGCTCCCATCTTGCACACATGGAATAATCCTCAGTCCTGCAAGCAGGACTGACAGCCGGCACGGAGTCCAGGCATCATCTGGACTCTGATGTTAAGTTTTGATTCCTTGGATTTTCCTTATCTGTGAGAAACTCATTTGTGACAGTTTGAGACCTAGATTTGGCCACAGACGCTTTGGATTGCGACTTCTGACAGCTTTCCTCTGTTTGACTTCACAATGACTTTAGCAGCTAAATTAGAGGATATTGAAGTGACGCTGGAGCACCTACTAATGGATGTGTTTGTAAGTAAACCACAATTTCCTTTTTAAAGTGAGATGCCAATAATCCAGAAGGCAGCATACAAATTTTATGGTATATCCAAAGTGTTACATTGACTTAATTCCTTTACATTTCCTGATAAACTGTGTGTAACCCAACACTACCCATATGTTGTGGTTTAGGCATCTCCTGCAAGCCATAATATGCAAAACTGGAACAGTGTGAGATCCAAGACAGGATAGATTTTGCACTGGTTTGGTGCATCATCGACAAATTTTACATGAAAAGGAGGAGAGATTTGGTCAGTTTGAGGAATATCTCTGTAAAACTATTGCATTGACAGAGCATTTAAATTGAGCATTGCTTGATCAAGTGTTCTTGACTTTAGGATTTTGACAGCTATTAGATTACAGTTTTGACTTTTGGGTTATTTTGTAAGAGATGGAGGAACAAGCAAAACAGTCATGTTTTCAAGAGAATCCCATTTATTACTCCTGGATGTATCAAATACTTTAAACCAGTGTTAACCTGGGACTGCTTCTTTGAAATCATCAAAGCTCAGTGAAGCAATGTATGGTTTGCTTCTACGCATCTGAGATAAGAATCTGATAAGAATCATCTCATTTTAAAATTTCTTAAAAATACCAAAACATTTCCAAACATATTCTTGCCTTTTCCAATGCAGCTTGATGGGTTTTGCCTAAAGGTGAGAGATGGTCATGTTTTGGAAGGTTTTTTAGGGGGAGGAAATGGAAAACAATAGTGAGGGATTGCCAGTTCATTTGTCTTTGTGCAAAAAAAAGTCATGCCAAGGTGTACTCTGTACTCTCTGAATTCAGACTGTGAGAAATAAGATAGCAAGTGACCTGAACTTTCAAGAGATTTTTGGCATCTCTTAAATGGAATATTTCAAATTTCAGAGTCTAGTGGTGAGGAATCTTAGGCATCAACCACAGAAGTGAAAAACAGGAGATCTTGCCAGTTTTCTAGCCTGTGGTCCAGTTATTGAGGTGTCCATCTGTGCTGTGAAATGGATTCAAGTTTCTCTGTGCTGGCATGTCCCCTCAGTGAAAAGTGCCTTGTCCCCCTTCCCAGGCTGCGGAAATAGGGGTAGATGAATATTATTGGAGACTGCCCTGTGAAAGCCTTTATACAGGATATGGAATACTGAAATACTCTTTGGGCTGCAATATCTGAATGAACCTAATGATTATTTGCCACTCCAGGTTCAACTCCTTTTCCAGCTCTCAGTACTGTGAATCCCAGAGAAAATCCCTAAGGATTTAAATCCCCCATGACAAGCAAAGATGTAACATCTGCCTCTCATGACCACAGCACGCAGTGAAAGTTATTTTGTGTGGGAAGGGGGCAGTGCTTTCTTTGGAGTATTGGCAAATGTTGTAGGATAAACTTGGCACCACAATTCCTCTTGTTCTATTTGTAGCTCAGCGTTGTTTCACTGACTTGGGTGTTTGATACCTGGGGGACTGAGACCTTCCTGGGACAGGTGTCATTGAACAGCGGGTGCCTAAAGCATTTTGTCACAGGGTAGCTCCAAGCAGTATCTCAGAGACTGACAACATCTAAGAAGCCAGGGCTGACTGAGGCTGAACAATCCTACACGTGTCTGATTGTGTTTGAAGGGCTTGAAAAGCCTTCTGCCTTGCTGGGAACCACACAGCCCTGTAAGACAGGGAAGTAGGCAATCATATCTTCTTGGCTCTTCATGTCCCATTGTCTACTTTAATGTCCATGCCTTGATTCCATCCAAATGGCTCTCCTCATGAGTTTTTGGGTTTGGTATTTGGTGGTTTTTTGCAACGAGGGTGACAGCTGGCCAAATAAAATGTGAGTCAAATTCTCCAGAGGTGCAGGTGACCTCAGTTTGTGAAACCAATGGAGCTCTTCTCAGGTTGTGTTTTGAACTGGTCCCTCAAATTTGTGATTCCAGAAAGCCAGTGGAACATCCCCAGCTGGGACAGTGCAGTCACAGCTGAAATTGTGATGCAGGGACATGTCTGTGCAGTGCCATGCTGTGCCACTCCTGGGCACAGCTGGGTCTGGAGGAGCTGGGGTGTGTGAGCAGCATTGTGCAGGGGACACTGCAGTAGTGTCACAGCTCTGCAGAGCCCGGGACTGTACGACCCAGGGGCAGCATGTCCAGGCTTCATGTCTTGCTTCAGGGCTGGGAATCTAATCCAGCCTCTGCAAATCAAGGAAAAGAGTTTTCCCTTATGATCAACCATGTCTTCAGCTAGTTGGGTTCTTCTAAAACCTACCTAGGAGTTAAGGCAGGAAGAATTTCAGATAATTTAGATCAAATGCCAAATGCAGAATCACCACTATCAGGCACAGTTTTCAGGCTTTACTCGTACATCACCTTGCCTTACTGCTGTGTTTGATCTTAAACCAGCTGTTCATTTAGCAATGCTAAAAATAACCTCTGGATGTACTGGATACAGAAAAGTAAATACAAAACTCAATATGAAGGAAGGGCAAAACGTCAAGTTCTGGCTGTTACGGAGCATTTGTCCACATTTGTCCAAGGTCATTAATCCACTACCAAGTGTTTTGCTGCAGCAAGAGGGGTATTTTGGTGAGGAGCACGGGGCCAGGCTGGTGGGGCTGGCTGGGCTGAGGGCAGGCTGCCAGGTAGCAGGACCCTCCTGGGAATGATCTCTAAGTCTGCCCCATGCCATGCATCTTCATCTGTGTCAGGTTTATTGCTGAAAGAGCGAAGCCATCTGTCACTGAAACGCTTCTCTTCCAATTCTTCGGTGCCCTCCACTGCTCCAGACCAGGTGATTACTTACAAAATTGGGAAATTGTGGTTTATGAAGCCTTGAGTTATCTTTTTTTTTCTTCTGAAGAAACTTAATTTTAATGCTTCTTGGACCTTAGGGGCAGTAACCCATTCCTGGATCAGCGGACCCTGACAAAGCTCACTTTAATAGCTTGTACTAAGCTATCAAGCCCATTTTGTCACAGTGTAAAAGGTTATAGCAGACAACAAATGAGAGGCAACCACCAGTTTGTAACGAAAACTGAGACATAGCTCAGCTCAGACTAACACACCTTGATGTAATTTGGCTTCTGCAGTAATGCAGACTGAATAAAAACTACAGCATTGGGCCAGTTTTTCTCTGGACAAGGTTTTTAACTAAATTCTCCTTCAGGAACTCACCTGGAGTGAATTCAGCAGAATTTTGCAGGGATGATGGCAAGCCTTGCCAGCAGATATGTTAAACACTTGCTCTGGAAAGCTAGTATTACATGAGAACACTTTTTGAAACAATTTTTTCTTTCTTTTTGCGGAAAGCAGAGATTTGCATCTACATGGCACGAGCTGCCACTTCCTTCCAGGACACGGTGTTCTCACCATGCTGTCATCCCGCTATCAGAGAAGCAGCTGGTGCTGCACTGACATTTCCTTTCCCCTGTTTCCAAAGGGCACTGGAGAGCTTTGCTGGGCTGCACGAGATGAGATAAAAGGGAAGCCTCTGACATGACATTTCATAATTAGCTGTCATCACCGGCGGGCTGCTACCGAGCCGCTTGATGAGCTGGGACTTGGCTGCCTGGAGAAAGCTGGACAGGGAGACAGGGACCAAAGTAGGGGGGCAGTGCTCAGCAGGTCCCTCGGGTGTGCTACAGGGAAAAGGGAGTCTGGGTTTGAAATGCAGGCTCTGAATCCTTGTTTCACAGCTTGCAAAAGGCATCCCTGAGCTAAACCCTCCTCGCCTCTGGACACGCTAATTATTCTTGTGCAGTCTGTGAAAGGAGACCTTTGAGGGAAACCTCAGGATCAGCCTTGCTGGCTTCCAAGCCTTGCCTTAGGCACAGGCAGAGTGAACCTCCAGGATATACCATGCCCAGCATGCACGGGGCACTTTGCGTGGGATGTCTGGAAGGGGTTGGAAGTGAGAAGGGTTGTGGAGCCTGCCCCACTGAGGGATGCTTATCCTTGCATTATGGATGCGGCTTTACACCTGCTAAAAACCAGACTTTCTAGCAAATGGGGTAAGGGATAATAATCCTGTTAGGAAAGTGAGATTGAAGTAGTCAAACATCAGCTGGCCTCAAAAAGGAGACTGAATTCTGAGGATAGGCATGATGGAGCTGCAGTGGCTGTCCCAGGAGAGAAAAAAAACCCCTTCAGATGAAGTCTTTAAACCATGAACCCTGTGTGCTGGCCCACTCCAGGTATCACCTGGAAGACAACAGGCAATTTATCTCTAGTGGTTCCTGGAGTCTTAGACCCCATCCAAACACATCCTGTCAAATCCACAGCACACTCCCAAGCTCCTTCTACATTCCTCCAAACATCTATTCCCACAGCTGGGTCCTCAGGCTTCCTCCCACCACACTCCACAGAAAAATATATACTTATGTGTATATACATGTATATAAAAATGTTTTAAATCTATTTTTAATATCTATATCTGTATATATAGCATATACGTGTATATATATGAGACTATCTGATTAAATTATACTTGTGAGGGCTTTCTGGCATGGAGAGGGGCTGTGATTGCTTTGCCCTGTGTGGATGTAGCAATCCAGATTTGCCATGCTCCTGCCTCCTCCACCACCCAGAGAAACAGCCGCTCTTCTCCCTCCCCATGTTGTCAGGTCCTGGCAGAGTTAATAGCAAAATAGCAAGGCCATGAAACTCAGTCAGAGGAAATTACCTAGGATGAACTGGAATTAAGGTGTGAGTCAAACTCCTGTATCCAAACAGATCTAAAGCTGGATATTTGAAAGAGAGGGACCCAAACACTAACACTGAAGAGTCTGAAATGAGGGTCAGGTCTCTTGGCCAGTGACACCACAGGAGACAGAGTTCTCTGGTGGACTTGGGCAATGGGGATGGCACTACAAGCTGGACAAGGCCATCATGTCCCAGTAAGGATTTGGAGTGGTGGCTACCAAGACCCACATATCCCAGCTTCTAAAACTAAGCTGTGAAGACAGGGGAATTTAGCAGACCTGGCTCTTTATTAATAATAGTGAAATAGCAGTAAAATCAGCACTGGTAATTTTTCATGTTACAGATAGAGAAACTGAGATCGAGGGACATGGAGCCATTTAAACAGCACCCTCCTCCATCTTCCCACTTAGAAAGGAGTAGAAACGCAACTTCCAGAAGCCAAGTTTGGTGATTTGTTCACTCCAGAGTATGAGACTCCACACAGTCACAGAATAATCCAACCATCAATGTCTCACAGATCTCTGATGCCAAGGATGAAGTGTGACTTTGGATCTAGTCCTAGCATGCTCTGGCACAGATAACTGTGAAATTTGTCCATTCTTTGGGCAATTACACCATTAACCTTCCTGTTTTCTCATGCCTTCAACACTAGTAAACAGTAGCCATCCTCATAGCTGGGACTGAGGACAATCTGGAGACAGGAGGGGTGCGGGAAGATGGTTGTGATGAACTTGCTTCTACCACCATTTGCACCGTGAGCCCTGCACACAGCAGTCCCCCTCCCTGCTGCAATCAAACATTCTTGCAGTTGCTATCGACTCCTGGTGTCTGCGTTACATTTTTCTTAATAACCATTGCAATAATAAGACATTATCAACTTGTAAAGTGATCCATTAACCTCTACAGCAGCAATAAATTGTGTGGCTTTGCCAGGCTGCCAGGGCTTGCTAATGGAAGAGCAAGAAGCGAGTTCGTACCCGGAGTAGTCACAAATCATACATAATGCAGAAATGTGGGTGCTAACCTCACGCCCTGCAATATAATGGGTATTTCCTTGTGTTTATTTATCTGAGAAATTGGTTCTTTGAAGCAGCTTCTAATGAGTTTCTCTCTGGCAACAAAAGCATACTCCAGTTTTTCCTCAGCATCCAGTTTGCAGGAGATTTAAAGCTTCACCCTCCACCACTGGAGTAAGCATGAGTTATGCCAGCGCAGAGGATAGAAGCAGAATCAGGCCCCTTGACCTGCAGGAAAATCTGAGGTTGCTTAGCAGGATTGTGCCATTAAAGAGATCTAATTAGGTAGCTTGCCTCAGGTTTTGTTTAGACACTTCTGAAACTGAGAAATTAAAAATAATCATACCAGGTCTCCCCAATGAATTATGTAGTCCAGCATCCAGTCTTGAGCAAGAAATAACATCGGGTACCTACAGACAGCTCTAAGAGCAAGGCAAGAGCATAACCAGTCCCCACAGGTACCTTCCAACCACCAGTTCTTTGCACTTAAGGGTTTCACAACCTAGAAGTAGCACGTTCAAATTTAGCAGTCCACAGTAGATGTCCTTTTATGAATTTGTTGATCATTGTTGAGTCATTTTTTGAGTCCAGCCCAGGAATCTGAGTTGCCAGGCAGAGCTGCCATGGATAGTCCTGGAGCAGAAGAAAAGCCACAGTGCTGTGCTGCAGCCCTGCACAGGGTGCCATCAGCTGCAGAGAAGTCCCATCTCACTCCCAGGAGAGTCAGGCTGTGCTGCTGACCCTCAGGGAGCCTTTGTGGAACAGAAGAGCTGTGTGGAGCAGCCTAGGCCTGGTCAACCATGCTGAACAACACACAGACAGGAGACAGTGAGAACGAAGAGCTGGGAGTGTGAATGCCTGAAGGGATGTTAGCAAACACAAGGTCATTAAATACAGATACCAAGGGACACAGGAGAACCTCTGAGAGCTGGCAAGGCAGAGCAAGGGTGGCCAGTTGTCATGTTTGTTTTGTAATTGATGGGAGACATTGACACTTTTGGGTACCATTCAACCCCCAGTGTCTGGTGTCTCAAATCTTGCAAGTGCCCATTTCCTTCCAGCTATGACAAAAGGAGTCCAGGTGACAAGCTGACGTAAAGGGACCAAAGTTAGGAGAGGTAAATGCCTCCTACAACTGGGGTAGGGTGTTGTATGAATAAATAGGAATTACAGGGAGAGACTCCAGAATTCCAAGACTGAAGACCCAGAGCGTCAAACTTTTCACATTTCTTCATCTGCCCAGAAAATACACACAAAACACAACCAAGCTGGGTTTGTATTTTGCCAATGTTAGTGGTTTCTCTTTCAGCTTTAATGCATAGTTTTCTCCTCATTTGGAGAAAAGTCATCATTATTCCATGCCTGTGAGACCTCAGCTACAAAACTAAATTTGCCTGAGCAGCTATTTACCAAGTCTGGCAAAGCTTAAAAAAAACCCCTCATAACATCTCTCAGGGGTCTTCTACTTCCCTGCTTTCTTTAGGGACATGTTGGTCTCTCTGCTATTCATGTGGCTTTCTCTTGGGGCAACCTAACTCTCTCTCCTTCCCTCACAGAGACACATATGCTTTCCCACAATATATTAAGATTAATCAAAGCAGTGTAACAAGGATGAAGTTTTAAAAGAGAGAAAATTGCACAGAACAAAGAAGCATTTATCTTCACAGTGTTTGACATAGTCCATATGTCACATATCCTGTTTAAGGCTTAAATCGAGCTCAAGGCTGAGTACCTTCCATGCCGTGCTGAGCAAACCCTTATTTCTCCAGGAATTGAAGCAAATCAGCAGTGCTAAGCACTCCACAGGAATAACCTGCTCACATTTTAAGATTTGATGCTGAGATGCACCAAGCATTCACACGTTCCTTGCAGTCACCAGGATTTGCAAAGGCTTTAGACCAGGTCCCCAGTAGAAATATTGCATAGTCATCCCCCAGCTAAGAGCATGCCTGCTATTGTGTGCATCACACCCCGCCTCTGCTGCACAGCCACCATGTGGGAATGTGCTATTGTTGCCAAATATCTCCTGCTTTGTTTATATTAGCCCTGGAAGTCAGAGGTGGCCCCTTCGATCCCCCCGTGATGTTTACAGGGGCGTGTCTTCAGGGCAGTGGGGTCAGGCAAGTTCCCTCCCTAATTAATGACTGTCTCTCTGAGTTATGTGGGAAAAGAGCTGACCTGCCAGCACACTAAAACCCATGGGAAATGTCCTTCCATCTAGCAGAGATCCTGCTTGCTGTATGCTGCTGTTCCTCTGGCCAGGGATTTCCAGGAGTCTGTCTGCCTGGGTGCTCAGAGACCGGGACCATTGTCCCCAGCAAGAACCACACAGAGGTCGGAACAGGCAGAGGAGAACTGGAGATGGGATGGAGGCTTCTCTGGGAGAGCCTGCCTGGTGGCAGGAGGGGAAGAGGAAAGGCGCAGGTTCCTCTGTCCTCTTTCCTGAAGATATTTCCTGGGGTCTCTATGTCTGTGCCATGATTTTCAGTAGGGGCTGTGCCAAGAACTTGCTGGCTTGGTGGACACAGCAGCTGGTGGGTCTCAGTGCCTGGCTAGGTGCAGGCTCAGCAGGTGACATCCTGGGCTTCACGCTCTGCTCTGCAGCCATCCCCATGAACAGCCAGGGCTGAGGTACACAAAGGAAGAGATGAGCAGCCATGTGGATATTTATGCTGGAATAACAGTGAATGAGGATATTTAGGAACACCTGACAGGACATTCTGTGTCAACCTACAGCAATGTGATCAGATATGAACTTCTGTGAGTCCAGAAGGGCTTGGTTCTGGGTTTCTGTTTAGGCTTTTGCTAGTCAGACCCACTAACACACCTGTGACCTGCAGCTGGTTAAACAACCGTGCTGCAGCACAATGTAAATTTATGACAGCAGCCCAAATTCCCCATGGTCTTTGTTGGTATAAGTGATGGACATGCTGCACGTGCAGTCCAACACCAGGATGATCTCTGCATAACCCAAAGCACCAAAGCAGAGTGAAACAAAGCACAAATATCTGTTGGAGTGTGGGGGTGACCTTCGCATTCAGCTTGGGTAGTTGCACCCAGCAAAGGAACGCCCATGCACTGCTTATCCAGAGGAGAAAAGGAGAGGATGGTGCATGTGGCCCCCGATATGACACAGCCCTGCCACACACAGGGGAAGCCCCCAGGCTTTCTGTAGCTGGGGACCACCAACAGCCTCTCTCAGCCCTGCAAGCTGCTGGGTTATTGCCAGCTCCAATGGAAAGGACTCATATGGGAATGGAGCTGCACCCGATGTGTTTTCCCACATCCTTCCCCAGGCTAGAGTGATCATTGTAAAACACCATGTAAGACTGGAAAATTGTTTGGCTTTTTTTAAATCAAAGGCAAGCTGGATTTGCAATGACAACCTCTGCACATCTTTCACTCCCAACAAGGCAATTTCCCTTGCAGTCTGATTCTGAGTGCAATAAAATATAAACCAAGTCACTGTAGGGTTTGCAGCCCCAAAGCTCTGGGGAAGCTCTGTTCTCCTCATCTTCCCAACAAAACAGCTAGGGAGGATTGCTTACAGTGGGAAGTAAGAAATTCCACAAAGATTAATAGGAGCTGCTAAAGAGCTCATATAGAAGTGGTTTCCTTATCAGGACTCCAGGGAAGAATTTGGCTTTGCTACTGACAGACCATAGATATCATCCAGGGTGGAAAATACTGCCAGGAGCTGCAAATTATCCTTATTTTCCCCTCAATCTGTTGCCATACTTGTGTCTTCATGGAATACTGAACTTAAGTGGATTTTTCTGTACCGAGCAACTTTTCAATTTTACAATAGTCTTATTGATAGATCTGATAGATACCACTCACTGCATTTCAGTCTGTGCCACTGCTGTCACTGGTTTCCATTCACTGATCTCCGCTGGGAGTAGCCTGACTTGAAACTTGACTCCTGTGTTGCAAATATAAGACACACTTTGCAGCAGTAAATGAGTCCTCTCTCCTTTTCATTAAAGACCAAAAAAGAAATCTAGTCCAAATCGCAATCCATTGGATATGCTTTCCTCTGATGCATTGTTACCACAAACCACTGTTCCTGGCAGCCTGCAATTAGTACTGAAAAGCATCCATTGCTTTAAAGAGCTTTGTCTTTCAGCAGTTAGTAAATATAGTCCCTTTTGAGGGTCTGTGGGGGCAAGGCCATGATGTTCCCTTAGAATATTTGGGGGTTTATTTCCTACTGTGCTGTTCAGTTGGAGATTGTCTCTGCAGACAGTGCAGCTAAATGAAGCCTCAGTGATGAGCCTGGTCATCTTAATCTACATCTGCAGCCACCTAAATGGGAAAGGGGGCTCTCCAGAGGCAAATTCAGAATTTGATGGGCTGAAGTGCCCTTGGATGTGCTTATGTCTGCCACAAACACCCGAACTCACCCAGTGGAAACAGCTAGAAAGACCCTCATGGGAGCATGTTTTACATTACCTACCTGTAGGCAGCCTATCAAATGAATTCTAGCAGACTGCCCTGTACACTTATCTACCAATACACCTTGAACAACTCCAAAAATGCAAAGCCAACATCTCATCCTTCCAGATGGTTTCCACAGTTCTGATGATTAAGGTTTGGCCTCCTGTCTCCAGGTTCATGCCCCCTGGGAAATGAGGAATGAGACAGAAGAAAGTGTCACAGTGGGTCGAGGTCTCCAGCTTTACGTGGAGGGTACCTGTAGAGTTGTGTCTGGGGTGCAGCACAGTGAGGGAGCAAAGAGTCAGGCCCAGTGGGATATATAGGGAACTTACTGGAATTGGTTCCAGTACCATGCAAATGGAGGGATTTCTTCTGCTTTTCACATGTGGAAGAGGTTTCCTGTAAAGAAGAACTTTTTTTTTTTTATCATTATTCAGCTGCCTTGAGCAATACAGAGATTTGCATTTCATTGGCAAGACCTAAAAATCTAGGAAAAAAACCTTGTGGTTTGTGAAAATGCCTGAATGAATGCTCCTCTTTCCCCTGTGGAGAAAATCAGTGTGTGGTGTCTCATGCTGGTACCACTGGACTGTCTGTGCCTGGTCCCGGAGCCTGATGGCTTACAGACACATCTCCACGTGTGTTGTGGCTTTTTGTCCCCTCTAGTGGATAAATTTCTATCTACAGAGCTGTTTTTTCCACTAACTGGACCTGCAGGAAGGAGAACATGCTTGCAGGAATATGAGAGCTCCCATGGTAGGGGGCTGGTGTGGGCAGGAGTCCCACCCAGGGCTTCGGATCGGGTGAGCAGGGACGTCTTTTATACTCTGCACCTGTATGAAAGAAACACTCACCCCTGAGGTCCTGACTCAGGCATGACTCAGCTTTCATTCAGGAAAAGCTCCCACCAAGGCTGATTGCTGCCACCTTTGCCCTCTTTCTCCAGCAGTCGGTCCCCAGGGGCTCTGCTAATGCAGGCAAAGGTTCCCCATGGGAAACGCCAACCACTTCATGCTTGACAAAAAGAGGTAGGCAGGCTGTGAGATAGCATGGGGGGGGACATGAACAGTCATAAAAAAAACCTGCAAGAAGCAAAGACCCTGACTGTACACCTATTCCACATAAAGAACCTATATAAGTCAGTCATGCTTAAGATATTTCCATCTTTTCCTGTCTCTTTCACTCTCTTTGGCAAGAGACATATGGAACTAATTACAAACAAAGGCCAATTGTTTTAATATTTAAAGTTTCCCACATCAAGCTGCAGGGTTTTTTTTCTTTGACTGGTTTTAATGCATGTGCATATGCTGAGCAGATACAGAGTTTCTCTTTTTTATTTGAAATGGTTGCTTTAATGTCATGTCCCTAACACCTTCATCCCAGCTTTTGGACTTGGATCAAAACAAAGTATTTTTAGTTTTGCATTAAAATGAGAACAATACATGGAGTAAGGGATTGGCTCTCCAACTCAGCAGATTTTTGCTCTCCCAGCTAGACTGCTTCAAGGAAAAGAACATGGGCCAACATCTTTTCCATTTTACTGGGCAAATTCAGAGTACCACTAAGGAATTCTGGGTTGAGAAGCTCCCACTTTTCACACATCAACTCTAAACTGCATGTGGACCAAGACCTCTAACAGAGTATGGAAATGAATACAACATCCAAAACATTTTCCTATAAAAGCACAGGATTGCACCTGGCTGCTTTGGGACAACTCCTGGTGTTATAGAAAGACTGTGGGAAGGGGAAGCATTTTTCCCCTTTCCAAAGCATGTGTGTACAATTTAGAGTGTAAATATAGTTTCAAACTTTTATTCCAGAGTAAGAAAATACCATCATTTACTAGCCTCTAAAGTGATTTTATAAAAGAAAAAAAAAAAGTAGATATGGAGAGTGACTTTGTGAAGTAACACTTCACAATTACAGACTATAACACAACCATTTTTGTAGGTGAGTAAGTTCATATAGAAGCTGTAGGCATCACCCATCAGGCTTTCACTGCAGTGAATGTGTGCAGACGTGAGTGTGAGTGGCAGTGCCTGCTCTCTGTCCTGATGCATGTGCTGCTCTGTGCCACACAGACCCTGCATCCCCGAGCTCTCAGTTCAGCTGAGCAGCCCAGAGGAGCTGCCCGAGCCCTCTGCTCTGGGTATGTGCTTTCCAGCATCTAGGAGAGAGGAGTATCTGAACCCAGGAATTAACATTAATCTCTGCACCAGATGGTGATACACCAGATATTCTTTTTAAGGTGAACATGTGATCTACTGTACAGCAAACCAGAGGGGTCTGCAGTCACATGGCAAAACATATAATAACTCAGATAGAGCTTTGATTAGACAACTGACCTGGTTACCATCTGTAGCAACAAGAAGTGGGCTTGACGTTTTTGGAACATTCTCCCCAGAAGCTTAATTCTTCCACCTCTATGGCACAGCAATCCTGCTGAGCAAACTATACCAAGAAACAGAAGGAAGCCAAAGATACGCTGCTGGAAGCATGTTGTTAAGGTTACAAGGCTTGGGGTTTCCTTTTTTTAATTTTTTTTTCCCCATTTCCCCCCTCCTTCTTTCAAACAAGCCACATCTTGACTCATATGGTCTGATGTGAAAACCCACTCAGCTATTTGATAGTTGGGAAATCTAGATGAGACTGTAAGTTATTTCAAGGGAAGCCTGTGTGTGCTGTGAACTCTCTCTCTCTCACACACACTCAGAGGAGTTAGCTCTGCACTATGGTAGTACAGACAGCTGTGACTCCGGGTAGGACCCGAAGACTTTTATTCAAAATACCATACGGATCACTGAGGAGACGCAGTGTGGAAAGGGTAAGCCATGATTTCTTTGTCCTGAATGCATGCCCAGAGGATGAGGAGGGTACCATTCGATAGCAGCTGTCTGCCCTGTTAGCAGTTACAACTGACAGGGATTATGTCATGGTGTGAAGACATTAATGCTGGTGTGTGCCATGGTAGGAATTACTGTTGGTGGGACCTGTGTGGTGATGAATGGGAATTAATACCTGTCAGAGGCTGTGTGGTATCTTAGGGTGGAAATTGGTGCCAGAAGGAACTGTAAGATAACATACAACAAATGTAACTAGTTAAAGACTCCGTGGCAATAGTTGGGGGTAATAATTTCTGAAAAAAAATAGTTTCAAATAATCTGTACTCACTGAGAGAGCACAATGGCATATGGCAGCACCGACCTGTAGAGGTGGGGAGTAAATAGTACTAGTAATAATAATAACAATAGTAATAATAATAATAATAATAAACACCAGAGGAGAGCTCAGGGTGGTGTGGAAGGGCTCTGTGTAAGTGAGCAGAGATGCAGATGCCCAGCAGTGTCTGTCCCAGCTGAGATGTTCAGCGAGCACTGGTGGCAGTGAGGGCTCTGCAGTGCACAGAGTCCCTCTGCTCCGTGCCAGCTGAAGTGACACCACGGGGCTGTCCCTGGTTAGCCAAGGCAATGCTGCTGCTTTCATGCTGCAGTAGGAATAGCAGGGGGTCCCGGGAAAACTGCAATAGTGTCATTAATTACTTGGAAGCACATCCCCCTAGCAGCAGTGCCCAGGGAACCAGGGAGTCCTGGCACTTTGAAGACTGATGGGCTGGCAAAGAAGCCTGGCTGGGACAGGGGGCTCAGCTCAGAGCGTGCTGGACACCCACAGAGCGCATGCTGAGCACACATCTGGCACACACCAGGTGCTTTCAGGCTGCCTTTGCCTCGTGTGCTGCCTCTGACAGGGCTGGCAGGGGCAGCACAGCCCCCAGGGGACAGGGACACCTTGCACACACACTCACATCCCAGCTTGTCACTGCTGATATCTCCTGAAAGAGAGAACGGGCACCCTCTGCTCTTTCCTGCCCTCAGGGGTTTGGGTTGAGTGCCTTCAGGGTGGGCAAGGGGTGCTGCAATCACTGGTGGCAAGGGTAGAAGCTCTACAAGCTCAGAGTGGGTCAGAGTTGGTCCTTTCACCAGGACAGAGGAAAACCTTTGCTCGCGGTATCTGTTTTGCTGAAAAGCAGTCTGGCTGCAGCTGAAGCCACCTGTGAGTTTACTTCAAGTCCGTTGCACTCAAAAAGCAAAAAAAAATTCTGCTTTTGTACATTTCAAACCAATTTTCCCCACATTTTTCTTTCAAAAAGAGTGTAATTTCATTTAGATTAATTCCTTCCTTTTTTTAAGGAATATGAGAAAAATCTCAAAAATTAAAAGCTGTTCAAAAAATGTTTTGGTTAAACACAAAGCCTTTTTGTTGTTTGTTTTCCTTTCGCCTCCATTTGGCAGAAGGGAGAGCAGAATAACTTTGTGTCAACCTGAAAAATATTTCCTTTTGCCTTTCCAGTCCGTCAAGCAAACCAAAGATAATCAATTATTCACACAGCTTTGGTCTGCTATTGTTTGATTGTGGCTTGTTGCTTTGGTGAGCGTTCAGAAATGTCCCTCCCGGTAAATCTGGGCTCTGCGGTTCAAGATGCAGGTTCTGAGAGAGGCCCAGGGCAGACAGCCCTGATGCCTTAACCTGCCTTGGGTCAGGTTTTATTTTGTCCCTGTTCCCTGCCTGGCACTGCTGCTGGACCGGGGCTGGCATCTGGTGGTTTGCAGCTGCTCTTGCGAGTGTGGGGAGGCAGAGTGTGGTGTCCCCATCCAAGGCAGCTTCCCGCAAGGTGGCAGATGATTTTTCATCCAGAGCGAGCTCTCAGCTGCTGCAGGGCCACTGTCCTCTGCTGCTGATGGCCACAGGGGGTCCCTCCCTGTCTGGAGTGGCTCAGGCTTTTATGCAGACCGTGCCTGAGGCCTAGTCGTCCAGAGACAAATCATAAAATTATAGAATGTTTGTGTTGGAAGGGACCTGAAAGATCAAATTTCTCCACCACTCCCTTTGCCATGGGCAGGATGCCACACAGGTTACTCAGGACCGCACACAACCTGGCCTTGAACACTTCCAGGGATGGGGCATCCACAACTTCTCTGGGCAACCTGTGCCAGTGGTTCACCACCCTCACAGTAAAGAATTTTTTCCTGACATCTAACTTAAATCTCTTCTCTTTTACCTTAAATCCATTCCCCCTTTTTCTGCCACTGTTTGATAGACATATAACAGTGCAGAAAATGTGAGATGGCTCCCCTCCATGCATCCACACATCCCCTTTGGAAACACGTTATCCATGCTGACCTGCCTAAGCAACAGCTGCCCCAGTCTTTGCTTTGCTCTGTGCATTATTCCATGTGATGGAGAGGTGTAAAAACCAGCAGCACTTTCACAGGGTGTTTCCAGGATGTAACTCCATGGCAGGGAGCAAGGCAGAGCATGGGAGCACCAAGAAGGTGTTGGAGAATGTTGGTATTTATATAGGAGGCAAGAACAGCTGTGTAAGGATGACCAGCGCTGCAGGGGACCTGACAGTGTGCACAGACTTCACAGCTCCACACACAGCCCAAGTGACACTGTCAGGGGGTTGTGTTGTTTTATTTTCACTCACATCCACAGTTTATTTCTCTCTTTCCCACTTCTTGACCTAAGGTTTGGGTAGTTTAGGCTTCTTGGGCAAATGCTGGAGCCTTGCTGTAAGGGTTACCAGAGAATTTCATGGGATGATTTTTGCAACCACTTCTTTTTTGCCCTGAATTTCTGTCCTTGCTGCTTTTCTCTCTGCCTCATCACAGAACTGCCCATCAGGCATCTGGCCCATGAGATTGTGGTCAGCCTGGCTGAATGCTGCATCATGTTCTCTCTCCCTGGGGCCCCCCACCAGCTAGAGGTGGTAGGGTAGATCCCCTGCACTTGGAAGTCCTGAAGCCACACAAAATCTATTTCTAAACTCAGAGTCTACAAAATCCCATTGCAGCCCGAAATACAGTCCTGAGTGAGCAGGTTTCACATGCAAAGCCTGAGATGTGAGAGATCTATGCAATGCATGACACACACCCAGCAGAACACAGGGCTTTACACAGGATTTTACAAGTCCAAGTGAAAAAGGGCATTGCTAAATATTTGTAGTTACGACACAGAGACCACCAGGCATGTCAGCTGAGGCAGAATTAAGCTTTGTGCTTTGTGCCACGGGGCACACCAGCAGCTGGTGTCAGGACTGAGGAATGAGTTGGGTTCATCTAATTCATTGCTGATGTCTGTGAGATGTTTCCATCCTGACCAGCACTGGTGTTGCCTTTGGGATCACTGCAAAGGCAGTCAAAATACTGGGCAGGGGGGGTTGCAAAGGAGGTCCCCTGAACACACACTTTCAGCTGATTTAATAACTCCTAAACTGCAGCCAGGTCTACTTTAACCAGCACATACCCCTTGGTTAGAAGGGGACACCCCCCACCCCGCCAAAAAAACCCCAGGAAACATCAATCCCATCCCTAACACAGCATTTCTCCCCACCAGATCTTCCTTCTCTGGGTCTCTTTCCCCCAGCATGTTAAATATGCAGTCCCCTCTCCCTCTGCATTATTGATGTGAGACCGTTTATGCCTCCCAGCTATGTTTATTACATCCATGTGCTGCGGATGTGTGTGAGAGGAAGATGAATAGAGTCCTGCTAATGTCTAACAAATGCCTAGCACCATCCAGAGTTCTCTTTCTGCTGCTTCAAGCACTGGTAAGGAAGAGCACAATTTACTCCTTCTCTCAAGACCTCACTGGCTATTTTCCAGCCATGGGAATGTTTCTCACCACAAACACAAGACATTGTTTTTTTGAGTTAGAAAGCCCACAGAAAACATGCCCCTTTCTTGTATTAAAAAGGATCAAGTCTGCCCTCTCTTCTGCCTTTGAGGCTCAAAGGCTGGTACTACAGAGGCTGTGTAAAAAGGAAGGCCATCTCCAGGCAAAATGAAGTGCTGTAAGAAACTAATCAAGGAGAGAGGTCTGGCTGGAAAAGCCATTTTAAATTGGGTTTTGCAGTTTGTGCCCCAGCTTTAGGTCCCAGCTCTCAGCTATGGTAAATTAAAGGCCTCGTGTCCATTTGTGTCAGTGGATGCCTGCAGCTCAGCAGGAATTTAGTCCAGATTGCTTTTTTATTTCTTGTGCTTCCAAAGAAGATAAGTTAAGATTAAAAACAAGGCCAAAGCTCCAAGCCACAGCTCCACTGTCCATTACACAAATGTAAATCTATACTAGCAAGGAGCTGGGACTGCTATTTACCTATGACACTTCCTCTCTGAATAGATATCCATGAACACTCACTCGTATCATGACTTTAAAACACACCAGGCAGAGATAAATCCGTAAATGGATATTTATTGCCATAGAAAACAGATGGCAGAAGACAAAGCTCCCATGTTCTTATCCCAAGCTGCAAGCACGTTAAGAATGCAGCAGGAAACGTCATTCCTCCTATAAATAAATTTCTCTTGAGAAGAGAGAACCCAGGGCTGAAAAAAAAGTCAGTCTTTCTGCTCTGCAGGCCAAGTCTGAGGCAGGTTTTCCCACGCTACTCTGCAGCTTATGGCGACCTTTGCTTTTGGCAAGGGAGGAGATTGCCTCCAAGCAAACCCAGCAAAAGAGTTCCAATATGTCTTGCTGTTGTACAAACCTACCAGCACTTTTATTATTCTGAGCTACTTCTTTTCTTTTTCTAATAGACAAAGCATCATTCAGCATTCAGCTTGTTATTAATAACTTTTCCAGCATGGATTCAAGAGCAGGGTGGGGGTAAACCTCTCATGCTGAGGGCTGCAGGGTCCAACAGGGTGGAACAGGCAGAGCTTGTAGCATCCACGGGGGAGTGATCCTGGCCCATGGAACCGTCCATGCAAACTCTGAGTGATGCTGTGAGCACTCGTTCTGACACCACGACTGAGCCACTGCTCCAAGGGAAGTTGATCTCTCCAGTTCACGCTATTTACTTGAAATCTCTTACACTGGCATGCAGGTGCTGCAGACCTTTGCTTAGCACCTTCACTGACATTTTTTGGACGGGTCTCTTGCCTTGACAGCATCATTACTGATCTGATAGACTGCAGAGGTGACTGCAGAGTTACTCAGATAATGTGATGACAAACAAACAGTAGATATTTGAGTTGCCAAAGACAGAAGAAAGACCTTGAAGCAAGGAACTCCTGTTGTCTTAGCTGTTTTCTGGAAGTTACTCAAGTCTCAAGGTGATGAAAAATTATTCACCATCCCTATAGACAAATAATTGTATCTAAATAAAAGAATGAATAAAAGGCTAATCTTAAGTAGCAAAGCTGTCACCTGTGTAATGCTCTGATATAATCACTTGTGACTGCCGAAACATCAATTTTATCTGCTTCATCTGAGCTTTATCTCTTCTGACCTGTTCACAAGTATTTTGGAGGAATTGGTTTAATTTGAACTCTACCTAGACAGATAAATGCTTAGTGCACCTCTCAGGTGTCTGGAAGTTATAATATTTTGTGACACTTCTAAAAGGTGTAACAAATCAAAACAGACTTCTCTGTGAAACGGATCAGGAGCCGTGCCAGACTTCATCCCCCCAAAATGCATGCAGGTTAACAGTGCAAGAGGTAAGAGCATGGCAGAGGCTAATGGATAGTGACTGGTGAACTCTGAAGAATTTGGAACCAGGATACTGCTCAAATTGGCTTTCAAATGGTTGGAGCTTAATTGAATTATCGAACGCTCTCAAGGCCTGGAGACCTCACGAGCAGAGGCTCTGCTTTGAAATTTCCAGCGCTTCAGATTCTTATTTTGATGAGAAAATGAAAAGCTTTTTTCATTACAAATTGGCATTTGTTGCCTTCACATTGGCCAAACACTGGGACAGAAAGGCCAGGGAACAGAGCAAGGGCAAGCCCGGGGGCAGAAGCTGGGAGCCAAAAATGAGCCAAATGTTTTGGATTCGGATGAAGGGAAGGGGGGAAATCATGTGAATCCAGTTATTAAACTTTGGAGGGGGTGAAAAGGCTCCTCTGGTTCATGGATCCTTTTGGCTAATAAGCCTGCTCAAAGGGCTTTTCCAGGTAGCTGGTGCCATGATCACACTCGCAGCAGCAGCCCAAATCTCACACAAAGGAGTTGTGATGGGTCAGTACCAGGTTCAGTTTCCCTCGAGGTAGTGCTCCACAGCCCAGAGAGCAAGAATTTACCACCCCAAAGTGGAGGTTCCTGGAAGGGCTTTTCAATTCAGAGACTGTTTCTTGCAAGGTCAGCCAGTGATAGATGGAAAATGTCATCGTAGGTGTTTGAAATACCTTCCAACCTGTCCCAACCTAAAATCCTTGTCCTAACTCATCTTCTAGCCAGGACTTACCCCTGGAAGGGCTTAGTTGGGTTTTAAAGTCCAGACATAGAAAGTCTTCAGACTTTATCAATTCCTGATCTGTACAAGGGATTGCTTGAACATTGCTTCAACAATTTCCTGAACTAACAGTATTTTCAGGCATCAAGTAGAAAGTACAACACATGCTTTTTTCCAGTTCTTAACTTCTTGATCAGTCTTTTCATCCATTTAAGTCAGGATAATGTCCAGTGTTTGGAAAAAAACCATCAAAACCAAACAGTGGATGAGCAGCACATTTACTCTTCATAGATCTTTTCCATTTTCACTCTAAAGACCTCTTTGGTGCAAACCAGACACCAACACAAGCCTGTTAAACACCAGAAGTGACTTCAATGAAGCTCACAAGCACCAGGGCCCCCCAGCAAGCCTGATGGAAATCATATTAGAGGCTGTTCTGACCAAAAGGGAAAGTGTTGTGTAGGTAGTCAGTCACACAGTTCCTATTTTGCTGACACAAGTTCAGAAAGTTGGGTTGAGATTTCAAACACATTTCCAAACTCGTGGGCAAACTTTCTGTCCGAGCTTAGCTTATTTCCTGGTGAAGCACATATTATCCTCATTGTCTCAAACTTTTCTAATGGCTTCAAAGAAATGGTGACTTTTCATTCCACAAGCAAATGGATATGAGTGATTCTTACACACTTTTNTTTTTGTCAGGACCAAGGTTTCACACTCTCCAAATTGCATAGGCAAGGAGTGCAATTAGTCTCCATTTCCCAAAGATACCACACGAAAAGCTTCTGGAAAGATAATGGACTGCAAATGACACCATTTAGTCACCCGCACACACTCTACAATCCAGCTGTATTTCTGGAATATATTTAGAAAGTGCAATTAGGGTTGTGCATGCCTTGAAATAAGTGAGCAAGTGTCTTAACTGAGGTTGAAAATCATTTTAGTTTCCACTACTCCCTCTATAAAAGCCACCAATCTTGATGGGGTGGACCATGGATATCTATTTTTTCTCCAAGTTTTGCATGAACACAGATTGGGTAAACTCTGTGTGAAACAATAGCTAAGGACCAATAACCCTCAATCAGTGTTGGTGCACTAAGCATCTACCCTTTGGGGATCTATGTGCAGAATAAGTACCATTTTACAGTTTTATCATTTTAGTTCAGAATAGAAATCCCTGCAAGAGCGAATCAAATCAGCCTTAACTCAAAAGTTCCTGCCACAGGGAGTTTCCACCCTGCCAGCTCCAGAGGAGTGATGAGATTAGATGTGTTTTGGAGAAACTCAGCTAAGGGAGATTAAAGGTAGGGGTTGGTGTTTTTACTAATGTATATTCCTCGTGTCAGCTTCCTTCCAATTGTCCCTTCAGCCAACCTACCTTTACAAGTTCATCATGAAACCATAATAATTTTTATTATTGTTTTAGGACTCTTCAGTAGTCAAAGAAAAGAGAGCAATGTGTATCTTCTGGTGACAACTCATCCCAATATCTTCAGAGATAATTTTGGATGGGATGAGTTTCCTTCTCTGTTGACATCCATAGTCCACTAACTGCAGAGGGAACAAAAAATCTTTCCAGTTACAGGAGATAAACACAGGGTCTGCTCTGTGTGTCTAGTCCTGGGGACCAGCTCCTGGTGAGGCATCTGGACTAGCCCAGCTCAGATGTGAACATTGTCACGACAGAGGTCTGACCCCACAAGTATGTGTTCACTATCTCTGCACATGGCCCTGTGAATCTTCAGTTTATCAGACCAGGGTTTGGCCTGGGAAGCCCTGTGCTACCACCTCCAACAGCTGTGGGACTTGTGGGAGTCTTACTCATCCTTGGAGGAGAATTCTAGAGGGGCATGTGCACTGCAAAACATATGGGTTGGACCTCACTCTAGAGAAAATATAAATCTATATGATATAGTTCTGCTTCCTTATTGCTGTGGATCACTAAAACATCACCTGAGTCCCAGCAAAGCTAAAATTTGTGTCATAAGAGCAGCAACACATGCTCTTGTCAACAACAGTGTCCACCAAGCTGAACCAGGGAGGGTTTAGACTGGATACTAGGAAAAATTTCTTCACTGAAAGGTTGGTCAGGCATTGGAACAGGTTGCTCAGGGAAGTGGTGGAATCACAATCCCTGGAAGTGTTCAAAAAATGTGTGGATGTGGCAACTGGGGACAGGGTTTCATGGCAAACACAGTGGTTCTGGGTTAACACTTAGGCTTGATGATCTTAGAGGTCTTTTCCAATCTTAAGGATTCTGTGACTCTATGTGTATGACTCCAGCAGATGCAGGGCAGGTGCAGAGCAGCAGAGCCCTGGGCTCCAGCCAGCCTTCCGTGTCCTTGAGGCTGTGTCTACAGCAACAGTTGTTCAGTTTTAAGAGATTCTGTGTTGAGTCTTTTGTGGGGGGCTCTGTGAGACATCTGTGTTCAGAGACCCTGAGGGAACGTCTGAACCTGCTCTGAAGGACAGATCCATGACCACGTCCTGGAATAGTCTCCCATATTTATGTGCTTTCAGGCTGTGGGCACCAGAAGCAGATCACTGAAATTGCACCAGTGGTTTGATAGAAGTCCAGATACCTCACCTGAGAACAGGGCAGCTGGGGAGGTGTCAAAGGGACTGGATCCTGCACTTGCACCCTCTCCAAATGCCTCTCCGTCTTTGCAGGATAGATTTAATCTGGCATTCAAAGAGATATGTGTCTCATGTCAGTTTCTCTGCATAAATGCCTGTATTTACTGTATCTGAAAAAGACGCTGAGATCTGCCTGGGTAGGAGCACTGTGGGATGCTCAGGGGAAGAGCACAGATCACTGAGCTCCCCTGATCATTGTGATCCATGAGAAACTGCTGCTATTCAGAGGAGAGAATGCCAATATCCTTTTTTTTACTCCACAGTAATCCAAAACCCCTCTCCAACATCTTGCTTTTATTAATCCATTTGCTATAGATTCCATAAGCACAGCACATCTCTTACCACAAGGCTTGTCCTGCATGGGTTCTAATATTATCGATGATGCTTTGGAGCATCTTAGGAAGCTGAATGGGGCTGGCATCAAGTAACTTTCTGTCTTTCAGTCTTCTCTTAATGCACCAGCAGAGAGCAGAGGGAGGACAATCAAGGTTAAAACCCTACAAGTAGTTTACCCTGATTAAGGGTCCAGATTTTCACAGAAACCCAAGAAAAGTGAATTGCCAGTGTTTCACAGGCTCTCCTTTCCTCAGAGCTGACTTCAAAGCTGTTACTGTTGCCTGAGGGCAGAGCCTGGAGTTCCCAATATTTGAAAATACCATCCAAGAAAATCAGTAAAGGCCAATATGATAAACGGGCTATTGCAAGAGGGGAGTTTGGCAATTCTACACCACAACTTAAAATTATTCCTTATAATACATTGGACTTTACATTTTACAAGGCTGCACAGACATTGATCCTCTGCAGACCTCTGCAAGACCCAGCCAGTGCTGTTGCTCCCACTTGGCAGCCAAGATGCTTTCAGGGTAAAAGCCAAGGTGAACTGCCAACACCCTGCAAATCCAGGAGTGTTTGATGCAGGATCAAACCTCAGGGCTCCCATTAGCTGGAAGTGCAGATCCACATCCCCTTCCTCCCTCTCCAGCATCTCTCCACCCAACTCATGCTTGCAAACCACACCAGAGACTGGGAGGAGGCTTTCTAATTTTCATAATTTCCACTCTGAAATGTTGGAAAGCTTCCTTTTTCCATCCTGGACTTTGTTGTAATGCAGCCATTGTGTATCCTCCCATAAACTTTCGAATGCACCAATAGTGGCAGTTTCCTGCAGGAGAAAAAGGGCTTTCTTCAGTTACAGCTAGTGGGAACCTTGCCAAGAAGAGTCATAAAACCAGAGGACGTTGATTTTTAAAAGCATAGTTTTGTTAGTGCATTCCAATGTGTCCAATCAGTCACTGGAGAGCAGTTAAAGTGGCCTTGGGGCCAACCTCCAGCCTCTGGAGAACAGTGTCAGGGGAAAGATAATCAGGCTGATGCCAGTGGATGACCTAGCCGCTTTTCCTGACCATCAGTCACAGCAGACTCTGTGGTGCTGGCCAGGCTCTGGGTCACACAAGTATGTAGAGAACTTTTCATTTCTGAGTTTTGTTTCATACTAGTCTATGGATGCTGTTATCTGCCCTGTACTGGAAGGAAAATTGCTGAAAGATCCAGAAAAAGGGTGTAGGCAGCATAAATGTTTTCCTGCAAAGACCAAGAGATACCTTGGGGTCTCTGAACATCCCTTACAGCACCCAGCACTAGTGTTTTCTCTGAAATCAGCACCTTTTTCCTCAGGAATCCTCTATTTTAGGGGCTCAGGGTGAAAGAACCCCATTTTAGAGGGAAAGGAGAAACATATTTCTGAAATCATTGCTTTTTAGAGAAACTGCAGATGGAAACCCACAAATCCAGACACCTTGAATCATGTGAAGATGGATCAGGCATCTTGTGCAGTCCAGGGTATCTACCACCTCAGTCTTGCACTCAGCCCCTCTCCCGTGAGGTCAGCGCTTCGCATGGAGAGACTGCAGGCCTGACCTCAAATTCCCCGGGCACCAGCCTCTGAGAAACCTTCTGTTGTTTCTGTTTCATAACGATTGCCCACTGGGGAGGCACTGACCAGCTCTCCCTCCCGGTTCCTAGCTTTCAAAGCCAAGAAATACCAACATGAAAAGGTCCACATTCTCTTATCCTGGAATGAACTGACCACGTCTGGTCGCACAGGGACAGAGCCCAGAATACCATCTACATGGGCTTTTCTTTCCCATGACAAGTTTCCCAATCAGAGCTTGAATAAACATTAGGTCATCACCAATTTATAACGGCAGAGATTTATGTCGCTCTTGATCACATTTTTATAGAAGCAGCAATAAGTTTGTTCTTGCTATTCTACCCATATCTTAATCACTCTGACAAAACCAAACACACTATTTTGAAATCAAACAGATTCACAGTGGGTGTTCCCTGCCAAGACAGTGATTCTTGTCTGACTGGACCACTGCCGTGTTCAGTGTTGATTTTGGTGGGCTTCAGACATAAATCTTCCCAAAGACCATTTCTCTCACTGCACAGAATAAGAGCCCCATTGTTACAGCAATGATGCATTTGGGACACATCTCCATTGCTCTTTAGACCAAGGCAGGCACTTAATGGGGCAGTTCTCATAGCTGAGTACCCTTTTTAATCTCCCTTTCATGATGGAGCAGAATAGTCCCAGGTACTGTACCTGGGGAAGGTGAGGGTGGTTGTTGCTCTCTGTCCCCTCTTCTTGGTGGACCAATGGCTTGGAGGAGTGTTTATACTGAGGTCTAGGCAAAAGCACCTCAAGAGAAATGTGCAGTCATTTATGCTTCTTCTGAATCCTGAAATAAACCAAATGATGTGAATCAGGACCAACTTTGTCTTTAAGTGCCTGGTTCTCACAGAACAACACCTTGGCCTAGGAAGGAAGTTTTTCCCGGCTTTCCAAGGTTGTGACATGGCTTTGTCCATTGATGCCTGTCCATGATAAGGCTGAACCACGGCTGTCAGGGCCCTTCAGAGGTTGTTCCTCAACCCTCGTGTGCATGGCCTATCAAGGGCAATGGACCATGCACTGCTGGTGCTGTCTGTGGGGTGAAGGCAGTGCTGTGGAGACCAAGGGCAGCGCACTGTCCTAGACAGAGGTGTAGTGGGAGCCAAATCAGGGCAACACAACAACACAAATCATGAGTTCAGATCAAAAGACCTTCAGCCCCATGGGATTTTCATGTCTGGGTAGAGATCGTGCCATGTCTGAGCTGCATCTGGAGTTGTGGAGGGTGTGTGGGACCTACAGGAGAGGACATGGTGTGGCATTCCGGGCTGACACGGAGGGCCTGGTGGAAACCGCCCAGAAGAAATGAGGGCAATCTTGCATGTGGTTCAAAGTGGATTGCATGGATGGAATATATGGCTCTAAGCAATGAAGCAGTGAATTTATTTCAACCACATAGAGCTATTCAACTTGTGAACAACGTTAGCTGGGTTTTGATCACTCCTTTTTTTCTGAGCTACTGTGGCACTTGGGCAGAACTTCCAAGTTCATCATTCTCCCAAAAGTTCCTATATTTGTTTTCCTTAGACTCCAGACTTCTTTTTAAAAAGAAGATCTGCCATATCCTTCAGCTGCAAATGATTTAATAGCTCTTGGCTTTGTGTGATCTGAATATTTTCTTGTTCTCTTGCTTTGCAGCTGTGACCTACTTAATTACAAGCAGGAAACAAACCCCAGAATCATTAGACTTTCTGCCTGGCTTGAAGAAGGGGAAAAAAATAAAAATCTCATGTTGTTAAATACTAGGATGTCCTTCTTAATAACAGGAAGTCAAGCTCCAGATAGCAACAGCGAACATTTGAATTCTTTGTGCATCAAGATAAGAACAGCAAAGAGCTTATGGGTTTTATTTTTTATGGCATGGATGTTTTGGGGGCAGGGGAAATGACAACCGCTTCTAACAGCCAAAATGGGAATGAGTCATAAACTTCTAAATCAAGAGCGTAAATCCTCTTTGTTTTAAGTTCTGAACGGCTTCAGTCTGCTCTGTCCATAGAGACAATGAAGTGACTGACTTGCTGCTTCGATCCGGCAGCTTTCGATCTATTTTATCCTCTTTTCAGGAAGTACGAGCAAACAAGCCAGACAGTGAGTTAGGATCCCCCACGGCAAACCATCAGGTTGAAAGACAGAGCATGGGAGAGGTTGATTAACTTCTCTCCACCTCTGCAGGAGTCTGGGCTACCATTTCTACCTCCTGAAACTCAGTACCCCATCTGGAAATGCTGATGGGATAGTAGGTGTAGAAAGCAACCAGGGAAAAGGAAGGCCAGGCCTGCCAGCCTCTGAGACTGGCTGTCCCACATGGGCACTTCAGCCCTCTTGTCCCTGTGTATCCACAGCCCTGGTAGCAGCTCAATAACACAAATCTCACAGTGCATCGTGAGGCAACAGAGGCTGATATTTGCTCAGGGTTTTAAACCAACCAGCAACAGAAGTGCAAGTTATCCTCTTCTGTCAACTGCGCATGCATTACCACTGTAGATGGCATGGATCCAGCGCTGTCCTACAACAAATGGAGATTTTCCATTAGCAGGAGCCACAGGGGTCTGCGTTTCGGGAGCAAACGGGGTAGAGGTCAACTCTTAGGCTCTACTGAGAAGGTCTAACTGGTCCCAGCTGGGGAGATGTTCTCAGCATGAAGATCTGCTGCACTACAGCAATCCCCCTCTGTTGACTCCTGCGTTTCCCATCTGCAGATTAATTGTGCTGAGGCAATAGAAACAACCAAAGAGCCCCCTGTGATGCAGGCCCGGTGCAGATGCCACGAGTGAGTGTGCCAGTGTGTGCACACACAGGGCTTTGTGGTTTTAGCAGCCCCGTGTGGCTCAGTCTGGGACGTTCCCTTCCTCCGTGGCAGCCTCCCTACACACATTTAGCATTGCCTGGATGTGTACAGCACTGCTCCCACAGGGAGCACACATGTACATAAGCAGTCTTCACCTCAGGGAACATTTATTTACCCACAGTTATGCTCATTTTGATAATCAGTGTAGGAGCTTTCAACACAGAGGGTACATTATCGACCCAAGATATCTCAAGTATTTCTGCTTTTTGGTGCATAACTCCCATGGAACATGACCGGTCGGCTTCCTAGAACAATTATTTACTTTTTAATGTGAAACAGTTCCCCTGAGATTTCATGTCACCTGACAAATGTCAGTGAATTAATCTACTGAGGAAATGGAGACCCATAAAATTATGTGACTCTTCTGATGTTGCTCAAGACACTAATGATTTTTCTGGAATAGGACCAGATCCCTCCTCATTTTCACTCTGAAGGTTATGTATGACCTGCTTATCTTCCTCTCTGTCCAGTGGCAATTACATTCTAACCAGCAATATCAGTATCTACTAGTAATGACTTTTTATAAGGAGCTTTGGAATAAGTTAAATATGCATTCTTTATTTTAGGCAGGAACAGGCTTTCCAACCCATAAGCAAGATCAAACATGAGAAATCTGGACCATTGATTTTCTAAAGTACGTTCCCTTTGCCCTTCTTCTTTTTAATGAAATGTTCACCCTTGTCTGTGAACAGAAAGGACTTTGTATCAGTCATTGAAAGCAGTGAGTGTTACCACTGGGTCTGAATCAGGCAGATACTTAAATATATCTGCAGGATAAGTTGTAAGAAATGTTCTGCTGCAATGGGCTTGTTTTGCATGGACAGCAAGGCTGCCCTTCATTAAATCGTCCACCATGCCATAGGGCAGAACTGCAGACTGGCTGTTTATGCTATGTCACCAGATTTGTCCCCTCTCCCAGGCAAATAGTGCCAGTTAAGGGACACCTGCAATGTGGAAAAGGGTGTTTTCCAAACCACAGCCCTCACTGGGACAGCTTGAGCAGCACCTGATAAGGGGTGGGAAGCACAAGATATATATACAATTTAAAATAATATGAACACAGAGGTAACAGGGAAACTTCTCATAAAGAATCATAGAAAGGTTTGGGTTAGTAGGGACCTTAGTGATCATCTAATTCCAACCCCCAAGGGCAAACAGTTGCTCCAGTCACCAAAGGAATAAGCAAAAACTTGGAACAAGAAGGGTGTAACTGCACAAGTGCGTGACTTCTTCTGTGAGCAGTCAGGCGTGTTCAATCCACAGTCTGAGATTCAGTGTCCACCTGATGAGCACAGACACAGGTTTGTTTCACCCCTGAACCTTGTCAGAGGCTATTTTGGACACGGGTGAATAACATGGAAGGAAAAGAGCTCAGCTGCTGGATGAGTTCTAGGTTGTTCCCTGTTCATACATGCCTCACAAGCAGGCTGTGATTTTTTTTTTCTGTTTTCTTCTGGCCAAAAATAATTCTGTCGAGCATTTCTGCACATAGTAGCAGAGAGCAGGGTGAAGATGAGCCTTGGGGTGATGGGCATGTGCAAGCACGTGCTGCTTTGATTGGAGAGCCTGGTCACAGGACGTTACAGTGCCCAGCAGGATCAGAGTTAATCATAAGCTTGGGTTTCCAAAGTGAATAATCGTATTTAAGATCTCACCATTCACTTTCTGTGGCTGTTCTGCACTATTTCCTTAATACATTGTCCTGACCTACATCCCCTCCTGCAGACTCATTCACCACAGCGTCCATGGAGAAAGAGGATTGAATAGCAAATCTCTGCACAATCTCTTTCACGTTTCTGCATAGTAGAAGTGAAAATCACTTTAGCTGGTGGAATATTAGGGACAAGTACAAGCCCAGCTTTATAGGATTCACCTACTTTTAAACCTTGTTAAATCACTAACACAACTTGCTTTAGGAAATGAAATGTGTATGATTTGAGGAGATGACATTCTCTCCTCTGTCAGTCAATAAAAATCTCTCTAGAGTGAGGACACAAACAGCCTTACG
The DNA here is from genome assembly GCA_013397795.1 of Orthonyx spaldingii. Classification (NCBI taxonomy): domain Eukaryota; kingdom Metazoa; phylum Chordata; class Aves; order Passeriformes; family Orthonychidae; genus Orthonyx; species Orthonyx spaldingii. Next base: position 3,364,817 of record VZTJ01000487.1, on the reverse strand, counting down.
CAGAAGGAGCTGGTGTTGGCATAACGATAATACTTAGCACTACCAGAGCACTTTACATTTCCAAAGAGCTTTAAAAATGTTATGATCAAGATGGATGACTGGAATAGTAAATTTTCATTCTGTTATTACTGTGAAGCAGTGGTTCATTTCATTATGGAACGTTTTAGGCCATATGGACTCGTGAGAACATCTTGAGGAAATTGGCCAGGATTTCTGACTCATGATGTTCGTCCTAAAATGCAACCAGCAGGGAAGTCTTCAGTTTCTTGAATTTTCTCTGCAGGAAAGTTTTAGGGCTGTCAGTGGTGGCAGACCAGGGGGCCAGGGGGAGGCTGTTCATATCTGTGGTTTTGGAAGCATGTGGAAGGTGAGAGTTAGGAGGTAACTGAAGCAGTGCAGTCACAGGCATTATATTTGCATGGGGCAGCAGATCTTCGGGCTGATACTTCCAAGAACACTTTCATGTCTTACAGCTCCAGAGAGGTGAGCTAGGGGTGTTTGTGCCTCCTTACAAGTCTGTAAAGGTTCAGACATGGTCACTGTCCAGATTTTGTGGCCCAGCCAGACTGAGGTCACAATCTTTTAGCAATCCAAAGTTAATGCAGGGCCGACTCTTAGTTGATCAAAGTTCTCAGCAGACCCAGTACAGACATCCATACTTTATTTTCACTCCTCTTAAATTTGGGAGTTTCCCCTCCCTAGATCATGTATGCTGTATAATAGCCCTCAAGGTGTCAGGGTTTGTTTCTTTAAATCAAATGCCATTCCCAGCTCCTTTTATACAAACAAAGTACAAAAGTACAAGAAATAAAACTAATAATTTGCAGTTCTTGCACTCCAGGAAGCTCCCATGGGACAGACAGAAACCCTCCATGACCTGTCCTTGGGGGGCAGCAAGGTCACCTGTCAGGGGAAAGACAGAGAAGCCCAGATGAGCCAGCATGAGGGGTGACAGCACCTTGACTTGGGTGGAAAGAGGGCACCCAGAGGCTCAGGTTCTCAAGTGGATCTGGTGCACAAGGACCATTTGGGAATCTTGGGGGATTCTGTAGTTCAGTGCAGCTACAGCAGGCAGGTCACTTCTGTAAGTCCCCACCAAGTGCCCTGGCTCTGCCTGGACACATGTGAAGGGAGAAGGGTGACTCCTTATCCGTATGTTTGGTCACTTGGCAGTGGGACATCCCTTAACTGCTCCCATCACATGAGACACGAAAATGATGTGCCACTAAGGCAAAAGGAGAAAATTGTACTTAGTTAAATATCTCAAAAAAGGATCTCCAACTCAAGAAAGCGTGAAGCTGCGACATGAAAGGGAACTCTGGGCACAAGAATCTGACAACGTGAATCCTCTTTATGGAGAAATAAAGATCAAAAAGAGCCATGAATTTGAAATAGAACCTAAAAGACCACACTGGGCTGGAGCTGCAGGGACCACTGGGGCCATGTGTGGAGCAGAAACAGGATGTTTCTGGTCTGTCTACAGCAAACTCAAAGGAAACTGCCTCCCACCCGGCACGTCCTTCTTTCAACGCGCCCAAACACATCCACACCCATCAGAAAGTTGTGGGTAGAGGTTCACCCTAGAGCATGATGGAGAGAGATGCTGAACTGCTCTTTCCAAGGCCAGAAAAGGTGAACATGGACCCATCTCTCAAGCTCTCAGTGCAGGCACCACCCACCTACACCAGTGCACGGCAGGGATCTGCAGGGTCTGCAGAGAGGAGGAGCTGCCTGCAGGGTTTGGGATGGGAAATCCACCCCCAGCCTTCAAGCCCCAGTGACAGTCCCATGAAACAACACAGCAGCTCAAGAGGGGTTGGTTTTTTGCTATTTTACAAGCGAAGTAAGGAGCTATTTTTATACCCTAGTAACAGCCTTTGGACTGTCAGTAAAACGTGGGAGGTTTCATAGTAAATGTTTTGGCTGACATTTTCCCAGAAACAGCGGGAAATAATCAGTGCATAATTAGAGAGGAAAAGACCTGCAAATGTCTATAGATCTATGTAGAGCACAAAGGGCTTGCTTTTTTTTTCTTAATTGACCTTAGTGAAGGTGAAGCTGAGCATGTTTTATAGAATTATAAGATGATTTTACAGAAATCACTCAAAGAGTACACCAGTGGAAGAGCCACGTTGTTAATTCTCAGTATTTTTTCTCCTCTCTTCTGCCATTCCCTGTAGCAATGACCTCTTCTGACCATTTTGGATAAGAAAACACATTCTGTGGTGTCTTGCTTGAAAAGAGCCCTTTTGGTAGAGTATCTCTTGACTCTAGAGGGGATGGGCTATCTTTGCCTGAAGAAACATTCTTGGTTGCAACTCCCTTGTGTCCTGCAAGGTGCAATGGGCAATCTTTTAACTTCTCAAAAAACAGTTTTTTGTGTCTGGTCAGCAGGAAAACCTCCACAGGAAACAAAACAATCTGCTCTAATCATGAAGGTAAATCTATCCACTGAAATGTTCACTGGGTCTTCCACAGACTCAAGTGACTCCTAAGGAGACTGCTCCAGTCTATCAGTTAAATAAATACATAGGAGAACTGTTTTCAGAAAGTCTGATTATGTCATCAGCCAAGTGAAAAGGCTCCTTCAGAGCTGCCCTCATCTGTTGAGTAATTACCGAGTTGGGACAGGGGCCGAAAATCTCCTTTCAGCCGTAAGGAAAGACTTGAAGCACATATGGAGCAGCTAATTTTAAAACTGTGGTATATCCTCCATTTCCCCTCCTCCCCTCTTTCCAGAATACCAAAGGGGTTAGGTCACATCCCAGAGCAATCACTTGCTATGGTTTCTTTTCCCCCCTCTGTTTTCCTTTATCAAACACATTTCTTTCTTTTCCTCTCTTGTGCTCCCAGGCAGAGATTTTATATATCAGGCTGTAGCCTGAAGCAAAAATTGTCTAGTCAAGTTAGATAGATAGATTTTTTATTTTTTTTTTTAATTCCTTTCTTCCAAATGAGGCTTTACAACGGATATGTTCCTTTGTCTACATTGCTGCTAACAGGAGCAGTGTGTTACTGAGTTTATAGGCAGGAAAACAACCAAAAGAGGATGAGTACAGGGAGATTACAGCAAAGGTTGGACACCAAGAAAAAACAGGCAAGGACAGGGAGAGGAGGAAGGAAAGCTGCACTTTGCAGAATGAATAGCTCCAAACAAGTTTAAAGGAAACATTATTACGATTTTATTACCATATTTTATGAAACCGCACTAAAAACGAAGTCCTGAAGAAGCAATTAGGCTGAGAACATGAATTTTGCAGCTGTATTTTCCTGGCCCTCCACCTGCCCTGTCAATGAGCTGACGAGCATCCTTGTGCCGTTATCGTGACGCACAGCTCGCTTCGTGTCCTTCAAAGAGCAAATTGTGAATGGGGTCATGGTGGGACAGACCTACAGAAAATCAAGCAGATATTAATATTCCTGCTTCTTCCCTATCCAGGGAGTTGAATTGGGGAAGACACTGAGGCTTTTTGGAAATGATGCCTTCTCACCTCTGCTAAACCAGCACCTTTACAATGTGCATGCAGGTCCCTCATGATTTCAGCTCAAGCTGTCCTTCCTATCCCTCTAAAAAGTGCCTCCTAGGAAGTGCCTCCATGTAGGCATTCTCCGGCTGACCCCTGTCTGCTCCCTCCAGATCCTGTGGCCTTTTTGCACACATTCCTCTGAAGGGAGAGTAAAATGAGTGAAAAATAGCACTGACAGGCAGCTGTCTCCAAGGCCGCTGGCTTGAACTGCGTCTTTGATAAAAATACTTCCAACCTCAGTTTCCCCACCTGGTGATTAAATAGGAAGAAGCAGCACTGGTTGGATTTAGTTGGAAAATGTCTCGCAACTTAACTCCATGATTTGGTGGTGATTTAACTGAACTCCAAAATCCTCATCTTGATAATGTATTTTCACCCTCACTGGACCAGTTCCCTCAGCTCAGCTCTTCATAGATGTTGACAGCATTGAAGTCTCCACCCAGACAAGCTGCTTCTGCAGGGAAACAGGCAGGGAACTGATCTCTTCTCAACACTTATTTTAGGAAGGGATGCCAGGAGTGAATCTTTGTATCCATAGACGAAACAGGGTTTTTTGGCACCCAGCTCTTCTAGAACTTTCTCCTGGGCTTGTTCAGATGAGACCCACCCTTACGAATGTGAGCTCACTAAGGGTTAAAAATTTCTCCACACCAGCTGAATCAGACTGACATTAAAAGGCCATTGTTTAATCCATTTAACTTTCCAAAATATCACCCCTTGGGTAAATAAGGTGCTTTGCAGACTGTTGCATAATTCTCATGGAAAGATTAAGTTCCCTCATGAGTTCAAAATATAAAAAGGCTCCAGAACAGACAGCGGGGTGGGAAAAAGACTGGAGTGTAACCGTGCAATGGCGAGTTAACAGGCTAAATGAAAGGATGAAATGTTGCATGTGGCAGAGCTGCCTTCTCAGATGTTCTTCGGGAGTGTTTGAAAGAGTTAAGCCCAATACTGGAATGTCTTGGGAATGCTGGCAGACTGAGAGTGAGCGGCTTTTTTCTTCCCTCTGGATGGAGTCCCAGGACTGAGCATGCAAAGTGATGACTTTGGATCCGAGTTTGCTTCTTGGGTCTGCAGCGGAGAGCTGGGAAGTGATGCAGTGTTACCAAGAAGTCCTTTGCAAGGGATGTGCAAATGCCTTCCTAAGTCAGGAGGGGTAATTTTACCTCTTCCTTGCTCATCCTTGGGTGCTGCAGGACTCGCTTTGAGAAGATACACAGAGGGAGAAACCACATCCTGAAGGGCGTATGCGAAGGGAGAAAGGCACATCCCCAAGCAGTTTATTTTGGCTGCTGGTTTTTGTTGTCCGTTTTGGTTTGGTGGTTTGGTGGTTTTGGTTTTTTTTTTTTTCCTTGTTTTTTGTTCTCCTTCTTTGATGGAAATTTCAGTGACTCTTTAACCTTGCAGTTCATAAGGCGCTCTGGGATTAGCTGGTTGCCTCCGAGCAGGGAATCTGGGGTGATTCACACAGGGAGTTGGCATGGCTGCTGTGCTCTTTGGCTTTGAGGATCTGCTCTACAGCTGGGACAGCCTGGTGTGGAGCCTGACGTCCCGGGCTCTGAGGACTTGCCGCTTTGGAAACCTGAGGGTCCTGCAGCTCATGCTGAAGCCATGGTGCGTTTCCAGGGACGTTTATCAGGTAGGGTAACAAAACACCAGGCCAGACCCTCAAACCCCAGTGCTGCAGGGGGGAGAACCCTGGGAGTCTCACAGGGTCCTGCCCTGTTCCTACCAACCACTTTGGGTCCTACACGAGCAGTGGGACAGAGGGGATGCTGTGGGCTGGGGAGGTGTGGCAGGAGAAACATTTTGGTTTGGAGGATGGTGATGGGGTCTCCCAGGGTGGAACACAGGTCCAAACTCTCCTTCCCACAGAGCAGGGGGGGAATAAGTGAAAGCAAATTAAGGTTCAATCTGCTATATCCCCTTTCCTTCAGCTTTATACTCCTAACTACAACCTTAGCTTTTCTGCATCCTCAGGCTGTCCCCACAGCTGCACAGGAATAACTTATAATTTATCCAGAGGAAAGGTTGCCTAAAGGCACCTAATCTGTGGAAAATGGGCAGAGGGTTTTAAACTGTAGTAGCACTAATTATCCCTAAGAGACTTGTGCAATGCCTTCTGACGGCTTCATCTTGCAAAGTCCCAGGCATCCGAGCGCCTAAAATTTCTGGTTTACTTGATGTATGGTTTATGTGGTATGGAGAGCTTTGGGGTTTGGATGACTGGCTTCTCTGTAGAGTTCCACTAACTGCTTGCAGCTTGAGGTACAGTGACACAGCTCTAATAAACTGTGTATGTTCCTGAGACTGATTAAACTGGGTTAAATAAACTGAACATCACAGAAGGAACTAGAACTGAATGTCACTTTGACAAGCAACTCATTCCAGTCCATAGGTGAGTCCAGGTTGCAATGAGACTGTAAAGCAACCAGCTTGTCTGCTTTTTTAATCAGCTTTAGACAACTGAGGCTAGACATTTATTCTGCTGTGGGGACAAACCTATTACAATATTTATCATCTCCACAGATTTTGTCTAATGCCGGATGCTGGAGTGACTGATTGGTATTTGTATTTGGAAAAGCCATTTTCTGCTACTCCCATTTACTTGGTATTTTGCTTTTCCTGTGCTTTGGAAGTCTCCATGTGTGAAGCCAAGTCATACAGAAGGCAACAGATTTTAAAAGCCTGTAGAAACTGTGTTGGTTAGAGGGAGACCAAGGCAGGGCTCTTAGTAATTTCAGCAAACTGTGAACCAGCTTCAAACCATGCTCTGGTTTCAGCAGACTTCAGGAATAGATTTTATGGTCCTTGGAGTTCAGCAAGCATGGGCAGCATTTTTATTTTAAGTATTTGTTTGTTCCAGAAGATGCCCACAGCCAGTAACACAAACCCATGACTCATGGCTTGGCTTTGAAACCCCCCTGAGAGGTACCACTGTGATGGCTCCAAGTGAACCACGCTGCCCTCCCTGGGCTGTGCTGGCTCTTGGCTGGGGTGAACCCACAGGTCAGTCTGTGCAGAGGCTGCCTGTGGTGTGGGGCTGCCCCACCCTCTCTCTGCAGCTTGTCTTAGGAACCTGGATCTGAAGCCAGTTAGCTCACACAGGCCTGGGAAAAGGGAGGGGGAAGCAAGAGAGCTCATTTTTACCCTCCACCTATGTAAAATCATCCTCAGAAACCAAGGAGTTGGTTTTCAGACATGTCCAGATTCTGATTACTGATAACATACCCCAGCCTGTGCCCCTTGCATCAGGGGATGCCACTGCCTGTGATGGCTCCCAGGACTGGTGTTCTTTCAGCAGGTTTATGTTGCTGTGAGCACTGAGCACATCCACAAGTGCACTTTTTCCATTGCAAAATGCACATGCCTCAAGCCATTCCCCATGGCATTATATCATGATCCTGGCATGTTATTCCCCTTTGCTAGAGCCACCAGTGAAACAGGACCAGCAAAGGTGCCTCCCTTCCCACCCAAACAAGCATCAATGCAGCCTGACAGACACTCACAGGTCAGGATGGACTTGAATAGTTGTTTGTTTCTCAGACAGAATCTATGAACATCTGCAAAAGCTCAGTAAAACCACGTCACTTTATTTGTCAATGCCCATGAGCTTGCAGTTCTTTGGAGAGGATCTGAAATGCTGGGTCAGGTACCAGGAGAGTTGCTGCTGGGTGGAGTTTTATTGGGAAAGGCATCTCATAGCTCATCACTGCGGAGTTCCAGCAGCAGCAGTGTTATTAGCAGCCAGCATGAGCTGATAGCTAACTCTACACTTATGTATATTAATCCTAAAAGCATTTCCTCCAGTAGCCAGCATCCTCCAATTTAAATGCTGGCAGGGTATTTTAGTAGAATATTGCCTGGACAGAAAGCCTGACAGTTTAATCACTTCCCAGAGACAGAAACTTCTTCCACTGCTGATTATTTAGATGAGCAAATAAGCTCGTGACTATGCTAGTTTTTGTTGTTACTATATATTAATCCCTGTTGCTACTGCACCTTGAGAGCAAAGCAGATCAGTGTAGGACTTCTGCCTGGTACCAGAGCCAGAAAAACCCTAAAAAGAAACATTAAAAAGAAACTTTAGTCAACTTTGCAAAATTAAGAAAAGGTTTCTCATACTCTGAAAAATACGTTTTGTGCTTTTTCTGTGAGTTAATCACATCTCAGTGCATGTGTGCTTCTGGTGCCTTTTGCTGAAACCGAGCTGGGAGTAGCAGAGCAGTGTAGCACACAACCAGGCTCTGCCTGAGCAGGACCCACCCTGCTGGGCACACACCGCTGGGGAGGACTCAGCTCCTCCACCAGCCAAGGTCGTGGTTGCTCAGGTATGGCTCTGACTTAGATAATTTCTTTGTATCCTTTCCCTAGTCTGCTGTCTCCACCATACAAACATTCCAAAACTTCCCAATTCCCTTCTACTGTTCCATTTACAAAATATATAAAAACAAAGGTAAAACTGTACAGAGGGCACAGTCCAGATTTACCGCCAATACAAGAAGCAATGGCTTCTTGGAAACCAAACAAGCTCCAAGCATCAACACAAACAGTGTAATTCCCTTATTTATGACAAGAAAGGCTTTGCTTTCTTTGCTCTCAGAAAATCAGCCCCAATGCATTAACAGAGATAGATGGAATAAAAGTTTTGGGGTGATGCTGACTGCAGTGGTCAGAGTGGGATTTGAAACACTTCAGTCTTCAAATCCAATCTGACACAGCAGTTGGAAGTCTGGACTTGCTCAAGCTGCACTCTGAGCAGCAGTTTTTATAAAATAGGTTAAAACAATCAAAAAATGGTTCCCTCATTCGTAGTTTCCAGACTGGATTTGTCTCAGGAATGCTGAGTGACTCCATTTTTCACTGTCTTTAAGCAATGCTTTGGTACTCAAGCCATCTGAGCAGTACTGAGAACTAGAGGATTTTGGTACCCTGAAGGTACCATCATCTGTCTCAGACTGCATTTCTTTCCAGGCAAATAAATCCTCCCCCAAGGCTGCTGTGATTCCCAGGGACACATTTGTCTGCCCAGTCTGAAACAAACCCCTTGCCTTGATCTGTTTTCAGTGGGGCTAATACTCACCAATTGCTGTATTTTAATTGCAATGAATGGTTGTTATATTTTAATTGTGGTTTTTGTGATCCACCATGTGGTTTTCTGACTGCATGATCGGAATTCATTTGGAAAAGGAGATTAACAAATAATAAACTTCCAGTGGAGGCTTTCAGACAGTCAGTTGTGCAAGATGTCACCGAGCTGTCGGATGTATTTTTACCAATGCCCAGATGTCTGACTGCTCTGACCTACTAAACAAATGGCCCTGTGAACTAACACAGTGCCTGCTTTTGCAGAAATACTCACATTTCAAGAAGTACTGGGGGAGGGCTGGCTTATTATTATGGGATAGGCAGTCAGTTCTGCATTTTAACATCCTGAAGATAATTCACTATTTATTTAATCTCCAAATCCATCAACAAATGTTTTAGTTTCCAGGCTATGCCTGTGCAATGTCAAGGAACATTAGGCAGTACAGGACCACATCTACAGTAAAAATGTGTTTATCTGTCTCGACTGTTTAAAATCCCACCAACTGCTCCTACCAAGTCGGAGGCAGACCACTGGATGCAGAGCCATCTCTCAAGGTTACCACTCACAGATATTTAATTCCTCACTCTCTGTAGACAGTAGTGCTGTGTACTTTTTACACCCTGCTTCTTATTCACCAAGTGCTTGGAAAGACAGTTAAGTAATTTTACTGCTATAGAAACCGAGGCAGAAATTGATGAAATTTCAGGTTATAGACACAAGTGCAGAATTGTCTGCAGTATCTGGGTGTTAATCTAAAATGAGGAAGAGGAAAGAGTTTTTGCTGTGCTGGCAGACATGCAAATTCACAGAATATTCCATATTTTAGCAAAAAGTTTAATTTTGGCTATTAGGAAGAAATTGTTGGATATTAGGAATTAATTCCTCACTGTGAGGGTGGTGAGGCAGTGGCACAGGTTGCCCAGAGAAGTTGTGGATGTCCCATCCCTGGAAGTTTTCAAGGCCAGGCTGGATGAGGCTCAGAGCAACCTGGTCTAGTGGAAGGTGTCCCTGCCCATGGCAGGGGGGTTGGACCCAGAGGATCTTTGAGCTTCCTTCCAACCTAAACCATTCTGTGATACTGCTTTACAGATCCTATCATTTTCCCGGAGGAGAAAGCACCTCAGGTGTGTTTCCCACAGCATTCATGCTGCTGGCCATGGAGTGCTAATGGTTTTTCCCCCAGCTGCCATGGGCACTGGGGAGTTGACCTGGAGGGCTTTGGGGTTTCTCCCCCATTGACCTGGTGTTTTGCTGGCACCCTGCTGGGTAGTGCATCAAAAAAGGGATGGACTGTTTCCACCCCATGGTGGGCTCTGAGACACCCCCACAGCCCCACAGCCCTATGAGGAAACACGGTCTTCCTCCTCAAAAAGGAACCGTTTGGGAATTCCATTCTTGCTCCCACATCATTCTTCACCCTGCTTGCCTTGAAGAACATGTTATTATGTTTAAGCACAATTAAAGATTCAGGAGCAAAAGCAGCATTTTGCATGCTTGCCTTGCTGCTGTAAAAAAGCAATGTCGGGCAAGAGGGAGGAAGGAAAGGGCTGAAATGTTAAACACATCATTTCAGATTGGCAAAATTTCCAGGTTTTGATTTATAGCTTCATCACCAAGTAGATTAATGTGGAATTTAAACACAACCAGCTCTTTGCTTTCCTTCCAGGCCTGACATATTAACATTTCCCATTAATCTAGTCAGCTCCAGCACGATGAAGGTTGAGGAAACGGGGGATTAGGCATGTGGGAGTGTTGGGTGGGCAGGGGAAAAGAGCCAACAAAATTCACTTTAGTTAACTAACTAACTACAGTAGAGAGCATGGGACCTTATTCAGGTCTCAGGTTATAGACGGAGCTGTTTCTGACTCCCTTAAAGACAGCAAACCCAGATCCTTTCTCTTCTGGTACTGGGCAGAGGGGTTTTCAGTGGGGTTCTTGGCTTTCTGCTTATAAGGAGGATGGTGGATGTGGGCACTGTTCCCCAAGGAGCTGGGCTCGAAGGACTGTTTGCTGGCCACTGCTCTGTTCTCAGAACATTGTGATGCCCTGGTCCAGCTGGGGTTCAGGAGGCTTCAAGCTCTAGGCTTGCAGTTTGCCTAATTTCCAGTCCTGTGGGGAGGCAACTATGACTTCTTTTCCCGAGAACTCTTTGCTGATCTAGTCCACAGTCTCTGGAACAGCCCTGGAGACTACTCAAACTTTATTGCCACATATTTATGCATTTATGAGATTTGAAATGCTTCTCTTGGGAAAAAAAAAAAACAAACAACAAAAACACCCAAACCAACAATAACTAATAAAAATCACACCAAAAAAAAAAAAAAAAAAAAAANAAAAAAAAAAGAGGGAAAAATAACCATCCTAACCATCCACCCAGAGCTGCAGAAAGGGTTAATGAGCCTCACATGCTTCCAAAAGCAGTTCGGGAACTTTTGGCTTGCAGAGTTTCTCATCCCGTCTTCATTATAGGCAGAAGGAAAGAGGGTTAGACAGCAAGAGGAGGGGAGAGAAAATGTAAATGCTAAAAATTCGTCTTTGCCAGAAATCATATCCAACAGACCAAAAAAAAGGAGCCTGTGGGGAAACCTCAAGCCGTTTCCACTCAAGTAGTCTATGGAGAAAGCACAAGAAGTGCTCACTAAGTTCCCACCCCCAGGTATTTTTATAGCACACTGTAAAGTTGCCGTCAGCATTTGATACAGACATCCCCTGCCTTTGTGGGGTTGGTAAGGGCTGGGACAACCTGGTAGGACATGTGCCACTGCCACCAGCCCCACCATAGTCCCTCAGAGCACTGATGTCAGTGGAGGGGCAATAACCTTTTTGCCTCCTGCACAGCCACAAACACCTACTCCCCTCGACAGTTTGTGGGGTCTCACCTCTCCTTCCACTGTCCCAAGACAGCTGTGGGACAGGACAGGAGGTATGAGGCTTTCCTGGAGGGCAGAGAAAAGCTCTAGAAGTGTGCTGGGCAATAGCTGAACCTGGACAATTACATCCCCTCAGGAACTACTGTGCTACCTTCTGTTAAAGCTAACATGAAGCTGCACCTGGCTGGGGCTTGTGCTCACTAATAATTACCAAACACAACACTGGTGTTTTTCATGGGCTGCAGCTGGTCCAGTGCTGCTAGAAAATGAGGGGGACCTTAAACCAACATTGACCCTCCTATTTGTCTTTACATGAACTTTTAGGGATGGTAGGAGGAGACTGAGTGGTCAAGACTCATGAGTGAGCTTTTTTTTGTTCAATAAATACAGCAGCCTCTTAAAAGAGGAGGTGTAATTGGTGTTGTGCTCCTCTGTGAATTTTGCCAGCCTGCCTGTGAGAAACACTCAACCTGCAGTACCAGTCTGTTCATGAGAGAGGAGTCTGGGTGCCCCAGCTGGGAACATGGGCAAAGTCATTCATGGTATTAAATCCACTCCACCAATAAATGGGTTAGGATTGCCAGTGAGCTTATGGAGGCCACCAGCAAAGGAGCAGGCACAAGCAATGCTGAACTGTTCCTAGACAGGGTGGATTTTAGTCTGTCCCAAAGCCGAGCTCTCTTGAAGTCCACCACCAATGACTTGGGCATTCCTGGCCCATCTTTGCTTTAGTGTGCAAGGGATAAAACTTGCTCTCCACAGGGAATACAAACTGTCTCAGCTGAGACAACCTCCAGCAGTTCACCCTGCTTATAACAGAAATGCATCTTTCAGCAAGGCAAGGGATATATTTTTTGGTCCCCTGGGTTTGCAGAAGCCAGGACTGAACTGCTTCTTCCTAGGCTTAGCTATTTTCTGCTCAGTGTCTAGAATCATGAGATGGGATGCACCTTGTGTTCCTTTAGCTATCAAAAATTCATCCATGCTGATTCCTTCCAAGATAGGTGTCTTGGTGCAAGTGACTCTCTGGAGGTGCCACCCCCTTTGTGCAGAGACCAGAAAGAGCTGAGACTGCTAAACCCAGCTGCAGGCTCAAGTATTCAACACTCACAGTCCTGTGACCTAGAGCTCATTTATGTTCTTCTGATTAAATATATCTCATCTGAGGCCTGAGTGGAAGATTCTGGAAGCCTGCAGGAAGGTCAGCAACCATCAGGACAGTGCCCAGCAGTCCTGCTTGAGCCATCAAGCTTCAGCTGCTGGAGTTAACACAACATGCTCTGTACTGGGACAGGCCCCCAGGAACCTGCTTTTGATAAAGAGCTTTGCTTCGCCAGAGAGACATTTGTGAACACTTCAATCCTCTAAAGTAATTGAAAACAGCAGGGAGTTTCGCCTGAAGCACTTTTGTTTGGTTCAACCCCTTCTCCCTCAAAGAGAAATCCATCTTGAATATATGGCTCTGAGTAGCCCCAGAACAGGTCCAGCGTCATCAGGCTTCCATGTGTTTCTTCTCTTGCATAAAAGAAGATGATCATGGGGAAAAAAAGCTTTTTCCTTCACTGTTTGCAACATGCCTTTGAGGCCCCACCAAAGTTCTTGTGCAATGGATGCCTTTTCTTTCAGATGTTCTCCTGGAGCAAAGGTGGAACTCACTGGTGCCATCGAGCCAATCCTGCCCTGTGTTTGCAGCTGCATCCAAAATGCTGCCATGAATCATCTGCACTCTTGCAGAAACTCCCTTCACACCCAAACAACAGCATTCAAATGTTTAGAGGGAAACAGGAGCTCTTGGCATGGGAGTTTTGGGGGGAAAACCAGGCCAAGTTAGGCACTTGGAAGATGACTCTTCTGTAATAGCAAAAAAGAACAGGACAAAGGCTCTGAACACCATCCAAGCATAAGTACCAGAAGGCACTGGAGTTGAGGGATGGCTTGCCTCTCCTCCCTTCCCTCTGCCCCTCCCAGTCTGGATTGAGGAGGATAAACCTGTGACCTTTGTCACCCACAAGTGGCTACAGGCAACATTTGTACATGAATCACTTCTTAAGTTTAAATACAAAGTTTAAATTTCTAGTGTCCGCTCATTTTGGTTCATCTATAAGACTCTTCACTTAAATCTCCTATGCACTGCATATGTTCAAGTGAGCTCACAGCAGAGGAAGGTTGTTGTTTTCCTAAATTGGAAGCTTATGAGCCCTAGCTGGAGGGAAATTGTTATGGGATTTCAAACCCTGCCTCTTTTCCTTCCTCTCCTTTCAGTTCAGGAGGTGCCCTTTTTTTAACCATGTGAGTCCACTGAGACCCCAAAACAGCTGACAAAGCAGAGTTTCAGGCCAGTCCTATCCCTGCTCCTGGAGAAGAGCTCTGCGTGGCAGCCAGTGCTAAGTCCCAACTACAAAAAGTTATCCAAGGTCAAATTCCTCCATGCTCTGAACTTCCATCTACCCCCCAGTGGGGATTAGTGTCTGTGCAGCACCTGGCAGGAGTCACCCCATGTCTGCAGCATTGCATAACTCACGAGCCCCGTTCGTGTGCAGTTACTCACCAGCTTCACTGCTCCCTGTGCTGCTGGAGCTGCTGAACACTGGGACTTGAAGGGCTCTCATAAAGCTCCAGGAGAGTGGGAATGTGGGGTTTAAAGTCATTGCAAACTTGCTGTGCTCCACTTCCATGAGGCCTGATCTCAGCCCCTCTGTGTTCGGGGGTTTAACACATTTGTACAGTCACTTCTGTGCTGGTAAAGAGGCAGCTCATGATGAAGAGAGACCTGATTGAGGGCTGGGAATCTTTATGTTACTGTAAGTTGCTGTACTTGGGTTGACCTCTGTTTTTTCTTATTTTTTTAAATGTTTTTTTTTAATATTCTTTAGAGCCCCACAGCCACGGGAGCCTAGAGTCATGCAGGTCCTCGTATGCACAGCCACAGCTGAGACAACAACTTTGAGTATTGTCAGGGCTGGAGGCTGAGCTGGGCTTTGCAAAACCTCAGGTGATCAATCAGGGGTTTTGCAAAACCAGACTGCAAAGGAGGAAGAGTTTGTGCCAGACAAATTATATCAGAGCAGCCACTGGGATGAGGAGGTAGCGAAGGAGGAAGGGGAATAAGCAGCACAGGAGTTGGGTAATTTCTAATTAAAGTGAGAATAGAGCCAGTGTTCATCTCAGAAAAGAGAGGTTCTGGGAAGTTCACTGCAGCGCATATTCTCAGGCATTCGTCATCTGAAATGTCTCTTAATTGCCACTATTATATCATATCACAAACATTCTTGTGATTTATCAGTCATAACCTCCTACAAAGGGATTCTTTCATTCAAGCCATTTTCACGGAAATCTTTTCCGCTTGGATCCCAGTCCTGCAACACACTCAGACCAGGAATCTGGAAGTGGGACTTTTTTTCTTTTTTTATTCTAAACACGAGTTTTGTTGCTTTGCAGACAACATGTTTCAGTAATGGACTGTGTCCCAGTTTCAACTTCTTTCCTCTTCATCCCACAATAATCAGCTCTTAACAGCTCTCCTTCCTCTTATGGTAAAAGCTGAAATGTAAATAATCAGGATGTCCTAAGTGTCAGGAGCCAGCTGAGTCCTGCTAGCCAGACCCTGGGTCTCCGACACCAGGCTGCCTTAAACATTTGGCTCAGCCAACAGACTGCATTTATAATGTAAACTCCCTTTGTCAGCTCCTAACTCCTGGCTCTAGTTTTAGAAAATTTAACATTTCTGGGGGTTGTATTTTCCCACCGCTTAGTCAAGAGCTGAAATTTTTCCTCTCAGAAAATACACTTGTGTGTCAAAGGCCAACAACCAAAAAAAATATCAGTAGTTTTGCAGCCTAAATATAGCCCAGAACTGAGATCCTGAATTCCTGTGAAAGAGCCAGTGTAAACAGCCATCGTCTGTGCACCCTGGGAGGGGGCTGCACCCCGGGGCTTTTTCTTTATGTTATCACACACCACGGTGCCTGGATGTCCTGGCATGGGTGGGGAGCCCTTTGTGCAGGGACATCCTGGCCAAAATCCTCCCCATCTATGGCTTTCATTATCCAGCCTCAGCAAAAGGCTTCAGAGTCACCCCAGCCTGGAGATGCTGTCCCTCCACTGGCTTACACCCACGGGTCATAAGGGGTTGGTTGGGTGGCCCTGATGTGAAAGCCCCAGGTTCAAGCGCTGCCGTTGGCTTTGCCAAGGAGTGGCATCACTGGGATGAGCCATGAGGACGATCCCCCTGTGAACATAAAACCAGCCAGAAGCGATTAATCCTCGGCCCTTTGTTGGGTGCTGGTGATCACTGCTGGCTCCAAGGAGTAAACCACTGCCATCCCGAGTGGGAGAATGTGTAATAGCAAAACTAATCACATACTTACCCATGGATGGTTTAACAAGCACAAAATCATTCCTGCGATTCATCTCATCCTGCAGTTCATACATAAAGTCTCTCCTACCAGTGCTGTCAGTAGCTGGGGGTGACCAGGAGAGATGAATCCATCTGCCCTGCAGACATCTAGGATTTCCCAGGACCATTTTCCACCCACTTCACCTTCAGCCTAGCCGGTGTCTCTCATTTATTAATACACATGGATAATGTCTTAACCATTAGCTGTGGATGGGAAAGACATGATAGCCATTACAGCTTCCCCTCCCTCTTGCATCAGACTTGGGAGGGTTGGAACTAAATGAAACCTGGCCAGGGAAGTGCAGCAGGGAATACAGCGTGTATGGTGTTGAAATGGTTTGTGAATGCTCAAGGGTGGGCAGAGCTAATTTCTGTCAAAGCTGATAACCGCTGGTTTACCGCATCCTTTTCATTTCGCTAACCCAACTCTCAGTGGATCTCATTATCCTGGAATTCATTCAAGAGTCCCCATCTCCTCTAACAGGGCTCCAGACACCTTGCAGGTCTCCAGAGATTAATTGATATTAATACAGAGTAGTCATAAGTTTTCTCAGTGGGGTATTTGCTCCCGTGTCTCACAAGTTTGTTGTGTGTTAGGGATGAGTATATTTGGATGGCCTCTTGGGATTTTCTCCAAAGGTTTTTTCAAAGGAAATGTCTTCTCCAAATCTTTCTGCTCACATGCATCTTTTTGTGGGATGTGCTGTTCCTCTTTCATTCTCAGCCACTATTTGCTTTGGTGGAGCCAGGCTGCTGTCTGAGAAGCAAGTATGAGACTGGGGCAGGGTGACAAACCCAAAGCAATGACCAGCCTGTGACCTTGGAGAGCTGCAGTGCCCTTGAAATGCTGTGTAATGCCCTCTTACAGATTCATTCAGACCTGCTTCCCTTCATCTGCCGTTTCTCCTCTTGCTTTCCAGTATTTTTCACTCTGCCTGTTCTTGCCAGGAGTTGCACCCTGTCTCCTGTTCATAAGCAAATTAGAGTGTTTGCAGGTGACACTGCTTCTCACCTCCTCTGAGGCGAAACCCAAATGCCACTCAGGATGCCAAGTGCTGCTTCACAAGTCCGTGGTGCACCCCAGGAGTGAGAGCAGCTGAGTGATTGAGCATTGTAGTGCAGCAGCTGTGGAGCACGGGACCAGCTATTTGAAGAAGACTCCTACGTGAGTCATCACTGACCTCATTTTGATCACCCGTCAATATGCTCGTCCTTTCTATTTCGAAATACCCAGCAAGTCCTCATACAAAATGAAGCACACTCAGAAAAAAATAGAAGGATTTTGCTGGGCCGTTTGGCAGTTTGGGAAATCTGCAGAATCACTAGTGATTGACAGTTTTCATAGCTAGAAAAATAAAGGGAGTTTTAAATTAGTACTGTAAGAGCTGTGTGGAATCTGGAGTCAGACTGGGACAAAGCTGCATCTCAAATCAGCAGTTGTTCTGATGCTGTTGTGGACTGGAGAGGCTTTTGGGGGGTAGTTGAATGCTGGGAAGTGCTGAATAAGCTGCCTCATTTTTGAAGGAAAAACATGAATAGCAACGTTCATTTAAAAGGAGAAATTTGCCTTGGGTCCATTGTCCTAGCCTGAGACAAGGACACTGGGCTCTGCACCCAGCTTTGCCAAGGACACAGCAGCATCTTGGGATCTTGCAAGACCTTGGATGCCTGTGTGTCTGTGTTTCCTACTGCATTGTTTGGAATTGCTTTGGGACAATCTGAGTTTATAAAAGTGCACTTGACAAGAGACTTCGGCCAAGCTATAAAAGTTGCACTATGCATAGTAAACAGTTCTCTTAATGAGAGAGCATCATCATTCAGCACCGAATTCATGCAGTCAATACAGTCATGGGCTTTCATCTTGCCAATGCAAGGGACAGCTTCTACACCATGGGCTGCTGGGAGCAGAGTCACTCTGCAGGGCTGAGACCATAAATCCGGAGGCAGAGCTGGATTAACAAGCATGTACAGCAGGACCTGGTGTGGAAGCAAGGGCAGGTGTGTTTTGTGGCCCTGCTGCCCCTGGGCTGCTCAGACTTTCTTGCACAAGCAAGAAATATCTCCTTTCCAAGTTCTTTCAAATCCCTTGAACTTGGATTTTTGCCAGGAGGCCGAAGGAGCGCAGTGAAAATCCAACAAATCTCCCCATTGTCCATTTCCAGGCAGTGATACGACTGATAAGGGGTTTTGTTACAAAAAAAAAAAAAAAAAAAAACCCTTAAAGATCTTATTTCTTTCCCTGTTTTCATAGAACCATTCCTGGTTTCTTGGGGTTTTCCTTCCCTTTCATGAGCCTGAGCGTCTGTACCTGAAAGGTGTCATAACCCACCACCAAATGGCTTCACAAGGCAGCCTTAAGCAGGTGCTGCTTGACAGCAGAAACTCAAGTCAGGCACCAACCTCGAGTATTTGCTGAATCAGAGTCTTTAATTGTACTCAGCAATAAAAGTCTGTGAAGTGAGGAGCAATGAGAGGACTTGAACAGCAGGTTCCCCTCTCTCAAAACACGATATTTACCAGCAAAATATCTAACCCAGGAATGGACAGAGGAGGGAGGAATTAGAAGGCACGAAGCTGTGATGCACAGTACCACCTAGTGACAGAGCCCGGATGCGTGAGAAGGGCAACCCCGCGTTTGCAAAGTTCAGGGTCCGCTTCCCCATCCCATCCTTAATCCGATTTCCCAGCTGCGCCGCATCCACGACCACCTCCTGCGGGTGGAGGGACAGCACCATTCCAGCAGCTGCTGATTTTTTTTTTCTCCTTTCCGTGGTTTCTTTTTTTGCAAAGCAGGGGCTGGATAGACAGGGCTCCTTGTGTCCCAGCAGAGGCAGCAGCGGGTGCGGTCTCCTTGGCTGTGTGGGGTGTGCAGGTTGGGCTCAGCGCGCATCTCCCACTGAATCACCCACGAGGAATTCCTCAGTGCATTGTGCAAACGGGGAAAGGGAAAAATGCAAGGTCCAGTGAGTAATGCAGCCTTTCAGGGCATCTGAAATGAAAAGAAATGCCATGAACTTGTTCCATTTGTAGAAAGGATGTGAAAGAGCAGTGTGACAGGCTCTGCTCAAGAGGAGGCTTGTAACCTTTTCCATTAATTTCTTTTCAAAGAATTACTTATTGAAGGCTAAGCTGCTTTTTATAAGCCTTAGAGGCTGAGTGTGTCTTTGCCCTTTTTTATTATTATTGCTGCTCCTGTCCCTTTCTTTCTTTTTAGAGAAAGCAGTTACAGTACAGTGGTGGTGTTTCTCTGTAGGTATCTGAGACAAGCCCAGCAACAAGATGGGAATTTTGTCACCTTTTGGCAGTTGTGGGATTTCATACAGCAAAGTGAACTAGAAGAAATCCAGTGCTGTGGAATTTCCCCATATTCCAGCCCACAGATTTACCCATGATCCAAGCAGATGTGTTAAAAGAATTTGATGCCTTCTCCTCATTAAGGTCCCTTTACACACATTCTGGAGCCAGGGCTAAAAGGCTCCGCTCAGTCTCCACGTGTGGGTGAGTGAGCAGAGGCAATTCAGTGTCTGGGGTGCTGTCCTGCAGCTCGTGGGTGGCAGCACAAGAGCCCTGCACCTCCCTGCGAGGCCCCACGTGCATGCAAGCCTTCTGCACACGTTCTGCCTTAAATGTTTGTGTGAATTACAGTGTGAATTACAGGGCTGGAAGGGCCTGGGTTCACCCTCTGCCCTGTGCCTTGTATGAAGAGACAGGATGGGTACATGAAAGGTTAGAGTTAGGGTCAGGGTTAGGGTTGGGGTTAAGTTTAGGGTTAGTGTAGCCTTTTAGCCCTCTTACCCAGGGAAAGGCTCCCCAGGGAAAGGATATTCAGGCCCTCTCCTGGTCCTCAGCTAGAAGTTTCCCTAGTTGATGGGCAGTCCCTTGCACACCGGGCAAGCTGAGATGATTTTCTTAAACTGACATCCCTTCCCTGACTTTCACTCAAGACTGGATGGGAACCCAAACACCAATGCTGCCTTTCTTTCAGTTACTCAAATCTACTAAATCACTGGAGACCAAAAAAACAGCACATTTTTGGGGGCCATCAACATGATTTTGTCCTGAAAAGGTAATGTGGAGCCCCTGAGGGCACTGGTCCCAGCAAGAGCACCTGATCACTGCCGCCCATGGAATGAGGCCTCTCATGCACACAGCCATCCCATAGCAAATACAGCATTTCCAGCATGATTTCTTCTTAGGTTTATTCTTCTTGAGCTCACTGCTTTTTTCTTTCCCACAATCCATGGTGCTGTGTCCAGCTCCTGAGCACGGCAGCTCTGGAGAAGCTCCTGCAGCTGGGTAAACACGCCTGAGTGAATGGGGCCCTTCACAATGGAGTCACCAGGAAATCCAAACACTGTAAAGGCCAACAATTCAGTGGGGACATAATCTTGTCATTACAACCCAAGCACCAGGAAAACACAGTCTGAATTGAGCTGCATCCCAAACAATAGGTTTTCCACCCCACGGATCTCCAGGAGTGGCTCTTTCCCCCTTGACTTCGTTCAGCCATTCTGCACATGGATATTAGGAGCTTGCCCCCCACCCAGGATGCTTCAGCTACAATAGGCTGCACCAGCCCCATTCCCCTTACAGGCCTGCAGTCAGTGTGGAGAAAGGATGGAGGGATGATAAATGTAGAAATATTAACAGGCTGAATTCTGTCCATGTTTATGCAGGGGTAAATGTGAATTATGACAGTGAGTTTACTGCTGATTTATACCAGGCTGATGCAGAGCTGGGTCAGGTCGGCTGCTGCCACAGGCAGAGGGTTATGTGGGCTTTTAGGCAGCAGGGTGAGGAGCAGAAGTGGAGAAGTCTCCATCCCTTTATGTTTTTCCCTGGCATGTGGCAACAGGTGTTGGAAATCCAGTGTCATTTACTTCTGTCTGTGCATTTGTACAGTGGCTTTGTCCGCTGTGGTCTCTTCTGGCTCTTGGATTTGTTGCTTGGACCCATGCAAGCTCCCTTTCCCCAGGATGTACTAATCGTATATGTTCTTCTGGAATGCAACTGCATGCAAAGCAGCTCTCATTAATCTCTGTCCATTGCTTCAAGGCAAACTTCCTTTGCTGTAAATTGCAGATTTTACCAGGATCTGACCTTGAACAGAGAAGCCAATACAATACGTGCTGATATGGGCAAACTGGCTGTGAGTCTCAAGTGAGCAAACACCCGGCCAAATCCCGAAGTCCAGAATTAGGCAGCTTTATAGTAACTGAGGAGCTGGCTCACGGCGCTATTGGCATACGTGGAAATTAATCATATCCTGCAACAATGTTCACAGGATGTGTTTGATTTATTACTAATCCTGTACACTCTTGCAGCTGCTGATGTGCTGCCAGAGGGTACTGTAATGATGCAGCTGGCACCCCTGTCGTGACAGCCATCAGCACAGCCAGTGCCTGGTGCTGCATCCATCATCCTCAGCGTTTGCTACCTGAGCTGGAAAATCAAGCCCTGGAGCTGAGAGTTTAAGTTTGTCTCCTATGTAAATAACAAGAATTTATTATTATTATTATATATATTTTTATACAACGATAAGAATGTATAATGCACCTAGACCAGGGACGTAAAATAAGCGATATTTCAAAATACTCAAATCCACAGAACAAAGCTGACCTTGGCTCAGCCTGTGTGAGATTCTATCACCCAGCTGGCCCGTGCTGGGCAGTCACTGGTGGAGGTGTGTGGGGAAGCTGTGCATTGCCCCGAGGCCGAGATGGTTTGTAATCAAGAATGGAAAGTCACAGCTATGGCAGCGCTGTCTTCCCAAAACACAACTGACCCTCATGAGATTAGGCCATGGAAAAAGGATATGGAAGAAATAAAATTTCTCATTCTCTCAGGGTTTCTTGGCTTGTTTTAGTCCTGGGCCCTGCCTGACAAAAGGCATTTCAGATTTTAAAATTCATGACCCAATGTTTGGAAAAATTGAAATACATTGACTGTGGCAGTATTTATATTACATATTTTTCTTAAGCTTTAAAAAAAATTGCAAATGAAAGCCTTTGCTTTTTGTTGGTTTTTTTTTTTTGGTAGGGAAAGTCAAAATAAATTGTTGTGAATTTTCCTGTTTTTTCACAACCAAATATGACTTTTAGCAAAACATAAATTTCCAGGGCATTTTGACATGAGTACTTTCTCTGCCAAAACACTACTTTCATCAACACCTTTCCAGTTTACCGAAGTAGTCCCTTTGCTCAGGGGCTGCTCATGCAGGCAGCATTAAATGTGTCTCCTGGTCAGGAGAGGACTGTGTCCATTCTCACACCAATGGGCTCGTTAGTGGTACCAGTGACAAAAGGAGATTAGACTTATTCAGTTCAGCTCACTTTCCATGGAAGAACCTGCTTTGTGCAGAACACCAGAGTCTGATTTTCAGAGCAAGGGTGATGTATTTCCAAGGGTGAAGATGAAATGTGGGGTAAGATAGCTTCTCAAGAGGGTCTCACTGAGCTCAAGGTTGATTCAAAAGACCTTTCTCTGCTAGGATGTGCAGTCATGTCACGAATCAAGCCTGGCTTTAAATCCCTCAAAATCAGAGATTGAGTGGTAGGGCTGGTTTAAATGCACATAACTCATAGCCATGGACATCAAGATAAACGGCTTTAGCTGTTTTATTAACACTGGGATCGTGTTTTTGCCTGATGTCCCTATCTCCTTCCACCCCAGCCAATAAAGCAGGGGAAAGTTGGCGCATGGCAGGAGACCCCTGCATCATCTGGAGATCCTTCCCCAGGGCAGGGTCCTCCTCCTCCAGCACAGGCAGGACATCTGTGACCCAGTGTGGGTGACCCTGGGGCAGAGATGCTGGTCAGAGGTGGCCCAGCCTGGCTGTTAATTATCCCGCAAGGAGAGGGAACTGGCTGCGCAAATCGTGAAACGAGGGCTGTCAGCATCAGAGGGGATTCGCACTGGGGATGACAGGCATGACCTGCTTTTCATGCTTTCTTTTTTTATTTGGTGACATGCTGTCATTCAGTGAATAATCTGGAGTTTTTCTCTAGGGGGTTTCTCCCTTGTTCCTTCAGTACTGACGATAACCAAGGTGGGGATGTGGGACAGAAATCCCACAGCTTCAAATGTCCCAAACACAATCTGTTGCAGCTGGGTAACTCTATAGTCATCCTGGATGCAAAAAGTCTCTTTAAATGGTGATGGTACATAATGCACAACACCTTCAGAACTGCCTGCAAGATTCCTTCAGCACAGTCACCCACTAGCCCTAGTTCTCCCTGAATTACATCCGTCACTAGACCAACACCTACACATCAATTTTGCACATCAACATATGCATGTGTATGGGGAAGAGTCCTTAAAACAAGCAAACTGCCAACCTTCTTGCAGCAATTTTTGTTTTATTCTGTGGGCATGTTCAAAGAGGGAAAGGTGTGTTCCGAGTTATGATGTTCCTTGTGCCAGGAATGGAGATGCCAGTCAAAAAAGCTGACTGAAACACTTCAGAAAAAATGGGGTTGATTTCTCAGCACCTGGCGGTCAGCATTTACTTCCCAACACCCCAAATGAGTTGCCTCAAGTTAATGCAACCCTGAGTCTCCATTTGAGCTGAACCAAGATCTCTGTGTGCCTAAATGTGACTTTTGGCACACGGTCTCTCAGCACTGCACCAGGGCAGCATTAGACACCAAACACTTTGCATGAGATGTGGGAGCATGTTTAGACATGTGGACATTCAGGCCTGACTTCCCAACCAAAATCTACCATGTTCAGCAGAATCTTGCTTTAATCCCTTCTAGCTCATCAAGCTGTCGATAATTAAAAATCATAATTATATTATAATAGTAAGCCATCAATTACTAGAGACTACAGAAAGAGAAATGAAAGCATTCTCTAAATTCATGCTGTTGCAAACTGATTTTGACAGACTCTGCTGACAGCACCTTGCATCTGCCATACTGAGCATAACAGCAGGCTCAGTACCAGTCACTGCCTAAATGGGGGTTGTGTTTTTATTTTTGCACATTGCAGATCTTTTATCTTGGAGAAAAGGAGGCTCTGGGGTGACTTTATCACTTTCTATCACTACCTGAAAGGAGGTTGCAGCCAGGTGGGGGTTGGACTCCTCCCAGGCAACAAGTGACAGGAGGAGAAGAAATGGTCTTAGACTGTGCTAGGGGAGGTTCAGGTTGGACATTGGGAGGAATTTCTTCACAGCAAGGGTGATTAGACATTGGAATGGACTGCCCAGGGAGCTGGTGAAGTCACCATCCCTGGAGGTGTTTAAGGAAAGCCTGGATGTGGCACTCAGTGCCACGGTCTGGGTGACAGGGTGCTGTTTGGCCATAGGTTGGACTCGATGATCTCAGAGGCCTTTTCCGAACTCATTGAGTCTGGGATTCTGTGATTACAGTAGGGTTCAGCAAAAGGTCTGGATGCTGTATCACAGGGAGAGATGTGACCTTTCACAAGCATCTTCTGTGCCCACAGAGCACCCAAAATGCAGGGCCGGCTCCTCCTGCCTGGCCAATGCTGGATGCAAAGCAGCAGCAAAAGCACTTTTTGCAGTGATTTTTTTTTTTTT
>VZTJ01000487.1:3326583-3340337 GCA_013397795.1 Orthonyx spaldingii | reverse complement strand
TTTTTTTTTTTTTTTTTTTGCAGCCATCCTCAGGGGTATCATTCCCTAGGAAACTTTGTGTGGCTTTGGGTACCCAGTGCTTCCCACAGCTACAAGCTCAGGAAAGAGGCAGAGCATCATGGTTGCTCAAAAAAGGCAAAGCCCACAGAAAGCTGGGTTCTGTTTATGCCTCCATAGTGGGCTGACATCCTCAAACACCCCTTAGCAATGCTGTAGCCATAATTATGCTCCTTCAGCTGCTGCCAGTAGTGCCAGGGCACTCTGCTGAAGAAGGGAGCAGTGAGGCACAAATCACCTGCTCCCATTCCATCTCCTAAGCTGCCAGTGAGGCACAAGGAGCAGCACTGGAGAAACAGCCCTGTCTGCATGGATATCCATCCACAGGGGGCTGTGCACTGGGTGCTGGGTTTGCCATATTTATGCAACTTTAGGGTCTGTTTCTGATGAAGACAGGGGCTTGGGCAGGCCAGCTCCCTGGTGCTGCTCTGTAATTCAGTCTAAATGCCATTCTTCCCTTGGAGGCAACCAGAGGCCACTGCAGATTGCACTGGGGGTTAGCCACAACCTTCAGAAAACTATGGAAAAATACACTATGTCCACTGTCCTTTGTCAAAACGCTAAATAACAGCCTGCCAGAGTTGGTAAATATTCCATGGAAGGCACAGGAGGCCACAAAGTGCATGTTTTATCAGTCACCAGTACAACATTTGCATCTGGCAGAGGTCCTGCTCTGCACCCAGAGCCACGTGAGTTTTCAGCATTAGCATTGTGCCTTGAATGCATTTTTCACCCAACCTCCTCATTTCTAGGGATGCTATTATCAACAGAGGACCTGGTTTTATTATTAAGTAGCAAATCAATCTGGCTATGCTGAGCACAATCCAATTATTGCTTGTAGTTACTGTAGGCTGAAGAAGTCATAAATAAATGAGCATGGTATTTAATATTTCAGTCCCAGCATAAGCACCCAGACCCTTGTTGGCTCTGTGTGAATGGCTTGGTTTTGGGAGGATTTTTGTAGGCACGGCGGGGCAGCACTGTCAGAAGGCAGGTCATGGTGCTCCATGAGGGCCCAGATGACTGAAGGATAATTGAGGGTAAATGCAGGCACATTTATCTGTTGTTTCCCAGGATGAAGGTCAGTAGGGGCCTCTTCCTGCTCCTTCCCTGCTCACCCAGTGGGAGCAGAGTGAACTCGTGTCAGTCCATGGGTGCAGGAAGAAAAGGTGCTTTGTGAAACCCCAGACAGCTCCCAAGGGGACAGGGCTGAACCCAGGGCTCACTTTCCTTCTCTTACCACCATTTCCAAAGCATCCCAGATGTTTGGTTTTGGGTTTCAAACCTTACTTTTAGAGGGTTTGGGTTGTTCAGTGGAAATAAAGCATCCTGTAGTATACTGGTTACTCATTACCTCATTAGCACGGTGATGTATGAACAGCCACACAAGTACAACGATGCTCAGCTGCAATATAAACACATCCACTGCTAAACTGATTCATTTAAAAAAGTATTCCTTACATCTGGCTTTCTTTTGGGGCTTTTTCCCCCCCTCTCTTCTTCTCTTCCTTTCCTCCAGACTGTTTTCCTACTTCTAACTTCAGTTGTCCCAGTTTGTGCGAGTTGTCACAAGTGCTGCAAGGAGGGAAGGTGTCCCCGTGCTGGCAGCCTGCAGGGACTTGCCACACAGAGCCTGTGTCCATGTCCATGTCCCTCTCCATCCCCAGTCAAAGCAGCACAGAACTCTGCCCATGCTGTGCTAGTGGTGAGGAGGGTGCTGGTGTTTAACTTGTGCCCTCGTTTATATTCAACTCTAGGGTGAAATGAATCACTTTTTCTAAGCTGTTGCTCTTACTACTACTGTTACTATTACTGCTACCACCATTATTATTATTATTATTATTATTTGCTGTTTCTTCCAGGGAGTGTATAAAAACGACATTTGCAATTCTGCACCATCCTTTAGGTGATTTTGTTCCTGATCGCTTGGTAGTGCAGAAATCAGTTCTCTTCACTAGTTTGGAAAAAAAACGAGTGAAGCATCAAAGCAGGTGGCAGCTCCTTGGCTCTGTTTGTCAGAAGCAGCAAGCTGTCCTCAGCCATCCAGCAGTTTAAGGATTTTGTTTTGAGGGAATAAAAGGATGAGAGGGAAATGGGGTATTTCCTATGGATTGCCTTGTTTATTTGCTTGGGTTTGCTTGTTTCTCTGCAAGGGGAAATCAGCATGAAAAAAAGAACTTCTAGTGAAAGCCATGAAAAGGGAACACTTCCAGATTTCCCTCCAGATATTTTGCACAGCCATACATAAAATATTTAGCAAGCTGCTGCTGAAATCAACTCCTCTCAAGGGTTGTTCTTGCCTTCCCTGACAGCAATAGAATGGCCTGTTATGGGGTCTCCACTCTCCAGGTCTGGGTGTTTGGTGTATTTTAGGTGAAATAACTACCTGAAATCTTGAGAACTGACATCCTTGTTCCTTGCAGGAGCCTTGTAACGTTGTCCTCACTCTCATGGACACAGTAACATGGAAAGCCACTAGGACCAGCCACATCCTGATCTCCAGAACTTGTCCCAAGGGGCTGAAAAGCAGAGCAGCAGCTGCTGCACACTGTCCCAGTTCCTCTAGAGAATCAAAGTCTAGAGCACACTGCACACAGATCCAGTGCATCATCCTTAAAAGTTAAAAATCTAGTGACGTGACTTGAAAAACTTTCCTATTTCTAGGTAGGCTGTTGCCCAGAGGCCTGAATTCAGAGGTCGTGAGATTTCTCACTCGACTTAGGAAGTGGCAGCAGCAGGCAGCAGATTTCTGTGTATTGGCACAATCCTCAGACTTGACTGTAGGTCTGCACCAGCTCAAAATCTGAGTGTGTGCTCTTCCTAGAGGGTTTATTTATTTTGGCCACATGCTGGTGGAAGTACCCAGCCCAGCACTGGCAGCTGCAGGAAGAGTGATGCTATAAGGGCTCTGGGAATAACCACAGAGACAACCTATGTGATCACCACTGGAAAAACCCACCATGCACCACCGATTATCACTCTCTAGGTCTCAAGAGAGGCCACAATTATTCCCTGCTCCAAGTCTAGAGCAAAACAGCGTTTTTCCAGTAATTACAGTGTAGTAACTGTTGTAGATGTTGATTTTAATAGCAAACACTGCTCAAGCATTAGATTTACAGTCATGTTAGTTAGCTTTAGTGACTTGGGAATCAATTACCTTGCTGTGGAACATGACCAAAGATTATAGGGTAGCCCATGTAATAATTTACACCGCCATCTAGGAGTGAAACTGTAACTTCAACATTTCACATAGACAGACACCCTGTTTGCATAGCAATAATTCCAGTAATAATGGCCATAAAAAGGGAAAAGGAGAAAAACAGTGACTACAAAATAGGGGGAGACCTGTGCAGGGAGCACTGGGAGGTGTTGGGAACTTTGCCATTCTCAATTATTTTTCAGAATGACAATGGTGGTGACATTTAGTTAATGACTGTGATTTACCAGTTCAACTCACTTGGGTTGATGCTGCTTGGCCCTGCCCAGAAGAAGGCGTGTCCCAGGCACTGGGACACAGCACTGTGCTGTGTCATCAGCAACACAAATCCCACTAACAACTTGCCCTCTTGATTGGTGCCAGCACTGCTGATTTCCAGGATCAGTTTTACAGGCAGCATTTTGCCCATTTTCTGCCTGCTTCTCTGCTTCCCCCCACTTGTTCCCACACTTGACTCTTTTATCCCACTTGAGGCAGGAAAAAATTGTGCCTAATTCTCCAGGCCCCTCTGCACAAAGAAAACATATTTCCTGTAACTCCTTTGAAACAAGACCACCCAGATCAGCTTTTCAGTCTGTGTTTCCAAGCAAGTTATGGAGAAGTTATTAATTAATGTTTTTCCTCCTGCAAAGAAGTTGCCACTGTGACCCTTTAACTATTGGCTTTGTTCATCTTTCTCTCATTTATTTCCCATTTATTTTAGTCCTCCCTTCACATGAAGCTGGCAGCTGAGCTTTTGGAAGCCTCCAAGTACAGTAGTCCCCTCATGAAACAACAACCAGAGAAATTATATGAAAACTGGTTGCTATCATTATAAAATGAACTAGGACAAAGTCTTGATATGCAAATGTTCATCACCATACAGTAAAAGGTTTATACTAATATATCAGACTATTCCCCTGACTCTAATCAGCAGAGCACACTCTGTTTTCAAAATTACTAAGGTTCAAAAATATTAAGACTCCTTTAAAATAATGGAATTAATAAAATACATAGAGTTGGGCTCTATTGTCCTTCACCTTCTGGATTCAGCCCAGAAGAGCAGGTTTTCAGAAAAATGTCATCTGTCATGAGATTTGGCAACCTTGCACTCTCAGATCGTAAGGTCACTGTCACTGCAGCAAGGCAGCTGTCTCTGGGATGAGGAGAGGGGCAGAAGTGTCTGACTGCGAGCCAGGGAACAGGAAAATTAGCATTGCTCTGAACGAGGAGCCTGAGCCACAGCGGGGAAACAGCATCACTGGCCCTTGATGGTCCAGACCCGCTGGGGACGTGTGACCCCACTCCAGCCCATCAGATGGGGACATCCAAGCCACGGTCCCCAGGGAGCAGCACAGCCCTCCCACCATCCATGGTGGCGGCTCCTAAGCTGTTTGCAGACAAGGCACAGGAGACCCTTTTCTCTTTGGTTTCCCTTGTTACAGCTTGAATATGCAAAGGATAATGCATGAATGCAGTCAACTCCCAACGCAGGTGCTTGTCCCCATTTTGGAGGTGCAGTTTGTTTGTGTTTAGTTGCAGTTAAGCAGTGATTGCAAACATCAGAGGCTGTGGGGCATTTGGGTTTTATTTCTTCTCCTACTCCCATACAGCTTTCCATAAGATTTGCTGCAGAAATTCTTGTTTTGCCTGAAAATATGTATCTCACCAACCATGACTGTTTTTAAGCCTGTACAATTGCTTTAATAACAGCCCTTGCAACACACTTAATATGAAAATGTTTTCAATGTACTCAAAATCTTATCAACAAAGAGTGCAGTTGCCATCACAGTGTTCCTGCAAAGCCAAACCACAAATATTAGTGAGTTTGTTGTATAGCTTAATTGCCAGGTATCCTTTCTGACCAGTGGCATATGCTGCTATAGCTAATCTGAATATAATTTCTTGCCATTTTTTTAAATGAAACAAGTCCAAAGAGTCATTGCAAAAGGTATCACTTGAACAAGAGTTGACTTGTGTGTTATGTCTGAAATCTACATTCACCTCTCAGGGTTTAATGAATTGCACTTCACACCCTTCTTAGGATAGACAGAAATGTGTTATGATCAAACTCAGGTTATAGGTGTAGACAGAGGGATAATACAACCCAAAATGTCACTGAGAAATAGGTGGGAGAGAACAGATTCAACTATAATCACATCCTTCCCCATCCTACAAACAGACACCTAGTGTTCCGTGGCACAAAGACTGCAACAGCTCTACAGAACTGCACAAATTACCATTATAGTACCCATCAAGTACTGGGTTCTTGGTAGTTGAGAAGTTCAGTGGAGCTCCTCAGTCTTCAGAGACCAAACAACTCCTGTTTCCCACTCCCAGCAGTCAAGGTGGTCAAGGGGAAAAGGTTCTACGGTGCCAATCCCACAATTGGCTTGTCTGCAGATCCAGCTCTGAGGTAGTGTCAGCCAGGTTACAGATGTTCTCAAAGCAAGGATTATATGTATAATGATGACTTCTTATGAATCAGCATGCTGATCCATCCTTTGCTGTAAAAATGGAGCAGGGGATGACAAGTTGAGCGAGGGGAGCATCTTTAAAGCCACAGCTACTAAGTGAGATGTTCACCCTCTTAATGCAGAGGCTCTGTGGTTTGAGACCTCCCAGGACACATGAATTTCAGCTTCTCATCTCTTATTTTTGGGGAGAAATATCTATGGCACTTATCCTACAGCCTCACATGTGTCTGCAAGGCCTGTTATAGTAATTAGATTAAAGACATAGATTCCTCAATGAGGCATCAATACCCAAGACTCTCCTGTCCCAAACTGCAGCCAGCAAGGACTGCTGAGTCCCATCACTGGGACACTTCCAGGCTCTCCTGCCCTTCTCAGGGCTGGTCTTTAGCAGCTCTGGGTCTGTGTGGCCCATGCAAACAGAGTCAGACATCACAGGGACATCACAGGTTGGTGGAAAGCGTGCAGACCCCAGGGTGCTCAGAAACCAGGCCACCACTGTTTATGGAGAGAAAACGAGCAGCCTTTGTGGAGTGAACTAATCAAACCCTTCAGCCTCCTTAGCTGAGGGTTAATACTCTTGTGGTGACCATCCTGGACAGGGTATCAGGAGAGCTGGGGTTTTATTCCTGGTGTGTCTCAGTAATGAAAAGGAAATAGTTTTCAGATGAGCAATAGAAGCCCATGCTCCCAAAGACCTCAGATAGGCAGCAACCAGGCTCAAGTTAAACAACAAATCAAGTAACACTGAGCCTTTGCTCTAGCAGAGCACCACTGTGACTAGTGCTATGCTTATTTAGAAGAGATGAGCCCATTTAAAACGTTTTCATATTAAATGTAATTTGGGTGTTTGTTATTGACTGGGTCTAAATGCAAACATTATTGGTCAGATAAATATTTTCTGACACATAAGATCTGTTCACAGCACTTTTATGACATGAGGGCTTACTTGCTCCAAGATTTATTTTCTGTTCACTTCCTCTCTTTGCGAGGATTGCCTCATAAAGATTAAAAAAAGCCAAAGTGAACCAAAGTGTAAAGTAGAAATCACCGATTAAACTGTCAGAAACGGAGCAGCCTTTGTTAATCACCGATTCATTAGCTGGGGGAAGAAGAGGGGTCTCGAGCCAGCACAAAGGGTTTGGTGTCACAAGGCCTGTGATTTATTCCTACGTCTGTCTCTCTCTTTCTCTCTGCCCAATTTGGTACAGGATCTTACCCAGGTAAATTGATCTCTCTACGACTCCATTTTCCCATCTGTTCAACTGAGGTAATGATCTTGCCTCACAGAGATCGTGAAAACTTTCAATAAGAAGAAAAGGTTACCAAAAAAACCACACCTGCATCTGAAATTAGGCTGCCCCCTACTAACACCTACAAGAGCTTTCCCTGATTTTTTTTTTTTTTTTTTTTTTTTTTTTTTTTTGGTGGGCAAGCAATGGAGTAGAGAAAAACACTTTAAGAAACAAAAGAGTATAACCAAAAAGTAACAGAAATTGGAAAGCAAGCTTTTTATTTAAATTGTTAAAATTGTCATTTTACTGTGTCACTTCAGTATCTCCTGAGTCCTTTAAGGTTGCAGTTATGTATTGAAACATTGTCTAAGTGGCTTTTGATTTTTGCTACATTTATTTAGAAAAAGCTTTTAATAATTATTTCAATGCCATTTTGAAATGTTCTGAGGATTTTCTGCAAAATGTGAGCTAGAAGGCTTTTCCAACTGGTGTAAGTTTTGTAATCCTCAGTAGAAGGCAGTGTAAAACTACAAAAGTATTCTTCAAATCTGAAATCATGCAAAGTACAAAGGCTATTTCATTACAAAAAGCCAAGCAAATGAGAATGGGTTTGTTTTATTCCTCTGTGCAAAAGAAAGTACTTCATTATGTAGCTCAGTGCAAGAAGCACACGTAGTTTTTGCCTAACAGAAGGCACATTTTGGGGCTTGGCTCTCTCAGCTGATTCATTTGATGTCCTTCACAATTACCTGTGCTGCCTTTTGGCATCAAAGAAGGCTTCTGGCTGACTTTCACCAGCACCAGTCGACTGCAGCATCTGAGGAAGGTGTGGGGGAGAATAATTTCGCCTTTTTCCAGCCTTGTTCTCAGGTTCTTGCCCTTCACTAGCTTGCCATTTGCTCAGCAGTTCCCTGCATGCATGAGGTTGTTCACCTGCCTTTGGATGAAAGAGATTTTCTCCTATTAGTTGTGTTTTACTTCTGCCTGCACTGTGGCCATGCTGGTGGGCTGAGAGCATCTCTCCAGGTCTCTCCCAGCCAAACAGGGCCATTTGCCAGCACCATGAGCATCTTCGGGAGCTTCTGTCCCTCCCCTGGGGAAAGGCCTCTCCATCTCCCACCACCACCCATCCCCTTTTACGGATGGAAGGGGCCCCTGCCATGTCTGCCCCTTCCTGCACTGGTTTGCTTTCAGGCCATTTCAGGTGAAAATGGAATATTCTGGGAATAGGAGGAAGTTCCTGGGGCAGAGCTTTGTTCAGCTCTGAAGAAGAGGGCAGCACAGTCCCACGTGTCCCCTCTGCCCTGTGGAAGAAGGGATTTGTGAGGACTTGACCTCTCTCAAAGAGAGGAACTCCTGATCCCTCCTATTCCTCCTGCAGGGACAGTGATGCCTCACAGCATGTTCCATCAGAAAGATTTCCTTCTTTTTTCCCCGTGGTCCCAGACCCAGGTGGGTGCAAAGAGGAAGACCCCTTCCCCCCAGGGAAGGCAAGAACAGCCCCTTTCTCCAGCATCACTCCCCTGAGTCGTGGGCGACCCCAGGAGGGTTCGTGGCACACCCAGCTCCTCTTTGGTCCCTTCTGCACACTTGAGCTGTTTGCTTTGTTTGGCCTCTGGGATGCTGGGATTACCCGCAGCTAACTGGGACACAGGCAGACTTACACGTGACTCCTGTCCCTTTCCACACCAGCCCCAGGCTGGAGCTGGAGGCAGCAGGCAGGATTTGCCAGCCCAGGGTCACAGCACCAACCAGCTGGAGTTGGCTTGTCCCCACCACCCGTTTCAGCTGCCTCGTGAGGACCGAGCTTTGCTTCCCTGCATAATAATCCTGCCAGCATGCACTTCCCTTGCCTAATGAAGGGAGGATTTATTGCACCAGCTCTTTGGGAACGTCGAGGTCTGCTTCCTTCCCTCTTCAGCTCTCTGAGATCCTTTAAGTAGAGTCTGCGTGAAAATTAATCAGACGCCCTGGAGGCTTATTTTGTCCAAAGCTAAAGTGCTGCTTCTTCCTTTCCCCCCGCCTTTTGTGCCCCAATTACTTAAGGGATTGTCCTGGAAATTAATGAAAGCATGACATGGGAATAACACCCACAGTTCATCTCAGAAGGAAAGTGTTTCTGTAAAAGGCTTAACTAGAAACATCTCGTGGTTCACCCAGTAAACCTGGAGATCTTCCCGGTCGGAAGTGCACTGTGCCAAGACAGTTGGTGTTGCGTGTGCCCTATCTCCCATGGTTTACAGGTCCAGACGCAGTTATGAGTCAGGTCCTGAGTAATTGCATTTTACTTTTGTGAATGAGATCCCTGTGGTTTCCACCTGGTTTCCAAAGTCCTCAGCATAAATTGTCACAAGGTCACAGCTCATCACAACCTGTTACGGGGGGAAATGGAGTGATGGGGACAGGCCTGGTGGTGTACACGTAACCTTCCATCTCTCTTTTGCTGGCCCTGGTCCATGGAAGGCGGTGAGGGCAGCCTGGTGGCTTGGGTGACCAACTGGGTCACATCAGTCCCTTTTCTACCTCCCAGTATTGAGGCATATTCAGTGTGTGGAAGATACAGATTGTTTCAGATGAAAGGAGGTGATGCCATTGCTTCTTCTCCAGCCAAACTACATCAGAGCTCATGAGCAATAAGACCATTTTATACCATGAATTTCAGAGGGACCTTGTGAATTAACCCATAGGCTAACCTGACATTTCATTTGCTAGGTCTGGCTGACCCTTGTCATGGTTGCAATAAGTCAGCTGCATTGATTTACGGTGAAATTCATGTGCCTAACAGCTTATATCATCTCTGGAAATGGATTTCAGCTCCCAAGTTACTTAGGCCCATGTTGCTTTTTAAGTTTTGAGGCTTTTTAATCTTTTACTGCCACTCAAATATTACGAGTTAAGACTTGTGCAATCAATGAGAGTTAGGCCACTGAACACCTCCCACAGGGAGGCAGGCAGTTAGATACCTTCAGCAAATCCTGAATGTTCTTTGAAAGCATTTTCCTCACCTTCCATGGGTTTCAGATGTACCATATGGGGGAAATGACATTGACTTCTGTAAAGCACTGCACCTCTTATGGATGCAAATCATGGAGTAAGTGTGAATATTACACGTGAAAATGACACGACAACTCCTCCAGCCCGTTAGTGCTAATTAATGCAGTTCTGGGGGTAGACAGTATTCATTAAGCTTTTCTGAAACTACTAGAAATGTTCATGTAACAGCTCACACATTCTGATGGCACCCACAGTCCTATCACCACGTTCCCTGTAAAGTATTTTGGTTCTTTAATCTTTGCTAACAAGAGTGGGAATGAATTGTCAACAGTAATTCTCCAGCACAAGGCCATGGTGTTTCCTCCTTCCTTTGCTATCAGGAGCCAAGACAAAGGAATCAGCATGTTTTTATTTTGGCACAGAGGCATCTGGTTGCTGGAAGCTGGATTTTGTGTATGTCAGAGCTAAATATATGGGTTGCTGTTCTGGTTTTGGGACTTGCCATGATAGGAACCAGCTTGGAAGAAGCACGGCCATTCCCTGTTTCTAATCTTTGCAATGACAGCAGCTTTGCTGCCTTCAGACTGGATGTTTGCTACCAGGGTGTGTTGTTTGGGTAGTGCCAGGTCCAGAGACCTTGTGAGATTATGGGATTTCCTTGAAGAAAAGGGCTTATGCTGCTGCTGCTGCTGAATTACAACCGGGAAATTTAGGGAGGAATGTGCATGAGATGAATGACTTCTTCCCAGGGAAGAAACTCAGATCTGGCCATTTTTTCCTAGGAAAGAAGGGTGCAATGAATAAATGAGAAGAGTTGGGGCAAAATCCTTGCCCAGTTCTGGGGCAAAACCACTCTTTCTGGTTGAGTGATCATAATCAGTTCTTGGCAAGGACAATACTCCACTCTCTTGCCACATTATAAGAAACAGTTCCCATTTCTAAGTTCTTCATTAACTCCATCAGGTACCTAGAGGGTGTTATCTTCACTCAGACCAGCAACTTATTTTTATTATAAATGTTGCTTCATGAATCAGAGGATAAAGGAAATGTGGCAGGAATATGTCCCACCACTGCAGGAAATGTTAAGCACTTCCTTCTGGGTAAGTGTTGTTCATGGGGCCTTGGATGAGTAGGAGAGGTCATCTCCTTACACAGGATATAAGGAAGATGCAGCTTGATGTTTCCCAGGTATGAGGGTCCAACTGCTCTTTGGGCACACCCCACTGTAATGTGGGGCATGAGAAAAGATTCTCTCCAAGCTATTCTAAAAACCATGCCTGTTTTGTACCAAAGGAAGAGACTGGTCTGTTGTAAGGAACTGGCAATTTCAAGCTAAGTGTAATGAAACTCCCCCCACCTGCTTTGAATACTGAACATTACAGTTCTGCGCAGAGCAAATTACTTTCCAATCAGGAGCTTCAAATCTCTGCTGCTGCTTATTTAACCTACCAGGAGAGCTCTTTTTTCAAAAAAAAGTGACTAAAGCTGCACCACATCCTGGGTCTGCTCTGGGTTTGGAGGCAGATCCTGACAGGAGATTTACCTGGAAGGGAAACGTGTGCCATAGAGGAAAGGGCGGGGAAACTGCCTTGAGGCTTTGCTAGTTGAAGGATCATCCTACCCCAAGGGCAAAGTCCATGGCTTTGGCACACTCTTAGAGAGCAACAAGCACAAGCAGGCACCTGTATGGTGAGTGCACCTTTGAAGCAGCTTCACCTCCTATTTCAGTGAAAATCCACGTGGGAAGGTGATTTTTCCTTGCTAGTTCTAATCAGGGTCGGGACTGAACCACTGCTGGGGTTCAGGCTTTCATGCTCTTCTTCAGCACTGCAGACAGAACCTGCTTGAGATACCTTGTGACCTCTGATGAAGGAAAGAGCAGAACAGCACTTGGGAGACAACTTGAAGTTTTACCTTTCTCTGAAAGTAGTAGGTTTAGAATTCCAGGAAGCTTTGCAGTTTGTGTTTTGGTGCTTTGCCCCTCAGGGTTACTTCAGCAGCTGGATCTATGGGTGGATTGGATAAATCTATAAAACCAAAATCTTTACCCTTGCAATGGAGCCATGGTCACCTGCATTTCCTGGAGCAGGGATGGATACCTTTGCTGCTTCTTGCTCCTGTGTCCTGACCTTGGGATTGCCTCCAGAGCAGAGCCGGGCCACCTCAGCTTCTTGGTCTTAACCCTCAGCAGCCAGAGGCCAGAACTGCCTCGGTATTTATCCCCTTAATCAAAGCCATCCCCTTGGGTGGAGCAAGTTGAACAGGTGAGCCTGCCTGGGGCTGCATACACAGCTCTGTGTTTACACCTGTGCCCTTAAAAACTGAAGAGGGAACTGTGCTCATGCTCTAGCATTTCGTTGTTGTACCCAGAAGGACTTTGCAGTTCACTGGCCCCTTTATGTCCAGAATGTACATGAAGACTCAGAGCCTTGACTTTGGATCTGACAGCAGATCAAACCCAGCAACATTCCCAGTTAAAATGAGACATTCCACTCCTTCTCTACCACGTCAGGAGAGTGACTTTGTCATCTTCCTGTGGGGCAAAGAGGGAAATGTCCTGCATCCCGTGTAAGCTCCAGATCCACCCTCACCATGAACATCCTCGTGGTGGCATGAATGCCAGCTGAAACCAAATGAAGGAAAGTGCTCACCTCCACACCTCCCCTCCCAAAGCAAACCTCTTCCCAGCCAGTCTGTTCCAGAGCATGGCACAGCAGCTGCCTCAAGTTTTTACCTGGTGGAAATAACCCCAGTCCCAGAAAGAAAATAATGATGGGGAGGCAAAGCAGTGGAACAAGTCAGAGCTTTAACCACAGGCGTCATGGTGTGGGTGCTTCATGCAGTGCATGTTTAAATCAATAAATCAGCACTTTTTGGAGGCCCACACATACTGTCTTTCTTGACTGATTTAATTATTTAATAGTGACACCCTTGCATGAGGGCTTCTCTAGTGCAGTGTGTAGAAATGTTCTATCGTTGGGCAGCATCCCCACTCTTACACCATGACAAGCTGCACCTTTCACCCAGAGAGGAGCAGGGGGAAATATCACCAGAAGAGAGGCTGCCCTGTTCCCCAGGGCTTCACCCTGGCAGGAGCTGCTCTGTCTCCAGCCCCATAGGTGCTCCGGGCTCGTGCTCCCCTTCTCTTCCTCCAGCCGGGGCTCCGCTCGGAGCATCCCCGCTGCTCTCGCCCCTCTCCGTTATCATCTCAAGGTGTGCACGCGTGGGCAGGGGAGTGAACACCCCCACCCCGCACCCTTCCTCCTTGCGTCCTTGCATCCCTCCATCCCTTCATCCTCCTCTCAGAGGCGAGGGGGAGCCCAGATGTTGGCAGGCCCGAGCCGGGTTCATCTGTTTCACATGACCCAGCGCCAACTGCTGCTCGCTGCCCTCCTCCCTCCTTCCTCCTCCTTCCTCCCCCTCCTCCTCCTCCTCCTCCCTCCCTCCCCGGCTCCAGCCTCGCAGCCTCGCAGCGCGGCAGCGGTCGCGCAGGAGCCGGGCGCGGGGGGCCGGCAGGCGGGGAAAGGGAAGACGAAGGGGGAAAGGAGGGTTCCGGCATCCCGGCAAGGAGGATGGGACGGCGCTAGGAGCGGCCGGGAGCGGCGGCGAGCGGAGGGAAGGGCCGCGCATCCCGCGCACCCCGCGGCGGAGAGGCGGCGATGGATGCGGGGCGGTAGAGCCGCGGCCTGGAGACGCGGTGCGGCGGGGATGCGCTCGCCCCGGGCTCGGAGCTGAGGGGCCGCCGGGGCCGCCGAGGCAGCGGGAGAAGGTAACGGGGTCTTTGTCTGCCGAGGGGAG
>VZTJ01000487.1:3151684-3326493 GCA_013397795.1 Orthonyx spaldingii | reverse complement strand
CTTCCAAAAAAAAAAAAAAAAAACCCAACCCGAAAGCCTTGAATTCGGTGGGCGAGTAACGCAGCCGAGCGCCGCGGCAGGGGAAGGAGACGGCGTGTGGGGGGAGAGAAGCCGGGGCTGCGATTCCTTCCCCTCTTCCCGAGCAGTCTGGCTGCCTGTCCCCACTGACTGCCAAGATGGACTGCTCCTTCCCTTCCCAAATGGCTGCAGCAAGTTTAATGCAGAGCCGGGGTCTTCGCCGAGGGGAAAACCCCCGGGTTGATTTTCCTTTCCCCCTGTGCACCTTTTCCTGAATCGGGAATAGAAAAGTTGCTCCAGATTCAGGGCTGGAAAAGACAAATGTGTAGCTCTGCTTGCAAACTGTGCCTGTATGGGAGTACATCTGCACGCCTTGCAGACGGGCTCCGCACAAGGACGGTTCTTGGCCGCATTGTTACCCGCTGGCTGCTGGGGAGGGCAGGAGAAAAGTTGTTTCGAACCTCTCTATAAAATTTCCAGGAGAGACAATTGTTTCTAATAATAGCCCTGGCAGCGGTTTAGCAATACAGCACACACAGATGCGGAGCGATCTAGTAAATCTCTCCCAGGCAAGTCAGGTCGCAGGGACAGCCGAACTCACAGCTTATTGGTTTGGGTTGGGATTTTAAAACATTGTCCTGAACAAAAACGCCGGCACCGCTCGCCCTTTCCGCCGGCGAAGGGGGTGTGGTGCCTGTGCCGGCGCGCTGCACTGGCTGGGCACGGCTGAACCGGGCTTTCCCCGTGCCTCGGGGATCGGGGAGAGGGTGAATCCTGGCTCTTCCCAGCGCCAGAGGGATATCGGGGTGTCTCGGACCCGGTTCCCTCTAGATTGGCCCGCGGGGTCTGATGCGCATCCACCACGCATGGATGGAGAGGACTGTTACCGGCGTGGGTGTCTGTGCCATCTTCCCTGCCTGGAACTGCCTGCCAGGCACAGGAGAAATCCCGATGGAGCCAAACCCATCCGGCTGATCCCTTTCTCCTCGGGATGACTGCACAGGGCCCGCAGGAGGGCTGCTGCCTGCACACCCACTCAGACCATGATGCTTACCCTGGCCGGGCCGTGGTGCACCAGCTCGGCTTGGTGGCTCAGAGCTGCTTGGCTCGACCTTGCTGGCACAGGTTACAGGCAGCCTGTTCTCTTCCAAATATTAATATTTGGAAGGTGGTTTTAAGCACTGGTGCCAGGCAGGTGTGTGCCACGTTCTGCAGGAAGGGCGAGCTGCTCATGGGGTGGTTTCTGCAGCCCGGCTGTGCTGCTGATCAAGGGGGCTGTGGCAGAAGCAGTGAGGAGATAAGGATGTATTGCTTCTTGGTACGAGAGGGGATATTTTGAAGGGTCTTCAGCTCAGCCTCACCTCATGCTGCTGCTAAGGTCAGCTGTGTCCCTCAGAGGACCAAACAGGCTGAAGGAGTTGGCATTGCTCATCCATCACGCTGTGTGATCAGTCCTCACGGAAGGGAGAAATGCACGAGTGGGGCATACCATGTGGATTTATGCATGTGGAAAACAAACAGTTTGTTCTTAGGTAATTTTTTTGTTTTAAATGCCCAGGCTAAAAATGTGGGATCTCTGCTGTTACTTGAGCATAGATAGACCAGTGAGCCACTCACAACCCTTTGGGGCAAGCTATCCATTTCTTCTGTTAGATGATTTTTGGTGATCCCGTTGTTGGCATGTCTGAACTGGTTATTTCATTAAAAATGCAGCTTGATACTTGATGATACCTGTGGTCACACCTTTGGGTTGCTCAGGGCCATACAGCAATGCAGCATCACTTGGTGCAGAGAGAGAGATCCTGTCAAACTGTTTAGCCAGGTCAAGAGCTTCATCTCGTGCACTGGGTGTTGTTAAGAGGGGTGTCAGACGGGGAAAGACTTCCCAAGTCATGGAGTCTAGTCCCACACATCACAGATAATTACAGTGGCACATATCCCCTTTGGTGCTACTGTTACTGTGTGAATAATAGCAGAAGGCTTGAGTCAGTTTTCAGTGCAGCTTAACAGCAAAACCAAAGTAAAACTGCAGGTATGGATGAGGGAGAAAACGCTGTGTTCAGGAGAACTGGAAAGGGGCTGGGGAGCCACTGAAGTCTCAAGCTGCAGTCTGTTAGGACTGTGAAGGAAGGCTCATGCATTGCAAGAGGGATGACACACAGAGAAGGTATTAAGGAGTGTGTTGATCCAGCATTAACCAAATTTGGGGTCAGGGCTTAGTGGTGTCCCCTGAAGATGCACAAAGGCACAGTATGACCCACTTCTTGTGAGCTGGATCGCTGGGACAGGCAATGGCTGCTGTTACGCACAGGGCCATGCTTACGCTCAGCTCTCAGGAAACTTGGGTTCTTTTGCTCAAAACTCTCTGGGTTTGAGGAAATCAAGGTTCTTGGTTCTCTGAGCTGCACCCAAAACCTCCACCTAGGTGGGAGCCATGCCACAAGTGCCCCATCTCTTGGGAAGCTGGGGGATCGTAGTGCTATGGGGTCAGCCATCAGAGCAGGTAACAGCGGCTCTCTGGGGTCCACATGTTTCATCACAGGATGGGGTGCACAGCTGGCTCCCAAGGTCCTTCGGCAATTCCATCTCCAGTCATCCTTGCTGGCCTGCTCCTTCCAAGCAGGAGAGAATTGCCCTGCAGCCCAGCAGGCAGCAAGGTCTGACAAGGTTAAGCTGTGATGGAATTGCTTACAAGCCTCCTCCAGCTCCAAATCCCAGGTTGTCCCAGCCTCTCTCAGGTTCCCTAAGCCAGCAGTGCATTGCCCAGCATGGCCTCAGGGACCACTGCAACAACATCTACTGATATTTTTTCTGTGACTTATTTTCCCAGACTTATAACAACTTAATCCCTAGCCCTCCTGTAAATCTCAGTATGTGCCATGTCCCAGAAAGCCTGCACAATGAGTTGGAGACCCTGTCTTCTTTTCTGGGGATGAACCTTGTCAAGGACCAAAAATTACTTTGATTGCTTTTCTCTCTGATCTGACACTGAGAAGAGACCCCAGACAGATATTTGATCAGTTCTGAGCTTCTGGGAGCACTTTTCATGTTGATAAATCACAAGCACACAAGTTTTGATCATGTCCCCTCTGTTCCAAGTCACCTTTGCACTCCACCTACTCACGAGTCGATGGCAGCCTGAAGGTTTATTCCTTGCCTGTGTTTGACTCTAGTAGGCTGCCTGCCAAAAAAAGTAGAAGACCCTGATGCACCTCCCCTTCGCAGTGCATCTCTGCTTCATGGCTGTGTGATACCCCATGCCTGGTGCCAGATACCCTGGGTCCATCTCTGTCAAGTGAGCTGGGACTTCAGCCCTTGCCCAGCCTCAAAGTGCAGAGGAGGCCAGAGGAGCCAGGACCATCTGATTTCCAGTGCCATCAACAATGTTCTTGCTTACAACCCACTTTGCTCCTTTCCTAATACAGAGACAATACTTCTGCTGTTGTCCTGAGCTTCTTTGTGACACTTTCACATGGTGTGGAAGAGTTGCTGCATCCCCACCCTCAAGGAAAGGTCATTAGTGGGGTAGCCAAATGCTCTTTTCACTCTCTGCCTGCATTGGTGGGATGAGGTGTGACCTAGTGTAGTAATCTTTGGGAAAAGTCATTGAGGCAGAAAAAAGATAGGCAAATTGACTTTTTTTTTTTACTTAAATTCACTCTAAAAAGGTCCAGTGAAAATCTCCTAGAAAGCTGCAAACCAAAAAGAGGTTGATATTCCCATTTTGGCTAGAGGAATCCTTTTGTGTGTATACTTCCACACGTAATGCCTAACATTTTGACAATGGCTGTTGGGCTTGCCAACCCACTAGGCTCAGGCTCTAGTGTTTAGATTATTTATTTATTTTTCTTCTTAGAAGTCCCCAGATCTCCCAATCAAAATAAACCCACCCTTGTTTGGGTTTCCTGGCCGTGTGGGATTGAACGTGGCTGCAGCTGTACCACACACGCTGCAAGCGCTGCTGGCATCCCATCGTTCCCAGCTGAAACATTTCACACAGGGAAGTGCTTTGCAGATAGTGGAGTAGCCACGGGCTGACCCTGGGTTTATTCAGGACAAGCAGGGGATGGAAAGTTGCCGCACCAAGTGAGCAGCTTGGAAAGGCAGCACAAAATCTGAAGCTGAAACGTGGCACGTGTCCGAGAGAGGGGAGTG
The DNA here is from genome assembly GCA_013397795.1 of Orthonyx spaldingii. Taxonomy (NCBI): domain Eukaryota; kingdom Metazoa; phylum Chordata; class Aves; order Passeriformes; family Orthonychidae; genus Orthonyx; species Orthonyx spaldingii. Next base: position 3,322,320 of record VZTJ01000487.1, on the reverse strand, counting down.
TGGATAGAGCTTTTTCCACATTTAAACATGGTTTTTGTCCTTATTGTGCAAGGACAGTGTCTCTCCTGGCTACCCCCACCCAGGGTTTTTGAAGACACCCGTCATCCCAACACGTGGCTGCCACGTGTGTGCTCACACACTCATTTCCTGGTGAAACGGGGCATGCAAGGGGACAGGGATGATTTAGGGGATGTGTAATCAAGCACAGTGCTTCCTTTGTGCACACACACATCCTCCCCCAGTGTGGAAGTGTGCTGGAAAATAAATTTGGAAGGTGACTCCCACTGTCTCCTGCAATTCTGAACTGCAAAATCCAAAAGAAAAAAAAGTTCTGTCTAAAGTGGTCTGGGCTCCCTGGGATGCTTTGCATCCCTGCTGGGTTGGTTATGCAGTCAATGAAGGTGTCACCTGGGCTTGTGCTGCAGGAGGTGGTGGGAATTGGGAAAAGAGACCTGTTCCTCACCAAGGCCAGGGAGAACTGCAGGGAAGCACTGAGTCTGCTTTGCCTTTGTGTTGCACCATGGAATGCCCTTTCTGAAATGCTCTGGGAGCGCTGATGGCAATTCTGAGGGAAATCTACAAATCCAGCAGTGCTGGGCTGTGTCCTCACTTTCTCAGTCCTCTCTCACAGGCACAACTGATTGTGTAGATGGCAGAAGGCTGCTCCAAAATCGGTATTGAATCCTGGGAGCTTAGGGCTCCGGGTTGTCAGATCCAGCTGCTGAGTTTGCAGACACTGTATCAGGCTATTCCCTCTTCTCTTCCCATCCTTAACTCTTCTGCATCGATTCTTCACAGTACTAAAGACCTGCTGAGTTTAGTTCCAGAAAGCAACATCCTTCCCTGGCTCTTAAAAAGCAGAGGCATATGGAAAAAAACAGGTTTGCATTGAGGTGTTTATTCCAGGTCTCTCCTATGCAGAAGTTACAGACTGTCCATATTTAGTATGTCATGAGATGCCCTGGCGCAGAGATGACCTGGGCTTGCTGCACCAATAGCCAAAGAATTCTCAATACAGGTGATGCAAGATCCTGGCATTAGTCAGGCAGTGAATGGGGGTATAAAAGCATAGGCTGTGTCCTGAAAGTAGTTTTGCCTGCTTGAGCCCAGAGTGGGGCTAGTCTGAGCTCTAGTCCTCACCAGACACACGAGTGCTCAGCATCAGGAGCTGCCAGGACTGGAGAAGGCAGGTAGGACCCCTTCCTGCCCCTCATCCAGGTGTGCAGGCAGAGCCCATGGGAGATGTCCCGGTCCTGCAACCCCAGCTCTGCCCCGCTCAGCACTGGATGCGCTCGGGAACCAAGTGGGAGCAGAAAGGGTCAAACCAGACTTCTGCAAGCAGGACTGGTTTCTGGAAACACCTGCATCTCTGAGGATGAGTCAGCTGCTTGTCATCTGAATGTGCTCTGCATCTCACCCAGTCCTGCCTGTGAATCCCAGCTGGGGGATGCTGCCCACCCTGCCCTGACCCTGTCAGCTGCTGCCGCTCAGGCAGAACCGCTGGCGGCCGCGCAGCCTGGGCACAGCCACAGCCCTGGCTCTCCACATCCAGTGTGTGTCAAACCTGCTGATTAGCAGTGGCTGGAAACAACCCGGTGACATATTTTCCCACTGGAAGCATATCAGTTCTTGGAGTGTTATTCAAAACAAGAAGGAAAAAAAACCCCAACAAACCCAACAGTTCTGTGCACAGATTAACATTTTGCTTTTTTTTTTTTTTCCTCCTTGCACATCTGGAATGACTTTTGTAAGTGTGTTTTCTATTATGTGTTATGTGTAACACTGCTCAGTGCTCTCTGTTGACCCTCTCTGTTACAGTACCTGAGCGATGCACTCACTGCCCAGTGCCTTGGCTCCATTGATCAGGGCCAGCACCACTCACACCTCCCAGTACTTAGTGATACAGTAGGTACAAAACACTCAATGAGCACTAAAAGGACACTTCAAGCCATAAATCTTAATTTGTCCTTTAAAAATATTTCACACATACTATCACTTCCACTGCCTTGGGTCACTTTGGTCATCTTCCTATGAACCCACATTGATTTTTTTTCCTCCAGCAAATCACATTAGTTTCAATAGCAAATAAATCGTCCTGTTTTCTTCTATAACTAAACAAAACCTCCTGTGAATGTGTTCCCAGAAGAGTTGGATGCTCTCATGTAATTACACCCTGTCTGCATGCACAAACAAGTGATATCTGAAGCATTTTCCTGAAAAGTATGCCACGTTTCAAGTGTGAAGCTGTACAAAAAATTAAAATTTTATGTGTGTTTACAAGGAATTTAAAAAGTCAGGTGTAGGAGAGATTAACAGACATGTTAACATCTTTGGGAAAAATAATAATAATCTATTGCTATGTACTTTATTGCCACATGGTCATTATGCTATGATGACTCACAGTGCTTGCTGCAGAATATAGTAGGGAATGAACCAGAAGGTGACCAGGAGTCCCCACAAAGGAGTTGATGTGACTTATAAAAGGCTTCAAAGTCCCTCGCTGGTAAAGGATTCCCCTCATAGATAATTTAGATCCTTTTCCCTTAGATTGTGCTGTGTCCTTTGTGTATAGCAAGCAGGGCAAATACAGAGCTCTTCCAGGGGAAGCAAGACCCTTCCAAGGCGTATCTTGGTTGTCTTGAAGCACAGCTATGCTCAAAAGTTGATGAAGCACCTGTCCCAGGACCGCTCTGCTTGTCCTTGTGCATAGACACCAGAAATCCTTTAACCTCTTTCCCTCTGGGCCTCCCATTTTAGCTTTGCTGTTGATATTTATTTCTTTGGGCTGCATTAGGGGTTGGCAACCCACATGATGGACCATAGCTCTTGTATGAAATGTGCAAACATGGGATGAAACTGCAGAACTTGCCTTAGAGGGATTATTATCCAGAAAATAAGTTCACCCTGGGGAAAATAAAAAAGAAAAGCTCACCAAATAAAGATGTTCACAGAGTTTGGCTGAGCTGAGTTGGATCAGGAGAAGTTTATGTACAGGGCAAGTTATTTTGGGTGTTAGCTAGGAAGTTGGCAGCAAGGAAGATTGTCTACCTGTCATCTTCTTAACATAGGTATGAATGGGACTGTTTTTAGCAATGTGGTTTTTTTCTTGTGATAGTGGCAGTTTTTCTGTCTTTGGGCATTACTTTGGCAGGCAGAGGAATAGCATAGTCTGCATGAATAGTCCCAAGGTCTGTAAGGTGGGATGAGGCTGTGAGCTGCCCTTGCCATTCCCCTTCCACTTAGCACAGGGTGCAACCCTTTGGCTGTAATGGTTTCATATGGATAAGGTGGTTTCACCAGACCCAAAGATAGCCTTAATGTGACCAGCTCATCATCTGCTCTGTAAGAAGCAATGGAATTCCAAGCTGGACTGCAGCTCTTCCTCTCTCACCAGGACTTGTTCTTGGCTCCAGGTCTGTGAGGCTGTGCAGGAACGTCTGTCAGGAGAGGATGGAAACCCCATCCCCTGACTCATTCAAAGCTCATCTGCCTGACAGTGCTGCCAGCAGGGAAGAGCCCCAAGCTGGCGGGAGGAGGAGCAGCTGGGCTGCCTCATTTTCTTTTTTATTTATTTATTTATTTATTATTTATTATTTATTCCCTTACCCATCGCTGGGTGCAGCCAGCGGGCTGCACGCGCAGAAAGGCTGTAGGAGCAACATGAGGCTGTAGGAGCTGTAGGAGCTTCCCAAGTGAAAGTGGAGGAGACAGCTACAGGATCCAAGTTTGAGGCAAAGTTTTAACAGCTCTGGCATATTCTTGACCTAAAAATGTTGGCCCGAAGCAGGTGTGCATGTTGAACCACCTTCACAACTGACCAGTTGAGCCAAGGTTTATCAAAGCACACTTCCGCTGTGTGCAGAAGAGGTTTCAAATCTGTAAGGTTTAAGACATCTGTGACCAGTGAATCCTCTAGACTAAAAGTAATGAATAATAGTGCAGACTGTGTAACTGCCCTGTGGTCAGCCTCAGCTCCAGAGCTCAGAGGATGCTCTGACCAACCATTTCAAAGCTCCTACACTCTCCACTCCTGCCTTGTAAATAGTGGGGATAATTCTTGGAGCTGGTATATTTTTAACTGGCAAATGGTTTATTTCCTGGCCAAGAAAAGGAAGAGAAAGAGTTACAATGGCAAAGGAGTCAAACATAGTAAAAAGTCTGCATTGGGAATGCCGTCTCCTCCTGCCTCAACATCAGAAGACAGGGAGGCTGCAAGAAGTTCTGCTTCCCTTTGTATTTGAAAAGATTTAGATCTGTATTATTTTCAAGAAAGAAAACAATACGTGACCTAAACCAGCACAGCCTCCATTCTAGTGAGGAAGCTGGTCTGTCCAGGAAAGGACTTTTCTTATCTCAGGATATAACTGAAATCAGGCCTCGGAGGCCGGCCGCGCTCAGAGCGGTAATTCAGGCATCTGCCGCGTAATGCCCTGCCCGGTTTAAAACGTGGCGTCAGAATTAGATTTCATTCTAACTACACAGCTCAAGCACCAAGTGTTTTGAGGTTAAGATGTGGCATTCCCGGCTTTAAAGTTCGCCTGAGAGTTATTGCTTGATGTTGTAAATGGACTTAAGGACCGTAGGAGATGGTTTTTCATTTCAGCCCAGATACAGTAAGCCACTTAAACACTTGCTTATGTCACACTGAAATAAAGGGGATTTATGGACACAGCTATGGGCTTTGCTGAATCAGAGCATTTTTGCTGAGCGGTGTTTAGGGGAAGCATGAAAAATAACCTGTGCAGATGTCCCTGGGTGATGCCGGAGCCCAAGCAAGGCTGGAAAGCGCTGTGTGAAGGAAGTGAGGAGCCCCTGGGCAGGCCAGGAATTCTTTTGTCAGCTCCTAAGACAAAACAGGGAAGTCACCAGGTCACTCAGCATGTAGCTCGCCCTAATTTGTGTCCCATCACTCCCTGTCGGCATCCACACAATGGCTGGGTCACGTCGTTGGAGTGGCACTTCCGACAGGGTGACACCATGGCTGACACCGTCCCACCTCCTTTCTCCAGCAGGACTCTTGCTTTCTAATTGCTGAAGCCATTCTCCCCCTCTCCTGACAAATGAGCATTTGCAGAAATTATCGCATCACTTGATCCGTCTTAAACACATCCCTGTGCAGATCCCCCGTGCCATGGGTAACATCAAGCACCACTCCCTTCCTGCGGGATAGGAGAAGGTTTTAAGAGCTGTATCTGTAACCATGGTTTTTACAATTTTGCCTCCGTTCACTAATCCACTGGAAAGGACATTAATTTTTCAAGGAGTGGGATAAAGAGGCTCGCAGGGAAAGCCAAAGGCCTCGCACGTGATACATTCACCTGGTCCTATCAAACCTGTGGGAGGTGCTGCATCATTGTCAGCTTCTGTTTTCTGGCCAGTCAATCCAGCTATGGACTGTGCATGTATTTCACAGACCCTCAATGCACTTCCATAACAGGGAAACCCACACTGCTTTAGAAGGTGAGGTCCGGTTATGCATCAGCTATTGGCTACTTCTCTTCCTGTCACCATCATTCGTATCTACAGCATTTTTCTTGGGCCTTTCTTCTCAGCTTCAAAGCTCCATTTGCCACCAAGTTCCCTTGAAATGGAATACTTAAAAGGTTGCTCCTGTTTATTTGAATATGCAACGTCTTAGTTCTCTTACCAAAGTGCTGCTAGAAGGTGACAAATGCCTGAGAATACAGCTGGGATACCCTTCCCAGGGGAAAAAAACCCTGGTTTACAGCTAACCTCTTCTGCTCCAGAGCATGAAATAGCCTTTCCCATAAGAAATAATAGCATGAACAAGTCTGAATGAAAAAGTGTTGTCTAATGGGCTCCTACTTCTTAGAAGTGTTCAATGACAGGTTGGATGGGGCTCTGAGCAACCTGATCTTGTGGGTGGCATCCCTGCCTGTGGTCCAGGGGTTGGAGCTGGCTGGTCTTTAAGGTCCCTTCCAACCCAAACCATTCCATGATTCTGTGATTCTGTACTGGCTTATTTCAGGAAGCTCAGCTTGTGTTCTCTACTGTGTCACTGACCTTGGAAGACAGGACAGGCCACTTCTGCTCACAAGCCAGGAGTCTTGGGCCAAATTAAAATCATTATTCTCCCTCTTGAAAAAAAAAAATAGCAACACAAACTCATCACCATTTATCTAGGAAAGACTCGTGGAAATAAATAGTGGAAATGAGGACTGTATGGAGAAACAAGTTTCTCCTGACTGTCTCCCATCCTCAGAGCTTCAAGCCACCGAGGCACAGGTGCCTCAGATATTGCCTTTTTTTGTGAAAAGGAAGAGCAGGGGAAGTGAGGGAGTGTGAGGGCTTTGGGCTTGGACCAGAGGATGACATGAGCAGTGCTGCAGACCATGGTGTTGTGCTCACCAGTGCAGGGCAGTGGGCAAGCCCCATGACTGGGACAGATGAACCAGATTTGCAGCAACAGTCATCTTGCTCCTCTTCATCAGGTATTTTTCCCATTGAGTCACACCTAAAGGACCAGTTTTAAGCATTGGAACAGGCTTTCCAGGGAAGTGGAGTCACCATCTCTGGAAGTGTTTGAAAAACGAGTGGGTGTGTCACTTCACAATCTGGCTTAGTGGGCATAGTGGAGTTTGGCTGAAGGCTGGGCTTGGTGTTCTTGGAAGTCTTTCCAACCATAGTGATTCTGTGATTCTATGACTGCAAAAACAAGCAAGCCCCAGGGGCAGAGCCCAGCCAGTGCTGCTCCCCATGGAACACAGAGTCAGCTGTGGCCATGTTCCCTCTCCCAGGTCCCCATCAAGAGTCAGCCCCATGGCTCAGCACCTTGCACACTGTCTCACAGCCATCCTCATCCCACCCACCATGGGGAACATTTATTAGGTGCTGATGCAGACCAGCAGTTGGGGGAGGATGCTCTGCAAACACATGGCATAAAAAGGATAGTCCATTCCTCCAGGGTCTTGAAGTGTGAGTGTAGGACAGGAGATGGCAGATGGATGCAGGCACGTGAAGAGGCAGTGCTGGTCAGTGCAAGAGGCAGCTGCTTGCCAGACTGGCCCCAGTTCAGCAAAGTGAAGTGCTGCCACATGCACAAAGCTGTGCAGACATCAAAAACACACTGCTTTTCCTCTCTCCCTCTCTCGACAAGCTTAGGAGTTGCCAGGATGAGAAGGCGGTAAGAAGTGGTCAAGTGGGAGCAGGATGTTTAATCTAAGAGTTTACTGTAATCAGTGGGCTGTCATCTCTCCCTATCGCCTTTCAGCAGCTCTGTCCAAACAGTGGACAGAGTGACACAAATTTTTGTGGATTCAGCACAGTAATTGCCTCCCGTACAGGCACTGAGCATTTAGGAAAGCTTCTGCCTCCAATTATAATTTCTGATGTGATTCAAGGAAGAACTCGCTGTATTCTTCTTTATTCCTGCAGTCACCGGCTAATGAAACGTGCCACGGGTATTTATAGAACTGACATTGTAAATAGCATTTGCATTTGGTGCCTTTGAGTTATTTAGTGTGACGGTGCTTTCACCAGGAGGGATTTTTCGTTTTGAAAGGGAAAGGTTCTCTTTGGAGCCGTTTCCTCCCATCACCTTGGCTGTTTGTGTTGGATGGAGCAGTTCTGTGGGCAGTTGTGATAATTTAGTGACAAAGTGACGGGTGTACAGGGATTAGCTGAGCATGGGGAAGGTTTTGGGGCTGTGTCACAGACAGTTTATAGGACTCTCTGAGACAATGTTTGAGTTACAGAGAAGATGAATAGAAAGGAGGGCAGTCGTCAGAGCAGCTCATGGCACAAAGCAAAACAACTGCCAGCCTGCCTTCCCTAGGAAACCCATTGTGTAAATATTTGGGTAGGAGCCTCCAAAGGAGATTTAAAGTCTTGTGATAAAGGTAACTAAAACGTCCTTTCCTTGGGAAAAACAGCTGCAATTCAGGAGATCCCACGAGTAACCACAAGACAGATTTCCTCTCTGTAGCATCTCTGTATTAGAGTAAACAAATGTATATGTCAGGACTTGCTGTCACTGATAGATCTCAAAATGTTTTGCAAAGGTCAGGATCAGTTTTTCCATCCTCAAAGTGCAGAAGCCAAGGAGCAGAGGAAGAATGCATGCCCTGTGAATGATCAGCTCTCCTGCAGGCTACTCCAGCTCCTCAGCCACACAAACACATTGCTTCAGGTCTTTACATTCCTCACAAGCAGTATCTGTGTTTGGCTATTGAAGGTATATTATCCCTAGTTTTACACACTCTTGTATGTAAACGACAGAGCTTTTTAAAAGCAGTCATGCTCAGTTCTTCAAGCACTTAGGGGGTCATGCTGCATGTACAGGCACTAAAAGAAGTGGCAGATTTTCAGGAAAAAAAAGTGATTTACTGAGCTGTTTTGGGGGAAAAAAATGTGTTCTGCATTTTGGCACATCATTTCCATCTGAGCTCGTGTTAAGTCTGGCCCATGAGATGCTCGTGGCCCATATTCACACCCAGCCCGTGCAGCTCGCTGCCATATGGGTGAACTGTTAGCACTCAGGAGTGTGTAACACAGTCCCACCTCTTCACATGTCTGGAGAAGCATTGGAAATCTGAGGGATCGGTGTGGATGCAGCACGCTGGCAGAGCTGCAGCCGAGCGAGCAGCAGGAAGAACTGTGGAACTCAACCAGGAACTGTCTCACCTCACTTGAAATGTCTGAGTGTTCTCTCTGCTTTGAGCATCAGGGACGTCTCAGCTGTTAGGCTGAGCTTGGCTTTTTAATTTCTGGAGTTAGGGAAGAGGGATCTTGCCCTCCAGAAGGAAAGTGGGGGGCTGTGTTGGTAGAGGAAATCTCACTGAGCTCACTGTGAAAACCAGGACTTGATCAGGACTGAATACCCCTGTTTCCCTGCCACTTGAAGTGTCCTCCTCTTCTGTCAGGAAGTCTTCTCAACCATTGTTTCTTGTCCCTTTGCTGGGATTTTGCTTTTTCGAGGTGAAGGGAAAGCTGTGCCTTTGTGCCTCTTAGTTCAAGTTCCTCTTAGCTTAGTTTTCCCCATTCTTCTCTGGGTAAGAGCCTTGGGAAAGGAGAACCTCAGTTCAGTCCTGTGGTCTCCTTCCATCCAAACTCTGATACTCTCAGCTCATCTTGGTGACCTTCTGCTCCCATCCATAGGGCTTTGGTGTTGATTTCCCTTCTCTGACTGCACAGGGAAGCAGAAAGCACTCCCTGACTTGTTTCCCAGGAGCCAGCAACAGCCCCATGCATGGCAGTGCAGTGGATAGTGCAGAGCAGCCAATTTGCACGGTGCCAGAGGCAGCATCTTTTACCCAGACAGATTGTGCTAAATCAGGGCCTTCTTGCTGTGCTTTGAAATGTTCCTGTTTCTTGCTCTGACAAACTAGCAGAGTTTGTATTGATCCAATGATGCAAAAAAGCACATAATGCGGGCTTCAGACACCTGGTGGAATAATAAAGCAGAAGGGAGGGAGGGCAGGACCATCATGTTTTAGCTTATATCAAGTAGGAAGCCTGTCTCTACCTTCTTTTCTTTTCTCTTGGAAAGCACTGCTCATTTCTAAGGGAAATGAAAAGCCCTGTCACTGGAGGAAGGAAAAGCTGCAGCATATCTCCAACCTGTGGACCTGCTGAGCTTCAAGGGATATTCGTGAAATGCCTTTCAATTAGTCAACCATCATGTGCTGCATTTCAGAGTTTTGCTTTATTCAGGTATTTATTCATGTTCCCAGCTGTTTGCAGTTGGGATTTCTTCTAGCAGTGAAAGCACTAAGGGGTTATGAAACTCCGAGCTGGAAAAGCATGGAGAGCTAAAGAAGCTCCACACAGAAAGCAAGCGCTTTGCTGAAACACTAAAGCAGAGTCAGACACCTCAGACAATTTTCCCTCTTCCCCGTTTCACCTTCTTTTATTCATATTTCAACTTTGTTGTAGCCAATGGAACATAACACTCGAAAGCTGGCCTGTGTTTCCATCCCTGCCATCACCACGATAAACTCACTGCTTTATCTCTTGCTTTGGGTAAACTCACATTAGAGCTGGACTATCAGTGCATACTCCCCATCTTTGAGATGCTGTGGATATGTGACAGTAAGACGATGAGGGAGATGCCAAAGCACAGCTCAGGCACTCAGAGTTTTATCTGCTGGGGAAGCCAAGTGAAGGAAGCTTGCAGTTCCCTGTGCCTGCATGAACATGACCCACACAACTCTTGTTCCAAGTAGGAGAAACCATTGCAAAGCCCTTCTGTGAGCCTCTGGCATAGCTTTACAACTGAGCTGAAAGCCGTTTGATGTGAAAAATCTCGCTCACCAAGTCATACACCTTAGGAGAAGCCATATTTTGCATAACATTTCTTACCAGGGGAAATTCTCGTAAGACAATTTATTGCCATGGCGGTAACTGGCTGACATTTATGAGAAGCCTTGTTTTACAAGGCTTTCCTTTGGCTGCAGTGCCAGGGCTCCAATTGTGCTGATGGAAGAAGAGAAGGAAAGCGATGTTATTTGGTGTACAGGATACTCAGAGGCGTGTTGATGTGAATAACAAAAAGGGGTAAAATCTGCATGAATTGCATGGGATTGTACCTTCCAGAACTGTAAACTGTGGGTGAGTTGAAGGGAAAAGCTCATTTTGACTGAGGTTTTCTCATAATAAACTCTGCATCTTGCATGGCCAGCTTGAGGTTCAATGGAGTTGTTGGAACATTTGAATCTTTGCTTTGTGGAAGGGGCTGGGACCAGGGTAAGACTTGCTCTGACCTGGCCCTGGGAAAGGGGGAGGTGGATGTGGGACAGAGCTGTCAAGAGGAAAGACAGAGGCATCCAGAAGAGGCTGATGGGCTCCTGTGCTGAGAGACAGCAGGATGAGGGTGATGCTGCTGGAAATGGCTGAGGTTGCAGATCCCATGGCAATGGCCACACAGTGCCTGGATTCTTGAATGGGCAAAGCTGATGATGGAGCATCCACCACTGCCTCCCTGCCAGCACATCCAGCCCCATCAGCCACAGGAGCAGCTGATTTTTAACCCGCAGAGCTGAAGCAGAAAGCTGAGCTGTCCTCAGTTAACCCCCAAGCACACTTCTCCCTGCTCTCTGCAAGGCGGCTTTGCATCAGGGGCTCAGCTCAGCTGGCACTGATGGGAGAGGTGATGGATGAGGGCAGGAATGCCCAGGGTGCTGCAGCACTCACCTGCAGCAGTCTGTAACCCCCCTGCCAGCATCCTGTGGACCCTCTGCTCCCTTCTGGTGATGCTTTAGGACTCACCATGGCAAGCAGTATTACTAAATTGAGCTGGGGATCCACGCAAAGCACAGGAAGGTGCTTTGGCTGGGGGCTGGTGGGTCCCTGGGGGACTAAGCTGAGCTGTGGGGCTGTACTGGGTCTGTGCCAGCATGGGTCCAGGTGTGCGTGAGTGTTGTAGGGCGAGCCCACAGTAGGGGGGCTGCCTGTGTGCTGCCTAAGTCGTGCTGAGAAAGGGATTTGCAAGAGCCAAAGAGGCTTAAGACAGTCCATATCCCATTAACAGATAGTGGGATTGTGCCTGTGCCTGAAGGGCTTTGTGGGACTGAGCTGGGATCCTTAACTCTGCAAAGCGAAGTTGCTCCTCACTCACAGTGCTTTGTGCAAGAAAGGGCTTGACACACTGTAGAGGAGTTTCCTCACACCACAGCTCATTTATTTCTTAGGACCCCCATCTGTGGACCTTGGAAATCTTATATATAAGTCTTGTACACATAATAGTTTTATTGATATTATTTGTTAATTGTTGTAATAAACTGTGCTGGTATGGAAGCACCTTTGGACCAGTGCAGTGATGTCACAAGTGGCTCCTGTGGTACCTCTTGAATAGGATACTCTAAGTAGGACAAGTCCATTTTGGGATTCAGTGCCAAACAAGCAGCTGGTGCCACTCCTGGGAGCACCACCAGCACCACCAGCCACTCCAGGGAGCACCACCAGCACAGCCCAGGGAGGAGCCTGACTCCACAGTCCCTGTGCCATGGCTGGATCACCGCTCTTGAGGGGCGTAGGGAAACTTGTCTGGATGTCTCCTCTGCCAGCCAAGCAAGCTGCAGAGCTGGAGGCTTCAGTATGAAATGTCAGGGCCCCTGTGCTGCAAACCATCCCCTGCCCCCATTGCACACACTGGAACAGCCTCCTCCTGGCAGCTGCGTCCGAGCAGGCACCAGACGCTGCTCCATGACAGCAGCCAGGGTGGCTTTTCTTTTTCTCCTTCCAGCCCTTTCTTTACCCTGGTGCCAAAAAAAAGGGGGGATTAATGTAAAAAGAAATAAGTAAACACAAACCGAAAGGACTGCATCGAATGAAAGCCTCCGAGTTGTGCTGGGGGAGGCGGGGAGGCCGGCAGCCACGTGCTCAGCTGGAACACCAAGCACCCTGACACACGTTCCTCTTCTCTCTTGCAGATGACGGAGGGTCGCAGATGCCAAGTGCACCTCCTTGATGACAGGAAGCTGGAGCTCCTTGTTCAGGTAGGAACTGCACGTTTTCATCATTTGGTAGTTTGCTATAACCACGAGTTTTCACCAGGGTGGGGAGAGAAAAGGGTTTTCAGCTGGTTTTGTCAGCAGCTTCACGCTGTGATTGCCTGCAGAGCTCAGGGAAGCTGCTGTAGTGCTGCCTGGGAAGGAACTGCAAAGGCATATCTGTGGGAAGGACTAATTCACAGCACATTTTTACTTTATTCTGTGCCAAAACTGTCCCAGTCCCTGCCAATGAGATAGAAAAGCATTTTTCTGGTCATCTGGTCATTTTTGACACTTATTATATCTCTTAGCTATGTTTTTGAGGCACTACTTAACTTTGAGAAATGCATTGTCTCTGCTTAAAATACCTCCAGCTTCTCCACTTGCCATCCTAAATTGCTGGAGTTCAGTGCTGGGTTCCACACCAGAGAGGACTGTGCCTATGTTCCCACCTGCACTGGAAACGTGGTTGGCAGCAGAAGATGCTGTGGTGGTCATGCCACAGGCAGGCATTTCTTGTAGGTTCATGTTTCAGACACAAATATGTATTAAAATACATTCATGTTCAAAGCCTTATTTTTTGCTTTTGGAAAAAAAAAAAAAAAGGAAGACTGGAAACAATGAGAGTCTGATGGCTTTGTAAGGGTGGGCTGGTGAAAGCTGTAACATCCTGGACTTTCCTGGCAATTTTGGCTCCTGTCTCAGAGATCCCCAATGGGTTAATAACAAGAATTAGAAGAATGTCTTTCCTTTTACAAAGGCTTCAGGCCAGCCACAGGCAGCCAAAGCAGCAGGAAATGAAACTTCCCATAGCACCCAAATGCCCTGGCTACAGCTGATAAGATGGGAGGAGGGGCAGGATCCTACCCAGCACCGACAGACCTGAATGGGGATGGCTGAAGGCGACTTGAATCGCCGGAAGCGCATTCAGCCTCGCTTTCTGGAAAGTTGCTTAAAAATACCATTGCAGAATTGTTAATGGGTAATGTTTTTTAAGCACATAGTCATCTAGGAGGTAAAATCCCTCAGCTCCCCATGACACTTGGTGTGTTCAGAGAGTGCCTGGATAACCGTGAGTCAGGCCAGTGGTGGAACGAGAACAGCTAAATGAGGATGACTAATTAAAACAAAACACCACACCAATGGTCTCTGCATAGGTTGCTCCAGGTTCTCTGATGCTTTGCAGCTGGCTGGGGGGAAGTTTAGTCACCTTCATCACAAGGACACGGCACTTGACTTCCTATTTCATCTAAATGCCTTTTCTAATTTTTCTTAGTTCAATTAAAAATGAATGGACTATTGGAGAATAGCTCTGCTAAAGCACTGCTCACGATATTAATAATCACAGCTTAAAATATACTGCAGGAAATCTATGTGAGCTGCTCTGGCCAGCCTACTTCTTTGGGGCTTAATCAATGGCACTAAAAAACCACAGGAAGATGACAGCCAAGGAGCCTGGTTTGGGAAGCTGTGTGTCCACTTCCGAGGGAGCAGAAATGGTGTCACGTGCTATTATGGTTTTTTAAGTGTTTGATCACACCTTCAATGGAATTCCTTGTAATCAATATAGGAAGCAAATTGCTCTGTAAATCACACTAACTAGTTTGCAAGTGACCCATGGTTGAATTTTATTAGTACAACAAATCGTTTTGCTGTTTTCAAGTAATGTGTGAATGGGGAAAGCGAGGAGGGTGATGATGAAAAATTCATGCCCAGAAAAAGCAGTAACCTGTGTTGCACACAGTACTCAGATCTCTGTGCCCCCATATGTACAGGAATGTCCACTGAGGCATCTCAGATGCTTTTCTGGCTTACTGACAATGCTGTTAGGTAGCTTCTACTCAAGGTGAAATCACTTTTAGGTGAAGCAGATGAAGAAGAAAGTGGATGTTTTGGACTTGAGTATGTCTCCAGTGTTAATACTCTTTGCAGACATGACCACAACATTTGGGTTTGCCTGCCTGTAAAGCAAAGCCACCAGCCTTGGGATGGTCTTAGAGCTGCTCCACAGGGGCAGGCTGAGGTTACCAGGATGAGCAGCTCTTTGTCCCAGCAGGTCCTTGGTGGACTGGGCTCCCTCTGGGAGCAGCATGCACTTTGCTAGGGGAAATCTCACCAACTGACCCATATTGTTTGTGTCTTATCATGAGATTTTAGATAAAAGTTGCTTTGTAAGTTCTGAGCACCGTTGTTTTTATTAATGTTACCTTATCTTGTAGCTGAATTGAATTAGAAGCTGTAAATAAAATGTTCATCCAAGCCCAAGCTTCTGGCTGTCACTTCAAAGCTGTATTTTTCTGTGGGTGTCTTGCCACGGGCTGGAACAGAGGGCTGCTTTGCTGGGTTTTGCCATGAAAGAGGTTCCTCCATAGCTTTGTTGGGCCTCAAGATCTAGACCTGCATTGGCTTGAATTACTCAGGAGTTGGTACCTTAAATTCTCATGTGAAATTTCCTCCTTCCCACCACCTCAGCCTTTCTTGGAAGCTTTTCCACTCCTATGGGAAGTTTAGGAAAGAGCACTGGGAATCAGTAGAACTGATTTCTCTGCCACAGGTGAGATCAAAATAGCAGCCTAACCTGGATCTGGCTTTACATCGCCTTTAAGTGCTTGTGTGTGTGATCAAGTGCTCTGCCTAGAGAAGGGTCCGGGGATCCTGCTGCTGTATTTTCACAGAATCACAGAATCATAGAAAGGTTTGAGTTGGAAGGGATTTTAAAGACCATTTAGTTCCACTCCCCCTGCCATGGGCAGGGCCATCTTTCACTAGAACTGAGTAAAGAATTTCTTTGTAACATCTAATCTAAATCCTTCCTTTTTTTTTTTTAGTTTGAAACTGTTCCCCCTTTTCCCATCTCTAAGGAACTCCCCCTCTTTTTAATAAGACTCCTTTAAGTACTGGAAGGCTGCAATGGGGTCTCCCTGGAGCCTTCTCTTTTCCAGGCTGAACAACCCCATCTCTCTCCTCTTTTCTTTGTGGGAGAGATGCTCCAGCTCTCTGATCATCTTTGGGGTACTCTTTTTTGGTATGGAAAAGCCAGCAGAAGAAGCTGGGTCTGATTGAAGGGGAGACCTGGGTACAGCTCCCTCAAAGGGGTGCAGGAGAACTCTTGGAGCATCTTGAAACAACTTTGGTGTTCCCCAGTGACTCTGGAGAGCTGAAATTATTGCCTCTCCTGCCTCAAGTGCTGCTGGGCAAAACCAGATGCATCTGGGAACAATCAGGGTGTTTGCAGAAAGCAGTGTATTAAGTAAATGTACTCCCTTTTGTTTGTGAATTAGCTGTGATCATACTCGGGTTTATGGATATGTCATTTGAAACATATCAATTGGTGGGTAATGAGGACCATACCCAGGCTGCAGGAGGACAGGGAGTGGAATTGGTGCTTTTGCTCATGGGAGTTAGCAGTGGCTCAGTTTGACAGCTCTGCCAGACCAGACTGAAATGTTTCAACACCACAGATTCCCTCCCAAAACTGCAGAGACCCCTCTGACAGGCCACACAGCTATTGCCAGTGGGACCCACCAGGCACATAGGTTTTATTTGCATTACCACACCCCAAAAGTGAGATTTTGGCTCAGAGGCAGCATTTATAACCCCTTCTGTGAATGCTGGCTTGCTTCAACGCTGGCACATAATGCAAGGACTTGGGGTTACCATCATCAGGAAAGAGATCCTGGGTTTAGTCAATCAAAGGGTCTTGACTGAAATCTTTTCCTCCCAAGTCAAGCGGCTGCAGAGTGGTGCAGCAGCAGCAGCTAAGGAAAAGCAGAAGCGCAGGCTTTGCGGATAAAAGAAAACCCTCCCCAATGTGTTTTGTCAGATAAATGCTGAAATTTAGAAGGGCTAATCATAAACGGAGACAGAGGAGGATCATATGGAAATCTCTTCCTGAGGGTCTGAAACTCAAAGCATGTTTGACTTGGGATTAGGCAGAAGAGTTACATTTGGTGTGTGTTTCATTTGATAAATGCCTGTTGAAGATCTGGGGTGTGTGGCAAGTTTACACAGCATGTTTTTTTGACAGTTTTTTCTTTCTGAGCAGGAGCAGAGTGTGACTCCTTGGATCTTAAAATCTGGGGGGGTTTTCCAGTTTCTGTTTGATGCATGTTTAGTTTCTACCACAGTTCTCTTTTTTTTAAGTGTTTGGCTGTATCCAGCTAATCATTTTCAGCAAGCAAGTCCCCTTTCTTGTTTCGGGAAAATGGATTTCCTCCATTCCCCACTCGCAGCCTCCCTATCTGCTGTATTATTTCCCAGTGACCGTGTATCATTTGTCTGCTGCACATGAAAGGTTTGTGCTGCTTTATTTAAAGGCTCTTGCGTAATTGGCAATTCGTTCCTTTTCATGTGGGTTTTATAAACACGGCTTTTTTTCTGGGATGGCTGGATCAGGCAGCCCGGCTTGATCCCGGCTCCTGCGCCGGCTGGCGGTGCCTGTTATCTGACAGCAGCTCCAGCAACTGTCATCCCAAAGTGTTAAGCCTCCTAATTCTTTCTCTCTGGAGGAGCTATTGCAGAAATGGAGCTCATCTGAGGCTCGTAGCAGAGCTGTCTGTGGGGTCTGGAGGCTCTGCAATTTGATTGTAGGAAATAACTGGGCAGTTTGTTTCCAACCTTCTTCCCAGGAAGCACTGAGCCTGATTTGGAAGAGCCAGGGAGAGCCAGGGAGGTCAGCACAACCCACAGGTATTTTGGTGATTAACCCACCTATATGTCTGTGTTGACACTTCTTGAGTAACTCTTCTTGCAGCATTTCTATCTCCCAGCTGCCGTGCAAGTGCATCCAGAAACACGTTAATGGTGATTCGTGTGCCTGCACAGCCAAAATTAATGGGGTGCCCTGAACATCCCTTTTTGCCTTGCTCAAAACCAACTCTGCTTTGAGCAAGTCAGGAGCCTTTCAGGAGCCCAGGATTTGTTTCCAGTGCGCCTGCTGTGATTTAGTGTCTCATCCCCAGGAACCCCCTGCAAGCCAGACTGGGAGACGCTGGAGCTGTGAGCCAGTGCCGGGCTGGCAAAGTGCCCTGTGGGCTGCTGACTCAGTGCCACACGGATGGCTGGTGCCACACGGATGGCTGGTGCCACACGGATGGCTGTCACCAACGTGGCTGTCCCACTGGAGATGCTCAGCTTGCAGGTGTCCCTCACTACTCTGGGGTCAGCCTCGCTGGCACCAGCGCGAGGCTCACTGTCCTGGAGAAGCAATGGCATGTTTTGAGAGCAATAGCTCCACTAATTATGGCTGGAAGGAGAAATAAAACATTCTGTCTCCTCCCAAGAACCTGCTACAGTTTTTGCAGTATCTTCAGTACTGCTCGTGATCAGGACCCATGGGGTTTTACCCATGTTTTCTTGTTGCCTCACTTCTGTATGCCAGTGAGCCTGGTGGTTACCTGGGCAGGCACGGGGAGAAAACTGCAAAGGTTCTCCTTTAGGTGGTACTGAAGCTGGCACCTGCCTGCCATCAGGAGAAGCTGCCTAACTTTGGATACAGGTTTTGAGGACCACAGAGATATATCCCATCTTCAGTGTGGGACCAGCAAGCCCCAGGACAGCCTCAGTTTCCCCAGGGAAGCCACAATAATTGCAGAAGAATGAGGTCCAGCCCTGCTCCACTGCCAAAACTGGGGATCCTTTTGGAAACATCAGCTCCAGGGCTGATGCAGAAATGCAGCTATGAGGTCCTGACCGTAAATGGAGATGTTTGGGTGCCAGTAGCTGTCCTTGCCCCACGGGAGAGGCAGCCCCGGGCCCTGCAGCGCACCAGGCTCTGCTCCAAAGGCGTTTTTAACCATCCCTGTGGAAGGAGGGAGCAGCCAGTGCTGGGCTGGGAGCGAGGAGGCAGGAGCGAGCACGGGGGTGAGTACTGGCCTGCCAGCCTCTCTGCCCTCCCCTACACCCTTGCAGGAGCTGCCCAGTGAATACATTGTTGGAGTTGCCTATAGGGCATATCCTACTGGGCATGGAGAGCTGGGATGGGCTGGTGAGGATGCCCTCAGTGAGTGCCCGAGGAATGCATCCCCTCTTCCTGCTCAGCCTCTCCATGCTTGCAGTGAAGCAGCTGAAAAATGTACTTTCATCTTCATACAAGGGCTCAGAATTGACTTGATTTCTGTCCTCTGAGTGGCTCTGAAGGTTGTGGGTTGGTGTGTTGCTCCTCTCCAAAGAAAAAAAAGCACGTTTTCTGTAGGGCAGACAAATAACTGGAGACCAGGCTGAACTTGAGTGGAGTTTTCTACTAGGACTCTGGCAGGATCCAGTCTCTCATAGTGAGAAAACGAGCAAACACTGGATTTGGATCATAATTTAAAATGAGTTTGAGTTGAAGGGGGCTCAAATCTGCCTTCTAGAAAGGAGGCTTTATTTTCCCAAATTGCAGCATTAGGACTCTGGTTTCTTTCAGAAACAAATCCTGATTTACTACAGCAAGAGTGAGGCTGTAGTCCAGCTCAGCAAGTGTTTGCAAAATTGAAAAGGAGATGTTTTAACATCCTTGGCATTAAAAATTATGGAGGTCCAAAGCTTTGGATCAACTCAGAAGGATCCTGCCAAGCAGTGTCTGAAGTGGGACTTATATCACTGGGGCAAAGCAAACAATTGCCCCTTCACAGCCTGTGGCTCACAGCATGTGAAGAGTGTGAACCCACTCTCATGACAGGAAAGACTTATCCTGGCCTTTGTGTGCCTCCGAGGTTCCTGTTTGGAACTTTTGCTCATTTTGAGCACGGCTGCAAACTGCAAATGTATGGCTGGGCTTGGTCACCATGGCATGGGGAGAGATGGAGGAGAGATTGCTCTGCCAAAAGGGAGGTGGGAGCCCAGACTGGCAATTCATGTCTGTGCTCTCACTGAGCAACCAGTGAACTATGAGCTAAGAGCTTTTCTCCTGAGAAGCTGTCTCTTTACCAAAAAAAACCCCCACATTTGGCATCGCTCCAAGGTGAATGTGGTGCTGGAAGTGTGGTGCTGGGAGCATTCCCAGTCAGCACACCTGCTGCAGACACAGTTGCTGCACAATACCTAGATGCTGTCTTAGACCAGGTAAATGGGTAAATGAAAAATGGACCAGGAAAGCCAGCTGTGCTCTCAAATCCATCATTTCAGCCTGCAGGCTTGCCTCTGTTGAGCTGCTCTGCAGAGCCATCTCTACCTCAAAAAGCATCCAGAACTGCTATCCATGGCCTACAGAGCTTCTGGTGTCAGACCAGAGGGTTGTATTTCAGGGGTTCAGTTCTCTGCTTAGCCATCAGTGAACCTAGAAGTCCACTGAAGTCAAGCCTGGAGGGGAGAGTGTTTGCTGGGAAATGGAAATGGAAGAGCACAGGGGCAGAAAATGAAGAAATTTGATGTGCAGAGCTGGGGAGTTCAGCTTAAGAGCCAGAGGGATCTCAGGCAGGGTGAAGGTGGCAAAGCAGGTGATCTCAAGGTTACCCTTGATAGTGAGGGCAGAACTGAAAAGATTTGGGACAGGAGGCAGATTTAGCATTTGAGAGGGAAATCCTGAGCCAGGCTCAGAAAGTAGGGGTGAAGAGCCTCTTCTGTGCACCCTGGCTTGGCTCAATTGAGAACAAGAGTGGTGCTGGTCCAAGCTCAGCAGCTCCCAGGTGTGCTGGGTGCTCCAGGCTCCCTGGAGCTCACCCTGAGTGAGAATGGACACGGCCCCTGTGCTGCAGACAGCACTCAAGGCATGGAGCTGCCAGAGGAGAACATTCCAGCAAAGCAGGCTGTGCAGAGCAAGCTGGCAGGTCACACACATCAGTGAGGGTCACAGGGAGCAGGATTTGAAGAGGTCAAGTAGGGTGCACAGCTGCAGGCAGGGATCAGCAGCGAGCCCAAACGCATGGGGAACACGGAGAGCCTCCAAGGGGATCTGCCGTGCTCCGAAGGTCAGTCTGGTCAAGCAGCTCTAGAGAAAGCAGAGCTGTGCCTGGGAAAGGCAAGGCTGGAAATTAATGAAACCCAGCAGGGGTAGTTCAGCCCGTCCAGATTTGTTCCTCAGCACAGGCATGGGAGGAGCAGCAGCAGAAGCTGGGACAGGTGGAGGCAGGGGGCAATAGCTGCTGGGAGCGAAGTGTCCCCTGAGAATTCCCTGGGTCAGGACTGACCTTGCCGACAGCAGAGGCACTTCTGTGTCTTGAGGAAGTTAATTGGAGGGGAGGATGCTCCCCTGGTACAGCAGTGCTGCACATTGCCCTCATTCTGAGCTGCCTGATGGCTTCTGAGCAACACTGAGAGCTGGTTTCCTCCTTGTGCCCTAAGACCCCTGTAACTGAACCCTGCACATCTGCCAGGTGCCACGTGAAGAGCCTCAGAAAAAAGACTCCCATAGCAAAGTACTTACAGCCTCATAAGAAAATGAACTGGGAATGGCAATCATTGCCCTCCGCAGAGTGAAATGAGGGTGTGATTTCCAAAGGCCTGCGTAATCAATATCCCTATTATCAGTCTTCCAGAATAAATTACATTTAAACTAATACAGGCTGGGGAGCTATCCGTGAGCTGTCAGGAGAGAGATAAGCCGAAGACACATGTTTATTCATACTGCATGTGCTGAGAGCTGAATGTTCATTACAGCTGGCTAAATGGGGGCGAAGATATTCAGTAATTTTTCGCAGTTCTTCTGCTATAATTTGTCAAATACCCTTAATTTTGAGCACACCTGGAACTTTTAAAAATTACTGGGGGGGGCTGATGAAAATCCTGCTGAAACATCTGGTGAAGGGAGAAAGCTATTTCCTTTCCTGTGAGGTAACTCCTGAAGTTTTGCAGAGCATCAGCAATTTAAACTGTCCTGCTGACCTCCCACCACATACACCAATAAAGGAATGGCACATCCAGCATCTAACGGGTCTGTTACAGAGAAAACATCTCACTCACAGTTACTTGGGAGAAATTCAAAAATTCACTATTGTTTCTGCCTGGCTCAGCTGCTCCATGGCTTCAGTGGAGCTTTTGTTCAGCCTGGACCAATCTGCCAGTGTCCAAGAGTGGCTGTGAAATATGTCATTGTATCTCATGAGATGCTGCTCCAGCCATGGACAAGCCACTGTCCCCCAGCCGTGCTTCCCCCACCCGGGGACAACTACAGGATCTGCTCAGCTGTGAGGCACCAACAAGCTCAACAGTGGAAATAAATTAAGTTTAGCAGCAGAACGATGAGGTTGAAATGTACAGAGCTCCTTCTGCTCTCCACTGCTGTTCCTTTGTGGTGGAGAAGCCCTTGTGTTGGTGCCACATCCCATCCCTCACCTCCAGCCCTGGCTTGTTCGATGTGTTCCACAGCAGGCAGTGGTGAGATTCATCTCTTTTAACTTAAGGCACAAATGGTGTGGGTGCCTGAGCCACGCTTTTAGAGGCAGTGGAGGGAGGAGGGCACTTGTAGGGCACAGCTGAGCTCATCCTAAAAGGGATCATCTGAAATGAGTTGTGTCCCTTTCTCTCCCCAACTGCAAACAGGACCTCTGCAATCAGATCTGTCATAGATGTTCCCACTGTGGGTGGTTGTGTGTGATCATATCAGTCCTGTTTTGGCTCCAGCTCCTCCTTTCATGTCCTGGCTGGACAAGAAACCCAAATAGTAAATTCAAGTGAGAAAGTGCGAAATGTGGCATAGGATAGAAGCTGCCTCCTGGAAGATAGTGCAAATAGAAAATTGTTTTTTTATACCATGGTCTGAGCAAGCAATTTTGAAAAATAATAACAGATGTACCAGAGATGATTCCAGGAGATATTGAACAGTCTAGAGGAGTGTAGCTCAGGAGAAATGATGAACGATGCAGCACAGCAGATTTGCTTTTGAGCAAAGGTAAAAAACGTGCATTTCCAATTGGAGCTAGCATTTCAGGATGGAACATTTCCCCTTATTGCTGCCATCAGGCTGTGCACTACAAATACTAGGTTGATAGTGAATGGGCGAGCAGCTTGATTGTCTAAGCTGCGTTACTCAGCTTACAGAAAATTGTTTTCTATTCCCTTTCCTTTTCAGCCTCAGTGGATGCAACTTAGACAAAAATCTCAACTTCCAGCCAAAAGACAATTCCTTCAGCACGGCACAGTGAGAGCTTTGGCCATGAGTGGGACTCCTGGGCTCGGGGCATTGCACATAATGAGCAAAAAAGGGTCTTAACTGTCTCACTGGGAAATTATTTCCTTTCCCTTTCCCTTGCTGCAGGTAGCCCAAAGCGGCAGCTGGCCATGGCTGGGTGGTATCAGGTGGGAACAGTTTGCCTGCAGCCATGGATTCAGGCCAGGTAGTTTAGAGCAGCCCACGTGTGCTTGCACAGACACAGGTTTGAGCACCACACCTGGCAGTGGCACCGAGCGGAGCAGAGGAGCTGGGTCTGGCACCGTGGTGCTGCCAGCAAAGGCTGCTGGGGCTCCTTCACCCCACCTGTGGCACAGGAGGGAAAGGGGACCCCTGCAGCCACACAGAGGAGGGAGGAGGCTTGGAATGGGCAGCACAGGCACACAAGGAGACCACGCTGACCTTCCTGAGGGAGACCTGAGTGTTCCCCAGCCCTGCTTACCCCACCTCTCCCTCCACAGTCCCGATCTGTTCCCTCTGCTTCTGTCCAAGAATGTTTTTTAGACCCATTCTCTCTGGAAATGATAGAGCAAATATCCAACCCTCAACCCTTGCCATATTTCCAGTGTGTGGGTCGTTGGTCCTTTCTGTCTGTATTTCGGGGAGGTGCCTGCTCATGGAGAAGCTTTGGGCTCTGTGAAGTCAAAATGGATTTGTCTCTCTCTTTGGTGGATTATTTCCCTGAGTTCCCCTCCTCCCCCAGGACTGCAGCAGCTTGCTGACAGCAGCACAGCCGTGACCTGGGTGCCTGGAGAAGGAGTGAGGCAGTCACGGCAAGCACAGAAAGGCTGCCTGTGGCACTTGTGTCGGTCACAATACTGGATATCATCAGAAAAACCATCAGCTTTTCTAATTTTCAGGACAGAGGAGATGGCTCTTGGCTCATAATTGGGTCATGCTTTAAAAAAACATGCATGTGCTCATCATAAGCAACAAGATGTACCTGTTCTCCCCTTACATTCGTGCCCCGTCCTCTCCCGAAGAAGCAATCCTTTTGGATGAGAGGTTGTTAATACAGATAGGATGTCTTTTACTTTCCCATCTCTCTGCACTCAGACATGGCTCATTACCATTATGTTTGAACGAAAAATCTTCTGTTATTACCTTTGCTGGGAAACTGACCATATTTGGAGAGGAAGAAGCACAATTCTAAATCTGCCTTGGGAGGAAGCTTCAGTCTCTGTTCTGACTTTGAAGCTTTCTTGGTAGCAGGTCAAACCAGATGCTTGGAGGTAGAGCCAGCAAAACATGCCAACGCTGGAAGGTTTTGATCTATGGTAAAATTGATTAATAGTACAGATTTTGGGGCAGTGACTTATCCCTGTTTGTGGAGAGGAGTCTCCTCAACTCAGTGCTGTCTGTCTCCAGCATCCCCAATAGCAGAACAAGAATATCCTTCCTGTGCAAGCAGGCAGCAGACTCACACTGCAGCCTGGTCCCTGTCACATCTGCCGTCGGGAACCACCATCCCCTTCTCCCCCTGGAATAACATGGGCCAAGTAGTACAGGCATCCCCTCACCCTCACACAGGCACAGGTACATTTTGGGCCACTGGGGTCAAACTGCCAAGCTGCAGAGGTACCACTGGCTCATTGCTGAGTGTATAACCCTGTGGTTACAGGGCAGGATGGAGGAATCAGGGGGGCTGGAGCAGGAGGTGCAGCGGTGACTAAATGCAACCTGACGAGATCATGAACAGGCCAGCAACTTCCAGCTCATCCCAGCCCTCCTGGTTTGGCAGCCCAGACAGTGTTAGAGACTTCAGCTTGTCAGAGTGGATCTTGTAATATCTCTAAGTTACTCTTGTCTCCTGAAAAAGGAATGAACTAAAGAGATTTGCCTGTGCCCTTTCTAAGAATGAAATAAACCAAACCAGCCAAGCCATTTTCATTTCCCCTCCTCACTTTGAAGCCAGGAGGACCATTTAATGTGTAGAGTTGTTCTGACCCACATGGTGATGTGGACAAGGCTATTGCTCATGTTTCCCCGGGCCCTCTGATGTTTATTGGTTTGTTGTTTTATTGGTTATTGTTTGTTGTTTTTATCCCAGCATCCATGTGGCAGCCCCACGTAGCAGCCAGACCATTGCACAGGATGAGCCTCCAGCTGCTGAGCAGCTTGAAGGCAAAAAGTGTTTGGCTGTAGTATTGCCTTGTAGCATTTCTCCATTACCAGAAAGACTAGTTCTTGGATTAATTTTGTTCTGTCTTTTGAGGACATTTCAGCAGTAGATGCCTATTTAGAATACCTTTCCACTTGGACTCTGCCCTTACTCCTTCTTCATCCCCATCACTAGTGGGCAGGGGATGAACAAGCCTATTTCGTGATGTTCAGTTCTCCTAACCTTATCTTCTCTTTTGATTTTTTTTTTGTCTTTTGAGCAGCCAGAGAGTTTATATGTACTAATGTGCTTTAAAGAGGAGGAAGCACCATCCATGCCCCTTACCTGGTTCATCTCATGGGGACTGGATAGCAAATGGATTTCTGACAGTTTCTCATTCTGCTGTTTCCCTCCCTCTTCTCACAGGCAGATAAACTGGGAGCACAGACAGCAGATGGGATAACCCTCAAGCCCCAGTGATTCCAATGTCTTTCTTCCCTGCACCCATGCCCCTTTCACAGGCTTTCTGATGCTTCTTCAGCAACCAAAGCTGCATCTGTGTGCTCCACCTTGACTTTGGGTCCAGGCTTTGGGATAAGGGGGTGAGATCTGTCCCTGGCAGGACATCATATATTCCTGAGGATGAGCACCCCAGAGCCAAATATTTCGAGAAAGCAGGATGGTGACTTTTATGTGTATCTGGAATTTTGTCAAATTATTCAGCAAATGTCACTGAGCTACAGAAACACTGATGGTCAGGCACATTTGCTGTGATTCAGAGCTTGTCACAAGCATTTTGCACAGCTCTAGCTCTTGGGCTCTACCGAGTGGTTTTAAAGCAGTCCATTCCCTGAAAAACACTATGGAGGCAGAGAGCATGAATTATTATTTGTTTTCACTATGTGGACAGTTGATCAGTGACAGATGTTTCTAATTGCATTAAGCAAGTGGAAATAATGAGAATTAGATAGCAGATTCTCCAGGAATTTACATTTAGATTGAGTTACAATTTGCTATTAAAGAAGCAAATTCAATGTAGATGCATTGGTTCTTCAGCAGAAATGGGAGACGATTATTTTTAATTATTATTTGATTACTTAAAAATGAGCTGTGTTACTGTACTTAAAAATATTTGACTCAAGGGGATGACTTAATATGTGCACTTTATGTCTCCCTTAAAAGATATGGAACGATGAAACTGTTCATCAGCAAACATCTCCACCTCCTCATTACAGTCATATTGAAAGGCAAATGAAAAACAGAGGCTGCCAGAACCCCATCCCACACTGCAAAATTTGGCCAGTGCCAGGACGGTGGTGGTCGGAGCAGGCTCACCCAAGCCGTCTGCATCCCTGACAAATTGAATTAAGTTGCACTGATGGAAGACAAGCTGCCTCCCCCTTTGGACACCACGCTCCGCTGGGCTTGGCAGGAATTCCAGGCTGATAATCCCGGTGCCGTGTGTTGTGTGGAGCTGAGGCAGAGCCGGGGGAGGCTGAGCAGAGGTGGCTGGAGCAGGGCAGGGGACGAGCAGGGCCTCGCACGCAGGGAGCAGCAGCAGCTGCTGCCTCCAGATGACACATATCTGACAGTTATCTCCCCGGCCATGCCAAGAGGAAATGAGCTGTGGTTCTAACCGCTGGAGGTTTTCCTTTTGGAACTCTCTCTCTCACAGCTTTTTTTTATTTTATCTCCTAGATTTCAAGTTCGGCTTCAGACACAGAAATGTGTGAGTCCCCTGTCAGCGGAGAAGGGATTTATGTGCGGTGCAGATTATTGTATGTCTCTGTTTAGCACAGAATCCAAGCTATAATATTTTTTTAACCAACTAGCTGGCTCAGCTTTTAATTTTTTTTTTCCTTTTGCCTAATGAGAGCCTTATCCAGAACTCCTTGAAGTCAGAGTCTGTCTATCAGCTTCAGTAGGCTTTGGATCAGATTTCACATCACTGATTCATTATTAATTACACATCTGGGACTCCCTTTTCAAAGAGTTCATTGTTAAATAAATTCACTTTTAGACATTACAGACTTGGCATTCTTGTGCATTTAATAAAAGTCTGGCAAACCAGCAAAGAGCCATAGGCCAGCTTCTCTTCTGGTATTGATGGATGAATCTCCACTGAGCAACAGTGGTTTACACTATAAGGATATAACATATCTCTTTGCTCTCATATAACCACTTTCTGTCTGAGACTAAGTCTGTGTTTGAGAATTTTGCCTTTCCTGAGATTTCTCCTCTCTTTTTTATAACTTTTCCTACCAGCAAGAGTTCCTCTGTGGATTCAGACACTGCAGGGTGAAGTATATTTGCCATTGAGTTTCTTTTCTCTTCAAAGAGATACTGGCATCTTTTTCCTTGGACAAACTGCAGTCCCATCTTCAGAGCTTCCTGGGAGAGCAGACAGGCAGGCAAAGGTTTCCCTGGTCACTATGGCAAGTAGTATGGAACACTGTCTTTCTAAATCTATAGGGTCTTTCCCATAGTCCTCAATAATCTAGTTCAAGTCCAGACATTGACGTGACCAAGGAGCTGCTCTGGAAGCTCTGTTTACAGAGGAATAATTTTGGCAGGGGAATATGTAGAAATAAAGGTTTTCCTACTGAAGTCCATTCAATAGGAGGCTATATCCTAGGTGAAAAAGGACATCTCATGTTGTGATTTAATGGCACAGGGTATTATTCCCACTTAGCAGCTGATGGCACAGGGACCAGCAGCCCATACGGGTGTTTCCTATGCTGAAAGGATCTCCTGAGCTGCACTCAGCCCATCCTGTGCTTTTGCAGGGCTGCCCAGACACATGGGGAAAAAAGGATGGAGTGAGTCCTTTTTTTTCTTCTGATGCCAAATCAGAGTTTGGCTGAATGATCCTGGTTAATACCAATGTCCAAATAAATTGTGGGGATAGATTCAGATGATGGCTACCGAGGCTTCAAAGCTTTCACTTAGTCAACAACTGTTTAAGGTATATAGAAAAGAAAACCAATAGAAATGCAGCTCCCACTGTTTAAATAATGAAGCTCTGGATGTTGATCAGAGGCAGACATCCACTGAGTCCATGGCATGCTCCCAATGTAAGGGATAAAAATCACCACACAGTTGTGGAGGGGTCTGTGAAGGAAGAGAGAATTTTGACACTGGGGCACTGGAGCCCCTGAAAACTCAAAGCCCCTGAAAACTCAAAGCTAATTCCCTGCCAGAAGTGAAACATCTCCCCAGTTTTATCACAGAGAATGACAAAACCTTTTTTCTGCCCAAATTCACCTTCCTCGATTTTTCAGAAATCACATTAAATGCAATTATTCTCATCACCCTCTTGTGTGAAGTGCAACTTTTTCCAAAACTGCAGCCCAGCCCTTCAGCACTAGAAATGATAAAGTTGTTTATTGCTTGCCATAGAGCAAGTTTTGGGGTCGATCCACAGCCACCTGGTAGGATGTGAGGAGGCAGAGAGAGATGAGGGAGATCTGTCACACAGGCAGTGTGACCACTGGCCAGCCAGAGGAGATGCCTTCAGTTGCCAGAGGCCATCAAGAGCTCCAGCATCATTTTCTGGAGGTCTTTGTGCTTCCAGCATCTGCCAGCAGCATGACTGATCTCCAGGCTGGCCCAGCTTATGAGACTTTGTCACTCAATGGAATTTACTGGGAACAGCCTCTGTGATATCCTTGCCCACACTGCTGCTGTGGGATCTGCTCCTGCCCATCTTCCACATCGGGTTTAATGAGAGCAGGAACAGATACAGTTGCCTAATCACTTCCATCTCACTTTGCAGTGAGGACGTGTCTGGATAAGACCCAGAAAGAGATTTTCTGGGCATGGGCAAGGAAGCTCAGCCTGTGCCCAGCAACTCCTTGTGCCATGCCACTGCATGGCACACTTGGACATTTCCCCATCCACAGGCCAAGGATCACTCCTTTTCAGAAGCCAGGCTGCCTTTGTTTGTTTTCTACCCTTCCTGCTTAGAAAAAATTCCTCAATTCTCCATAAAGTCTCCAAGCTTCTGCTTTCATGGTTCATTACATTCATTGGCTAATTCTATCGTCCCAGTACATGGGTCATCACCCACATTTGTATGCATTTACATTTTCCAATTATTTTCTTAGTAGCTGTTTATTGCTAACAGTTTCTGCCCTGCCTGAATTCTCTCCTAACCACTCTGTCTTATTTCTTCTTTATTCTTTCTTTGCAGAAGAAAAGATTTTTTTTGGAGTTTTTTTTTAATAAAAGACACCATCTCATCCGGTCATTCATTTCACCCTCCTCCTTTATAATGGAACTGGTTTATTACCAGCACTTCTTTTTTTACAAATATCAGGGGAAATAAGCCTTTCTTAGTCTCCCAGTAATTCCTATAGTGAGCAAGTATTATTTTGCTTTCTTTTCTTTTGAGTTGTAGCCAATTACCATTTCTCTCCATTACCTCCTCCTTTATTTATGGGGGTCACAGCATGACATTGGTGAGCCTGGAGTCAGGAAATGAAGCCCAGCATCCTTGTCCCCTTCCCATTCACCTTCAGGGTGCCTACAAGGCATTAGAGTGGAGCTGTGAGGAGGGGGGACTGGTAGGACCTATTTAGGCTCCAGACTGTCCTGATGTGCACCAGGATGATCCAAGTAGAAGTGGAGGCAGGACTTGCTTGTGCCCAAGGTTTCCCCATTGAACCTTGATCTGCTCCTTGAAGTGTCCTCCCCCTGTCGTTCTGCTGCTGACAGGGGCAAGTGCTGGATGTGGTGACTGCTGTGACTGACAGAGGGGACCAGACCAGAGGATCCAGGCAGCTTCCTTGCTGTGTCCCAAGGCATGCTGGACATGGAAACCTTTGCTTCTTAGGGACACACACGGTTGACTTCATATATAGGCTCTAAATGTATAGACTCAGTAGGGAAGACTGCAGAGTTGCTGAAGGCAGGGTGAGTTTCTGTGCTTTTGTAAATGACAAGTTGTTGATTTTTTCCATTCCCTCTGAAATAACCATGCTTTTGTCACAAGCCGAATCCTTGGTTATATCCTGCACCTTCAGAAGCGAAGTCTCCTCATGGCTGCTCACCCAGACTGGAGGGACCCTCTGTCTTACAGGACAAGGTGTATCAGACCCTGCCCCATGGCCCAGCAGAGTCAGGGGACAGTCCCAGCCACCACTCTGGTGAACTTGGGGACCACACTCAGGCACAGGAGATTCAGACTACCAGTGAGGAAGTAAATTGGGTAGCACTGACTTTCCTGTGCCTTGGCAGCTGGACCTACACAATGCATCACACTTTTACTTGACTTCAGGGTTAAAGCAGCTTCCTTAGCTATCCCGTTTCTCGCTTTCCCTGACCGCTTGACTCCCTGTAACATCCGAGCTTTGCCATCAGGCAATGAGCAGTGTAACCAACATCTGCCAAATGAAGTTCAGAGCTTCCCAGGGGAAGAATTGTCTGTCTGATGTGTAGTATTTTCATAGCATGCTTTACATTTGAGTGTGTCAAGCCAGAAGCTTCCAAACGTTGTGGTATGTTCTTAATACAGCAACTGTGCAATATGCACAGATAATTAAACTGATGAGAACATCCAGGAAGACCAGTGTGCTTCAACGCCCAAGTTCTTTAGGGGAGGAAAATGTAACATTGCTGTATGTATGGAGAATATATTGGTGGAGTCAGCTCTTTTGACTGCATCCTTGAGTACAGATAGAGAGGATGAATGCACAAAAGCCCATGCACCCACAGGGCTTCTGCAGGCATTCACCTCCCCCAGTCTTAGCACAGGAGGATGTAGCTCTCGTTAAGTTTAATTCATTTCCCTGCACTCACAATTGGTGTGTAAATTAGAACAGGATGATTTAATCCTATGCTTCAGACCTAGCACTATTATTTACTTTATTTACTTTTATTAACATTAGGTTTGCTAACAGAGGAGTTTTTTAATAAATGATTTTAATGTGTTTAGAAAATGTGCTACAAAAATAAGCATTCACTTAGCTTATTAAATATTTTCAGCGATGAAGAAGTGACTTTGAGTGAGGATGGAAATAAACATCCTTATTCAGGAAAGATTTTTAAAAAGCAAACAGAACATAAGAATGCAGCTAAGCTAGTATGTCTTGGGAAATTATTTTTCCTTTTCCACATCAGCAATAACAGATCAAGAGCATTTCCAAGCACCAATTTCTGTAGGCTGCATGAAGGGAGATGGACATTTCTACAGTTGATTTGAAACTGGATGAACTAGAGCGCTTCAGAGGTTTACAGTCGAAAAGATAAATGGATTGTGTGAGCTGTCCAATTTCATTATGTGCCCTAGCCAAACTCTTTCTTTAATGTTTGATAGAATTATGATCAAATATTTCAAAATAAAAATGCTGACCTCTGTAGAAATTGTTGTTGACCTTGTCAAGGTAGGTTTAATGCTTTAAAAGAATACCAACAATCTCTCAGTGATATAAAACTTCTACAGACGCTACCAAATCGAAATATATATAGAAGGCAGCTGGTTATTCACACTGGCCAAGCACTTATCAAGCCCCATTTTCAGCTGAGTGTGAAATGGATTCCTGCCCAGAAAGCTGGCTCTGAAGCTCGCTTCATGTTCAAAGTTTGATTTGCCACATGTGATACAGTCAGATGATTTAAAACACAATTGACTTTCTTGCAGCAGTTGACTACCCTGTTTTAAATTTATACATATATCTCCAGAAACTGAAAAGCAAGTACACATGAAGATACAAAATACTTTAAGCCAAGCATTTACAATACCGATTATCTGAATAAATTTGTCACATTGGAAGTGCTTTCTTAAAGTAGGCCACCTCACTTGCAACCCAGAGTGCTGTACAGAATGCCATATCCGTCTTTTTTCCTTTGCATTAAGACCAGGGTTTGAACCAAAGCCCTGTGCACAAACCCTCTTAACTCCCCAGCATGTGCAATTCACATCTTGAGCTGCTTCAGTTTGTATTAATTTAGCACCATTTGGAGAGCTCCATCTAATCTGGCCACTGTATCCATCACTACTGCATGTTACGTGCAAAGGAAGGTGAAAAATCCTCTGAGCCCCTAGTTCTGTGATAAAGCCATGAGATATGTTTAGCCTCAGTAATATCATTGCTTGCTTAAGTTGATTACAGATAATGGCAATGAAATCCATCTCTGTTGCAGGGGCATCGTCCACAGGTTAAATGCCTTTGTGTTGAAAAATGAGACTTTTCTGACTCTTTGCAAGGATGAGGGAAAGAAGAAAGAGTTGTCTGGTTATCCAGGCTTCTTTGAGGCTGTGGCAGCATGGTATGGTATGGCCTTCTTCAGGTTACCAGTGCTACTAAACCATGGAGGTCCAAGTGCCAAATACACCCAGTCCCGGTGATCGGGAGATCAGGTGGAGTGGGAGAAGCTGAAGCCACTGTGACCCTGAAAATCACATTTTGCTTTGAAGTACAGATGCTTCATTCTACTCCTTGTATGAAACTGATGGCCTAAGTTAGGGCAAAGTCCTCCTGTGTGTGGGTATCTTCCTTATGCTCTGCTGATCTATTATCCATATTTTTCTTATTTATACATACAAATCTCATAGATGCTTCATGCATGAGGGGATGGGAAGCTACCAAATAGATCACTAATAGGTTCAAGACATTGAGGATGATTTAAAGGGCTAGTGAATCTGATCATCATAGCTGGGAATGGGTTTTCTTCTGCTCTAAAGAAACTGAATTTGCTTGAAAGCTGCTTGTTTGGGTCCACATAAGTGAGTATCTTTTTCTTGCACCAGTCTTTCTGAGTTAGTGCCTCATAAGTTTGCTCTAAATTCCCTGAAAGTTAAAAAAAACCCTCAGTCAAAACTGTCAAATTTGGGATGTATTTTCATTAAAACTCTATTAACCCACAGAATGAAGCTCCTGATGATACTATAAAATTTCTCATGGAGTTCAGAGCAGCCTCCTGAATACACAGCATTTGCTGGGGTAAGCATAGAGCGAAGCAAGCAGCCAGCCAAGCTTGTCTTCTGGAGTGTCTTGTAAAGGTCAAGCCAGATTTGATATTGTGTTAGGTTCTGGGAGAAATCCAAAGAAAGATAATAGAGGAAGGATCTGTTTCCTCCAACTATCCGAAAACAAATCTAGAAAGTTTAAATAAAGAATAGTAAAAGTTGCATGCGCAAGTTGACTTGGGGCAACTTTTTAACTTGCTTCAGTGATGTTTTCATGGCTGATTAGGTGTGCTGGCGGTGACCTTGGCAGTGCTACAAAAGCCATTTTTACATCAGTCAGCATAAGGAATTCCATGCTTTCAATCAAATCCCTGCAAAAGAGATCTCTGCTTGCACTTCCAGTCTGGGTTTGCGTCTGTGGTTGGCCGGATCTTCTCACTCAGTTCATGCTCCTGGCCACAGCTCAGTTGGAAAGGACTCGAGGGTGGCTTGAGTCCTCACACAAGGTTACCCTGCATGATCTTTCTTGCTGCCCAGAAAGATAACCCAGGGGGATGTGTGAGGATTTTGACCACTTTCCTCTAGAAATCCTGTGCACAAAGGACTGCTCCTGCTGGCACCCCATGTAGTCAGGGCAGACCAGGACATCAGTTTGAATGCCAGGTACAGCATCCTTTCCCTCTCCCCAGCCCTGCAGGAGACAGAGAGGCAGATTCTCATGTGGGATGTAGTGCTCTAAGCCACTAAATCTCCTTGTACTTTGGTTCTATGGACAAAAAACCATGTGATCAGGGCTGGGACCAGCCCTAAAACTGGGCTCATCCTTCTGCCATCCTCAACACATCAGCCAGGCTGTATGTGTGGACCTTAGATGTTCCCAGCAGAGACAGAGAAGGGATGGAGCAGGTAGAGGGCTAAGGGAGGGAAGAGAGAAGTGTTGAGGCTTTTGTCATGGATGAGAGAAAAATCTGAGCAAGGAGCAGATTTGCCAGTACCAGTTGCAGCTGTCTGGCCTCTTTGGATGCAGTCACCTGAAAACTGTTGGAGTCACAGGACGATACAGATGGCAACAGAGAGGAATGGGGTCACTGGGCATTGACACAGACCCTTTCTGAATGGGGGAAGAGTGCAGCTACCTCTGCATCAGACAAGAAGGGGAGGGGGGATGTTAGAGACCCAAAAGTCTTTTTCATCCCTCCAACTGCTTCTCATTTTGCTTCTGACATGAATTTGCCATGCAGGCTTGGCCAGCTCATGGTCTTTGCTTTCTGTGGCTGCAAAATTATCTAAGCAGATTCCCACTGCTAATAGGTAGGGGAATTAGAGAGTATCAGCAATGCCTTCTGACTTAAGATACGGAGTGTCAGGTATCAGCTGAACCCAGAAATGCAGCTATCTGTGAATATTTCTGAGGTATCTTGTCAGTAGGATGTTTCTAATCCTTTTACCAAACAGATTTTTTTTTAGAAAACTTGAGAAATTATTTTTGTCTATTTCTCTCTGATCCTAATAAATCTTAATTCCCACAACTTGCGGGTGTTGACTTTCCAAGAAAAAACGTCAGTGGCACTCTGTCACCACCCTCCACATTCCCGAGGCGGCTGCTGGAGGCAAGTTGTCTCATTTGCTTATGCAAATGAAGAAAAGAGATTTTTAGAGCCAACCGCTGACTCTGGGAAGGAGGTGCTGCCTGTGCCAGCACGAGCAACGCTCCCGCCACCAGTCCCCAAATCTGACGGAGTTCAGCTGTTCCATGATAAAAAATAAGGCGCTCCCTCTCCAGGCATTTTGCATTTCAATGAATAATTTTTCACCCAACTACATCCCGGCCTGCTTTGATTATGTGCACTCCATATACTGACATAATAACATGGAGTTGAGGAATAGAGGATCTATCCCATCAGGGGAATTGCAGCCCCTAAAGCCCCAAGCCTTTAGCCTGAGCAGTTTTGTGCAATATTACTACTCTGTATTCGGATGATGCAATGACCCAAGGGGCCATTACTGGGTATTTACACAACATTATATGGAGTGACTTCAGATTTTTCTTTTCTTGGAAATGCGTGAAATGGGTTAAACAAAAGGATGACAGAGCTGTTGGCAGACCCAGTTTGACGAGAATTGCAAGTGGGGGACAGTTCAGGGGCCCCTGGATGAGAGAATTCCGTGTTCCATGCATGAGGAAGCAGGGGAGGGAAGGAGTTACAGTCCATAGCTATCACAGGGCAATGCCCTGCCTAACGCACCCAGGTGAGCCTGGAGCATTTGCTGGCTTTCAGCAGATAAGGCTGCTGGCCAGTGAGTGTCAATGCCCTGAGGAACAGAATCGTAGCACACAGGGCCTGCATGGGCTTCTTTACTGCCCTCATCTCCGTGGTGTTGGAGGATAGGGTTGTGGCTGGTTTTAGTAGATGATCTAATTCATGGGGAGGACCTGGAGTTTGCTTCATTAGCAAATGCTAATAGTCGGTGGAGGGGAAGAATTGTTCATGAAGCACCGTTTGGCACTTTTATTTCCCCCTGATTACACTGCCCAAGGCTCGAGCAGAGCGAAGAAGAAGCGCTGTTTCTGCCTGGTAGGACTGAGCTGGGCACAGCCGCAGGAGGAATTACTCTGCGTTCATGCAAACTATTCCTTTTCCACCTCACCTCTCCTGCTGATGGACTGGCCACGCTGCACGCATTCCCCAGCCTATATTGCATCTCAAGCCACGAAAAATGTTTTTCAAACATTCAGCCTTTGAATGTTGAGCAAAATTTGACCAAATCAACAAGACTCGAGAGGCTGGTTTGAACTAAACACACTTCGCAGCCCCTCCTGCAGAAACCAAACATGCTCACAGCTAAATACCAGTGGTTTGAGTCCTGGAGCCAGTGCCTGGCCACGGCTGGGTTGTAGCACAGAATCAGTGCTGAGCACCAGTCCTGCAGACAACCTTTAGCATTGCAGCACTTAGCAGTGTCTCTGCATTCCTGTGCTGTGTCACACTGTAAGTGCCTCCAGCGAGGACACAGTGGATGGTGGCAGTGTTTTTAACCTAATGAGATGAGGCCTTGCTTGGTGTGAGTTGGGTACCTGGTCCCCACAGCCCAACATGTGTCTGAGCTGGATGGATTTGGGCGGCACGCGTCTGTCCATATGTTGAATCTATACATTACCCAGAAACCTTCTGCCACAGAGGATTAGGGGAAAGCTGTGGCGTGGGGGAGGGGGAATAGATAGGCTTGTTTGACAGTTAATAAAACAATGAAATATACTTTGTGTGTGCCTGAGTTTCTAGGGACGTACCAGCAGCTGCTAATACCATGTCATCTGTTTTTTATTCATGGCACTGCTGGACTGTGGATAGATAATCTCTCTCTATAACTCACTCATTTCTAAGCTTAATGGGAAGCTGTCGTAGAGAAACATGCTTCTCTGCCAAAAGTGGGCAGTCTGTCTTTCCACTGGGGAAACACATGATTCCAGTGGTCCTCGCTCTGCTCAAATCCCAGTAACATTGTCTTTTAATTATATTGAATATTTAATACTGGAATGCTTGTGTTTCTGCTGTGTTTTCCACAATGACTGACAGAAACAGCCCATTCTGTCTCTGTCAGACAGAGAGGTGCGCCATCCCTCTGGTTGTCTTCGTGACCCTCCTCTGGACCCACTCCAACAGGTCCATGTCTTTCCTGTAATAAGGACTTCCAAGCTGTATGCAGCACTCCAGGTAGGCTCCCACCAGAGCAGAGCAGAGGGGCGGAATCACCTCCCTCAACCTGCTGGCCACACTTCTTGTGATGCAGCACAGGACACGTTTGGCCTTCTGAGCTGCAAGTGGTGAATCATGCCCAACTTTTCATCCACCAGTATCCCCATGTCCTTCTCCACAGAGCTGCTTTCAATCTCTTCATTCCCCAGCCTGTATTGATACCAGGGATTTCCCTGACCCTGTGTGTTGCACTTGACCCTGTTGAACCTCATGAGGTTCCCATGGACCCACAGGTCCCTTTGGATGGCATCTCTTCTCTTCAGCTTGGTGTCAAGCTTCTCCCAGACTATAAGAGATCCTTCTCCCCAGAAGCCCTCTTGCTCCTCCTCCTCCCATGCTGTTGCCAAAACGTTCCCGTAACGTGTCAGTAAGATCACTAAACCTGTGTGACAGTGACTGTGGCTGGTATTAGGAGGCACCAAAATGGGGTTTGCATGTCACCTTGTGCAGCAAAGTCTTGCTCTGCATCACCTGTACCTCATCTCCTCCTTTTCCTCTTTTCAGCACTGGGGAGGTCTCCCACAAGCAGACCCCAGCCTGCTCCCCCAGTGGGTATAGCAGCTCATTTTAGTGAGCTCATGCTAATATGAATTCATCCCATAAATACATCAAGGAGCCATGAAACTCTGGGATTTTGACATTGAATCAGTATGAATTCACCATTCTTCATGCAGTGTCCCATTTCCAAGGAGATCTCAGGCTTGTCCTTCCCCTCCCTGCCTGCCTTCAGTGCTCTCTGTGCTCTGTTGTTCAGGGAAGTTGCCATCATGTCTAATTGGGAAGAGACACCTGTAGAGTGCCTCTGTGCAGAGATAACTGGAGTGCATGGAAGAGAGACTCATCCCCTGTGGTTAATTTATCAGTGCTGAGTTCTCCTTTAAATAGAGCCAAGGAGATACAGACAGAGCTTGGGCGTTGCGTGCATTGAAGTTTTCTTGGTGTAGTTTCTGCTAGCACAGGCTGTGCCTGTAGTTTGGGTGTGGAGTGGGCTCTTTAAGCCATGGGGAAAGACAGGGAGACATCCCCGGGAGTGTCAGCCAAGTGTGAGCCCATATGGACCTTCTTGTATTGCCTTTGGTGCCTTTTCACGATCTTTCTTCATGGCAAGTTCAAGTCACAGAGCTGCTACTGATGAACCGCCCTTTCCCTGCCACCTCCTGACACCACTAATAAAGCTCTCCCCTTCCTCTAGGTAATTATTTGAACAAACTTCAGCTGTTTTGGAGGGCAAGGAGGGAATGAGTTCACTGCTTCAAGCCTGCAGGGTTGCAGAGAGCTCCAGCCATGTGCTCACTGTGCTCCTCACTGCTGAGGCTTTGTGGATGCATGGCATGATCATTTCAGACAAACCTCTCCAGCATGGCCCAGGGAGCAGGGAAGGATGTCTGGGTCATTCTGCTCTAACAAGGAGGCAGCCCCTAATGAGTCCATCTCTGCTCTGCTGCCTCTCCAAGAGGGAAGGAAGAAACCTCAGAGTGCTCTGAAGTCAGGCTTGACTTCATAGCAGAGCTGTCTGCTCTACAGAGCATCAGGAATCCCCTGGACAATGTTGTGGTGCCATCATACCTGGCAGGTGGATCTAGTGATCCAGCGTTGAGGTATTAAGTTTTGTGGAAAATGTCACATTTGCAAGTCCAGGCTGCAAAATGTAACTTGTTCCAGGCTGGAGTAGGAATTGGGGAGTACAAGTACAGGGGTCCAGAGGCCAGAAAGTACTCAGGTTACTGCCATGCGGGGAAGCCTCAGGGACAGGGTTTGGCTAATAAATGGTCAGTGTCTGTGCCAGAGACTCGGGTACACAGGAGTGTGGGTCCCTCAGCCTTTCCTCCGGCAGGGGTAAACACCAGAGGCAGACTCTTCTTCCCCAGGGCCACAGCTCCAGTGTGCTGGGACCACAGCTGGGTCCTTGCTGATTTCTCTGGTAACAACTGCCATTGATTTACAGAGCACTGTCCTTTACGGGCCTTTCTGCAAAGAGGGTCCTGTAACAGGAGGGAGCAGCAGGGAATTCCCTGGCAGAATAATGCTGCTCTGACAACCTACCCCACCAGCAAAGCATGTTCAGCCCTCACTGGCCCAGAGAGAGGATTTCTCCTGGTGTTTCCCATCCCAGGTTCAGGTCAGCCAGCTGCAGCTATGACATGCCCCACAGGCTGCTTTTTGGGATACAGGTTACATGGACGATGCCAGGAAGGGGATGAAGAGCAGCAGATGCAGAGGGGTCTCCACACCTGCCTGGACAGCTCACAGGGCGCCACAGTCCAGCTCTGTAGCTCTGCATCACTGAGGACATGGTTCAGTTTCTACTCTGGATGCCACCTGTTACCCTGATTTATTCCTGTGGGATGCACAAGGTGCATCTTGCTGACCAACCAATTGTATTGTACACAGGAGGTCCCGGGCCCACTTTCTATTGATTTCCCTGCTCTCAGAGACCAGTCCCCATCTCCTTCAATGTGTCTGTGATGGAAGTTTTATTAATGCAAAATTTTCCCTCTGGAAAATGAAGTCCAGAAATTAATAATGAATTAAAACAACTTGCCACAGGCATTGCTAATGAGCTCTTTGTCTGCGCAGCTCAC
This sequence comes from Orthonyx spaldingii, assembly GCA_013397795.1. NCBI lineage: Eukaryota > Metazoa > Chordata > Aves > Passeriformes > Orthonychidae > Orthonyx > Orthonyx spaldingii. The sequence continues at coordinate 3,283,437 of VZTJ01000487.1, read as the reverse complement.
ATGAAAGGAGGTCATTGCTCAGCCGTTCCCCTCGTGAATGGCAGGAAGATTAACCGCTAACATCGAGCGTGTGGGGCTCTCCTGAGACAGCAGGACAGGCTGCAGCTCAGCTTCTGCCTGGCTGGGCTTTCCTGCCTTATCCCTGCTGTGCAGGTTTATCCCAAGGAGCCTTTACTACCTGGAGAAGACACCTTCCTTCCCTCCAAAGACTCAGGCTGCCTGTCTGTGTTGGGATGACACCCAACTCATCCCACTGGAAAGGACAATAACCTTGCAGAGCTTAAGGGGAGAGAGGAAAGTAATCTTGGAGCAGACTAGCAGGGCTTAACTTCACTGCCATAAGCCTCTTCAGGGACTCTGGCCCAATAACTAACCTGGCATCACTCCAGTGCTGGGTCTGCATCTATTGTTCTTTTCCCTTATCTTGCAAGGCAAAGGGTTATCCTGCCTTATCTGCTACCACAGGCTTTGGAGGAGGCCCCACAGCAAGGGCACTGGAAATCGTGCCCCTGCTGAGCCTCAGGGTGCTGTGCTGGGAGAGGAGCATCCACTTGTGGGCAGTTGAGATGGGAAAGCTGTCACACCATGCTGACCACCTCTCCATGGGTTTTTCAGCCTGGTCTCACTCAGCAGATGGGTTGCATTTACCCATCCTGGGAAGGGTGGCTGAAGGCACCTTTTTGGGTGCTGCTCCTCACTTGATAGCTGGGGCTGGATTCAGCAGTGGCAGGGCAAGGGGACTTGAGCATCACTTCTGCATGATGTGACTCAACAGCAGAAGAGACTTTCTCCCTTGTCCATTGTGCCTTGGGGCAGTGTTTTCTGACTGCAGCAGAGGGAGTCAAACCTCCCCCATGTCCACAGGCAGCCTGTTACACATCAACTGTTTATTGCTCTGTTCTGCTTGCTTGCCAAATCTCAACCTGTACCTTCCATGTGCTTAACCCAGGCTTGGGAAAACTCTGCTGTGTTTGAGGCATAATGTTTCACCACTCTTGCCCATCCCTGCCCTCTCAGGTGGGACACCCAGGCAGGCTGGCTGATGGCTCACTCCCTTGCTTGGCAGTACAATTGCTCGTTTATCAAATAACTGAGTCACGCAGAGCACTGGGCGCCAGGCAGTGACAGCCACGCAGCTCCCAGCCTGCAGTACACTCCAGCATGGGGATGCCTGGATTCACCTCCACCAACTGCCCCCACCACGGCCTTGGCCATGCAGTCCCACCCCTCCTCTTGTGGTAGCTCTGGGCTGAGAAGAAATTCCTTTCTGGTCCAGAGAGAATTTGGCCCAACCAGGAGAGAAAGGAGCAGGGGAAAAGCAAGGCTTCAAACTGCACATTGACAGGAGGAAACAAACCCCTCTTCCTCTCTCTCGTTTAAAAGTTTGTGCTAGTTTGTCTGTTGCTAAGCTGAAGATTCACCCAATGCTCCCAGTAAGTACCTGCACTGAGCCTGTGTGTCTCTGAATTCACCTGGCAGTCTCACCATCCTCTTCATCACAATATTTGTGTATATCATAAGTCAAACTGTAGCTTGTCCTTAAAATGCTCTGACAAAGAGAGGTTAATCTTACAGGAGACAGGGATGCTACAAGGGTCCATCCCACCTAGCACAACGCCAGGAGAGAAGTGTCTGAGGAGCCCCCAAGGAGACTGGTGTAGCTGGTGTGCTCTTTCCTTGGGTCCTTGATGGGACTCAAGGGGACAGGGGACCAGATCATGGTTACATGCCTGGCCCACTCATCTCTGAGCACCATTTGGGAGCTTGCTCAGGAGTGAAGGTAATGCCATCACCAGTGTCATTGTAGCAGAGCCTCCAATGGTTGTGCCTGAGAAGTCTGACTTGGGAATTTAAATGAAGCTAGTTGCATCCCACCTATTTGTTATCTGCCAGGCTGTTCCTCCTACACAACAACTTCTGTCGTACTCAGAGCCTGCTTTAAGCCAGGGCTGCATTTAGGCACAGTTCTTGCTTCTTTCTTTGCTGGCTTGACCTAGAAACCCCCCATGCATTGGATGTCCCCACTAGGGTGGGTAGAAGATGCTGTAATGCTCACACGAATGCCAGGGAAATATACAGAGAAGTTTGTCTCAGCTGTGTCAGATACTGTGATAGTGCTGGGTTTAGGGACATTTTCAGAGAGTCTGAGAGTCTTATGAATCTGTCTGGGAGTTAGGTACAGATCAGGGTTTTTTCTACTATAGCTGTGTTTGTGTTTATAGGACAGAGCTGGTGATTAGGACAGCAGGGTTCTCGTGTCCCTGCCACCCTGCACAGCATCATCATTTCACCTCCATTTAACAACAGGTTCATGTCTGGGGTAACTGACTCAGCTGCTTGGCAGACTCATTGGGGCAGTCAGGCCTGCAGACAGTTTTACTTTCACTGAGGTTTGCAGCACAGAGATTTGTAGACCAAATCCTTATAAGAAGTCGCCAGGGAACAGTGTAGGGATCTCTGACCCCAGGTGTGCCAGTGCCGCTGTAACAACTGCAGCTCTGGGATCTGGGGCTATTACAGGCTGCAGTTACCTGGGTCCTTTGTACCCCTGTTACCTACAAGTGACAGTCAGGACAAGAATGGTGTTACGGCCAAGGCTTCAGAAATCTGGTTGGAGAAACAGGAGCTCATCAGAGCAGATGAAAATTCATGGAGGCAGGAGAACACATTAGCGTTAAAAAACAAATAAGGTTTTGCAGAAAAGGTAGTAATGAACCATGCTCTGTTTCTCTGAGCTTGGCTTTTATTGTCTTATAAAGAGTATTCTGAAAGTGTGTGCCGCTTTCCTGTCTTTCCTTCCAAGTGCCTAAATTTGAGGATATATCCTTATCTCTATATGACAAGCAATAGTGAATGGGAAACTGTTTTGTTCTGTCATTTACTTCTCATTTGGTCCTGTCACATCCTATCTTTTGGCACTATGTATTTTCTTAGTGCTATGAGCATATATCTATGCTGTGTGTGAGAGAGTGGGTGTCTGAATTGTATTTGCAAAGGTCCTTGATAAAAAGTTTTAACAACTAAAATTATCAGAGAGAGAGGAGTGAGCTGGTCTTGGTAGATCCCAGCACTGGCAGGCAGCAGATCATCTGTCTGCAGAGACATTAAGTGCTGAATAGGTCAGAATTGCCAGGTTTTAGTACTTACCTAGGAGGGAAACTACTGCTCGTTTCAAGGAGCTAATGTTCCTTGCAGATTTAGCTTGAACACCAGAGGGAACATAAAAGCAACAGCTGTGGAGTAGTTTCAAGGATAGTGTTTTCCTCCTCGAGCACAGTGCAGTTCTATCCAATTCTCCTCATTAATCACTTTCTTTCATTTTTGTTTTTCAGCCAAAGCTTTTGGCCAAGGAGTTGCTTGACTTGGTGGCATCTCATTTCAACCTGAAGGAGAAGGAGTACTTTGGAATTGCATTCACGGATGAAACGTAAGTCTGAGAACTCAAAGACCTAAGAGGCAACTCTTGGTGACAGAAGATCTTGGTGTAGAAACACTGTGTACACCAAGGTCCCAGACCAAGGTCTAGGAAGGTGTGGACCAAATTACCACAAAATCTGAGGTTTTGTCTCAAGACAGGCCATATCTACCCCCAGATTAAATGACAAGAATAAAATTTGCACTGGAAAAACATTAAAGGTCTGCCAAAGGCTATGATTAGTCCTAGGCTGTGACCCTTCCGTGCTACTGCACCACCCTGTTACATTTTTCCAGCTGTTTTCTCTCAGGAGTTACACCGTCCTTGGCATATGGACTTGTCATATGACATATATCTTGTATAGACACACACCTTGGTTTGCAATAGGTTTTTTCTTTGCATATTAATCAGGAACAGGTTCCCACACCTAAATAATTTTTAAAAACTAAGATTTCAAGCCAATACCGTGTCCCCAGAATAGCTGAGTCAGCGGTATTGCTGTCATGAGCCAGTTCCGCTTTCCTGCTGAAGTGGCAGGGAAATGTAAATTATCTGCTGGAATAACGATTCAGGATCGGGTAATCAGAGGCTGCTGGATAATTGCACAAACATATCCGCATTCATCTTGGCAGCAATCACCCCTCTAAAGGCAATTCCTTTGGCAAGCACCTGCCTTGGACAGCCTGAGGCCATCTCAGGACACAGCTCCCAGGATGGAGGGATGCTCAGCAACAGGCACGTGCAGAAGCAGGACCCGAACCAGACGAGATCCCAGAATCCATCCCAACTCACTGACATGAGTAGCTCAGCCCTGTAGGAGATCCCCAACCCAACACAAATTAATCAGACTAATCCTCCAAGAAGCAATAGTAGGAGGCACTGGCCTTTTATAAAGCAGGAGGAAATTGCTCCCACCACATTGTTTATTCTTGGAGAGAGCAAGTTACTGTGGATGCTGCCTGAGAGGCACAGGAAAGCCAAAGCACAATAGGAGATGAAAATGTTCCCTTAACAGTCCCAAGAGCACAGGTGAGAAACAAAGCACATCTCAAACTGTAACCAGAGAGCAGCTGAGCAAGTCCCAGCTCTCAGTGCAGCTGGATGGGCACAGGGCTCCCCTGGAAGTGCCAGGGAAGCTGATGAGGAGCTGTCAGCAATTAGAGAGAGCCCAGCCTCCCCTGGAACTTCCAGGTTTAACTGGGTGAGCAAAGATCTGCGTTAGCAAAGGGAGGAAGTGTGAGAAGCTGACAGAGGCTGTCAAGGCAGAGCTTGAAGTTACAAAGCAGATGCAGATGGATGTGCACTGTCCAGGCAGGATTCAAAGGGTTAGGTTATGGCATCCACTCACTTGGTCACCTTTAGACCTGTAGATGGAGCAGGGTACTTTTCAGGAGATGCTCAGCCAGCCCAGATGAAAGATTTGGGGACACCTTCATTAAATCAAGGAAGTGCAGCTCAGAAACAAACAGTAAGTCCTAGCTGGTCTGAAGCTGGTCTGCAGCCCTTCTGCTGTCCACAGTGACTGCATCATTTGCACTGAGGCTTCTTCAGTGTTGTGAAAATAACCTTGACAAAAGTATTTCCTCTTCAGTTGTAAAATGCTTTGAATAGAGTTGACATAAGCAGCAATTGTTTTGTTTGACTGAACACAGCAAAAGAATATACTTGGAGCCTTGGACAGAGTCCTGGAAATAGATGTCCCAAGCCAGCTTCAGAAAATAAACTGGGCTGTCAATACCAGAGATCTTAACCTGCAATGTGAAATGGAAGTTTGAAAAATCCCCTTTCTTCAAAAAGTAGTAAAAACAGTCTCTTAGTGTGTATTTGCAGGGCACATAATACAGACCAGGAGTGTAAAAAGAAACCCTTTAATTCTGTGACACAGGCCCTCAGGGACTTCCTTCTCTTCACTCTCCACTGAGTTTCCATGTGCTTTACTTGAAGGGGACTCATAACCAGCTAAAACAGAACAAACCTGGTTCATAAATGTAGTCTAAGGTTGGCTAAATTGCAAGTTTAGGAAGAAGAAAAGCCACTAAAGTATTAAATCAATTCTTCTATTTAAGAGTAAAAGCTCTATGAGAGTAATTTATTTAGAAATTATTTGGACTGGGGATTTCCATTCATTAGTTGTGCTCTATCATGACAACCTTAGAAGAAAATCAATAGGAACAACCTTTACGTTGGCAACTTAATAGTTTCTTGTGATAATATAGGGTCATTACTGCATTCAGCGTGACTAAAATTAGATTGTCAGACTATTATGGAGGGGAGAATAATGCCTCCTATTTTAATGATCATAGGAACGTTTTATAGCGTGAGCCATTAACTGCGGGAGAGCACAGGTCAAAAGGGTGTCTCTGTACAGCACGAGGGGCCAAGCTTCACAGGAAGCCAGAAGAGCAATATCCTGCTCGATTAAAAGTGAAAAGGGATGGGGAGAGGGCTTGGGTTTTAGTTCAGCTAGTTATGAATCTCCGCTAACAACCCTTCCCCTTGGTATCAGCTCCTCCAGCATTCACTGAGAGCAAGTGGCCAGGATTACTCTCCTGTTCACTGCAGACTCCCTCTCTGGCCACGGGCAAGGTTTCCACATCCCTTACTTGTCCTTAGATCCAACTCACCTGCTCCACGGCAAGTTACCAGTTTTTGCATCCCACAGCTCCCTGCCTCCATGAATCCAGCCAAAAGTTGACCCAAAGCCATTTGCTCTCCCCCCAGAGAGGGAGTCTGCAGAACATTTCTTCAGTGGGCAAATACATACGATAAAGCCTGGAAGGCATTGGGGCCCCCATTATTTGTGTTACATGTGGGCTAGAGACTGTACTGACATGATAAGAGAATGACAGAGCGTGCCCTTGCTCAGCCCAGGATCCTGTGGCCAAGGGGATGGCACCAGGAGAGCAGGGTAGCACCCTTCCCTGGAATACTCTGTCATCCCTGGGAGCTGGGGGGAAGCCCATTTCCACCCTCCAGCCATGTGGCAGAGCCAAAGTGAGGGAGCAGGTGTCCCACATCCTGGTTGAACAGCTGGTCCAACCGAGGGTGCAGCTCTCAGAATAACGTCCTGCTCTGGCATCAGACCAGTTCCTTTATCACCAAGTCCGCTGTGTTGCAAAATTTGTATAGTTAAACTCTTACAGCTCCGTGAACTTCTCAGTCCCTTCAAAAGTAATTGAGAAAATCTGTGAGCTTAAAGAGTTTTTTGTTTCTGTTGCGATTGCTGGAAATGTAAAATAGTTTATATGGTTCCTATTATGTGAATTGGTCTTTCTCAATGTCCGTTCAATTCAAAATGAGTCTGACACTGAAAGGGTGTGAGTTGGTTTATTGGTCCAAATACCTTTATAACACAAATCAATGTGGATCCACTTTTCAGAAAACTGGACACTAAGCAGTAAAACTGTATAAACAGAACCATCTGGAGGCAAAGTACTCATTGATGTGCCACTCTTTACTTTTAAAAGAAAACAGAACTACTGCACACAATTGACAAAATGGACCCTGGGCACCAAAATCCATACTCAGTTTGTATCCTAAATGGACCCAGTTTCTTTTCCTAAAAGCGATGATGTGGTTGTTATTGACACACCAGTTTAACTGCCAACATGAGTACAACCAACAGAGGAAAATCATCTGGCTTCCAATAGTCAACCTCCCTACAGGTCCCCCAAAACTGTTTGCACCGTTATTTGTGAATACACTGATAGAAATATCTGAAAGAACAAATCGATGGTAATAATGAAACAAAAGCTACTTTGTGTCTCCAAATTGAACCGTGAAGGAAATCCAACTAGACATGGGCACGTATGAATGGGATCCCAGTGCAAGCTGCCTAAATTGGTCCATGAAAACTGTCAGGATTACCACATGCCTAGGGTTATATGCCCATACTTTTCCCTGTCTTACATGGGATTGTGCTCCATGAATAGTTCTGCTGATGACAGGAGGACAGATTCCAGAGCAAAGTGTTTTGTGGTGCAACGGCATCGGAGTTTGGCTCCCTGATAGCCCACATTGACAGGCAGATACCAGTGACTGCTCACTGCTGCTGCTCTCTACATGCCACACATGCACGCTTGAAAACAAGGAGTTAGGTGACAATCTGCAGTGCTAAAACCCTCAGTGATGAAAGATTGTAAGTAGTAATTGAGTACAGTGAGCAGTTAGCTCCTGGCAGGGATTTAAGTGACCTTCCTCCTTTGAAGGAGCTTTGGATTTAAGCTCCAAGCAGATGAGACTAAATGAAACTCTTCAGCCTAAAAACTCGATGGCAATTAAACGTGTTATCCAGTACTCAGAACCATGTACGTGTGCAACATAAATGTGGAACTGGTATGCATATGTATGTACATAATTATATCAACCAGTTTCTCCTGTTAAAATGCAATGAGAATGAAAAGAACAAGTCTTTTCAAAATAAGAAGTACCTTGAAGTGATTTTTTGTGCTGTGCATTGTGGCTTCTTAACCCTTCCTTGTGCATGTTAGGCTAATCCAGACATTGCTGTTGAATAAACATAGAGGTAGACAGAAAGCCCATTGTCAACAACCTGCCCTCGGTGGGAGCTAGTGTGCAACACCATCAGCTGCCACTGGCTGCTACTTTGGTGATACAAATGCAACTGGACAGGCTCAGCATAGGATGTCAGGTTTCGTGTGGCTTTTCCTTGCTCTGACAGCATTTTGTACCATGGCCCACGTGGTAAATGCTCAGGTTGCACTTTGGCTAGGAATGGGTGAGCATAGCTAGTTTCAATCCCATGTGTAACTGTGGCCTTCACAGCCAATTTCAGCCTTCCTGAGGCCTGTTAAAAGAAACATAACAGCACCCCATGACAAAAAGAATAGCTAAAATTAGATTTCAGGACAGGAGATGCAGCAGGAGATGTAGATCACTCTAATTTTTTGGTGCCCTCAGCCCCTGTACTGCAATGGAGACATATGAAGTGACCAGTTTGGCTTGAAAATCTGCTTTATATCACCCCTCTCCAGTAGCCACACTGCCAGCAATTCTGTGCCCCTAATACACAGTATAGGCTGCCCTTCACCTAAAGTGAAAAAAATAGAGAAAAAAATTATTTAAAAATTTTATCTAGAGAAAAAGCTGTCTGAAAGTTAAAATTTCTTTGAGAGAAACACACAAGTGTCTAAAGCAGGGGATAAAATAGGCATTGATCCTTTTGTACACCAAAAGATGTCCAGGATGAGTCTGAAAAGTCCCTGACTCCACATGTATCACTTGTACAGCGGTACAGAAATTCCCATTGAACCCAGGTGATTCAAAGCCTCCTGAAAGTGCTACTTTCACCTTTATTTATTTTTCTAGGAAAGATGGAGGGGGGAGCTGTAAATCCAGTTACATTGCTACAGGGACGTCATTGCTTACTTTCCAAAGGGGCTTCTCAGTTGCCCAAAGATCATGCACATGCAAACCTTTGTGAAAGCTGAGTGTGTTTGCTGTACACAGGGTACATTGCTAAGACTTGTGGCAATTCTAGAAGTTAATTTAGTGGGTTTTTTAAAATCAGGCTCTTTTTAAATTTTTTTTTTCATTTTCAGTGGAATGAAGAATTATTCTTGAGGATTAGCACGAGCTGGTGAATAGGCACTGGAATAAAGCTCAGGACATCTGAGTTCCATTTCCTGCTTTATTTACTGCAAGATTCTCCTCCACATCACTTCAATTCTCTGTCCCTTGCTTGTCTAGACAGCAGAGTACTGAAGGCAAGGGCTGCCTCTCCCCCTGGGTGAAATCTGGTCTGACTGAAACCAACAACCGAAAGCTCACAGGATGCAACCCTGGCATCACTGAAGGCAATGGCAAAATTCTGGCCAGCTTCAGTGGGGCCTGAATTTTACCCTAGGTATTTCTACAGTGCCTAATTTAACAGGGCCTTTATCTCAGCTGATAAAGGGAGCGAGGTGCTCCTGTAATACAAATAATGGTATTTATAAAGTACCTCTCATGCACACACAGCACTCTACAATGTGGGGAACGTGACAAAGAACAGAGCTCCTGCCCAGGAAAGCTTCCAGCAGCAAGGCACGAATGGATAAATTATAGGAGAAAATAACAACGACAGGTACCATCTAGGCAAAAGAAAAGCAGCATGTGGTAATTGGAGCTGGAATGCTTCATGGAGCAGCTGTTTTTCACGAGCTCTCTGAAGAAGGAAGAACGAGGGCTGGGCAAACCTAGAGAGGCTATTGCAGGCATGTGGGTGGTAAATAAACTGTCTGAGGCTGGAGAGTCAGGTTTAGCCTGGAGTGAAATACTGCAGGCGTCGTGGAAACTCTTAACCATAAGGATTTCTAATGAAAATCTTGACAGACTTTTAATGATACAACTACTCCGGGGGCCTGTAATAAAAAGGTGAAGCATATAACATTTTGGGCTGTCCTGATTGCTCAGTGCTGCCAGCTTTCACCCTGACAGATTGAACTTTAGCAGTTTGATTCCCAGACTGAAACACTGCCAGGATGATATCGCCTCTGCTCCTCAAACATTTATTGTGTGTTTTTCAAATATCATGCAATAGTCCAGGGCAAATAGCACACATTTTGGTTCACATTTTGTAACACCTCAGACCTCATTGCTGTGAGGAGTGAGAAACTCTTTGGTGCCAGGCTCTAAACTGTCTCTTCTCTTGCCAGGGGGCACTTGAACTGGCTTCAGCTGGACCGCCGGGTGCTGGAACATGACTTCCCCAAAAAGTCAGGACCGGTTGTTTTGTACTTTTGTGTCAGGTAAGTGCCTGATGGCAAACCCTTCCCATGGGATACAGCTACAGACAGCCTGTTTCCTGGAGGCCAGGAAGTGAGGCTGTCCGTTTCTCAGAAACACCTGTGGGCAAACAAACACTTCCACAGAGGTTTCTTTTGAGCTCTTTGGCTTTGCAAACTCTTCTCACACAAGTGTAAAGAAGTAGTAGCCACACTGACACCCATAGCTGTCCACAGAGAAATGTTGTGTGAGGGCAAGATCAGATGTTATATCTTTACACTTCTACTTGTGGGCTTTGAGCTGGAAAGTCCAAGCTGGGCAGGGTGGCAGAACAAAGCCCACTTTCTGCCAGAATAACCCACCTGAGCCAGCAATCTGCAGGGAAAACACTCACTTCCTCACTGGTGAGCCATCAGTTTCCTCTGGATTGTGCCCACAGTGTGCATTCTGTCATGGACCAAATTAAGCCCTGTACAGCTCTGTCATATTCACCTTCTGAACTCAAAGCTACAGTGAATTACCCACAAATAGCAAATGATGGCATTTTATGGCAGCCAGTTGGTTTCTACATGGCTGGACCAGACTATAAAAGTTTTAATGAAGATTATGGCAGTTTGGGAGCTTCAAACTTCTGGGATTTTTACAAGGAGCTGTTAGTGTTTGGAAGCTGCTGGAAGCTGCCAATGCTCTTGTGCACACAGTGCCTTTGCCTCCAAGGGAGATATTTTCTGAGAAGACAAATTTGCTCCTGCAGCTTTGAAATGCCCAGAGAGAGGCCAGGGGCTGGGATGGCATATGTACAAAATTAAGTTGAGGCTTTTGACTTACTTTTAATGGATAGCTCATGTCTAGAACAAGCCAGTGCAACATAACTGTGTCTTTTTCTGTTAGGCTTTCCACTTCAGTGTTATATTACATCTGACATCACTCTCATTCATTCCATAGTACCCACAAAAAATGAAGACCTACTTTTGAGTTTCTTCCCCTGAGTGAAGCTTTTTTTTTTTTCTCTGCATAGTGATTGTCATTCATTTAACTTCCATTACAAGGCAGGCTTTTTAGGAAAAGAGAGTCTTTGTTCTGTTATGTCCCCATATTTAGTGGTGTATATATCTTAGGACAAATCAAGACTGCACAAAGCCCTGTGAGTCCAGAATTAGCCTGATATCTCCCAAGAGAAGAATTTAGTCAACATTTTGGGTACTTCAAACTGTAAGGTTAGATCTAGAGCTGAGCACCTCCGGCATGTGAGATCCAGATCCACTTGTGCTTAGAACTACACAACACTTTTGATGTTCATTAAGAACACTGTGAGTCAGTTACTGAACATCTTGTCCAGGGGGCAAATTGATGTGTCTGTGCTAAGACAGGGATCCCAGGGAAAGCTCTGACTGAGCAAGAGCTAAGTGCTGGGGTTAGGAGTGGAACTGTAAAATGTGTGAAAGCCGGTGCTACTGAGCCACTCTCATATTCATTTCAAAGACCACTCAACAAGCATAAGTATTGCCATCTGTATTGTTTTATGGAAGTTGGCAGCACAGTGGAGACCAGTCATTCTAGCAGGATCCTAGCCAAGAGACATCCTAGGATATGGATCCATATAACAGTTAGTGAACGAGTGACCCCTCCTGTTCTGGAATTGCAATCCATAGGGAAAAACTCAGCATTCGGTGTCTGCATGTGTGAAAACCAGACTGACTCTGGGCTTAAAATCTTATTGATGGCAGTAGTGAGTGGATTTTCACACTGAGTTACGATTTGGATTGGACTGGGAGCCAGATGCCTCAAGAGTTAGGAACAGGCATTAACTTACCGTGCCTTTTCTACTGCTTGTTTCCCTTGTGGATGTCAGATGCTGGCAGAAGGTGAAAAAGTTTCCCAGCACATAAGGAGTTCCCATGTCCATCCCTAAATCAGATCTGAGCAGAAGGCAATTGAAGAAACCGACTGCAGCCAGATGGCTGAAGTTGGAAAGGCCCCACATATCTGTTAGCCAGTGGTTTCAGTTCTGGCTTTGGAACTAAAGCAAGGGCTGAAGGAAAGGTTGTAAAGAGACAGGGGTTTATTTTCATAATCTGGGGGTGTGCAGCAGCTTGCAGAGCCATCCATAAACATACCACAAACAGAATGCTCCCTCTCCCCTGCTGCCATTAGGCAGAAAGCAGAAATAATAAGTGCTGTACCATACCTAATCACAAATGTGTTAATTTTTAAGGGACTGGGTGCCCATGACACCTACTGTATCACTGGTAAAGGCTTGTCTGTGGTTGCAGATACCTTTCTGCATTACCTCTCCCAGGCATTACAGCTGACAAAGCTTAGGTTGATGCTGGGAGTCCTAAATGGGGAGATACAAGTAATATAAGTAACTGGATGTGCCAGATGCTCATGACACAGAATTCTGTTTACTGCATCGGGATTTAGTAATTGTGTGGGTTTTTCCCTCTAGTTGAAGCAAATGTACAATTCAATCACACTGCATAACTACTGAAGAGATGAAGCCTCGGGCAAGAAAAGTAAAGGGTAGTTTGTGAAGAGGACAAGCTACAGTGAAAACATTTTCACCTTTAATGTGACCATCAAAAGATTTTTATCCTCAGCATTCCTGCAGCAATGTTGATGGGCAGCATGCCCACCAAAGATGTCACAGATTTTAACCTGCTCTAAAAGTACATTTCAAGGGAAGCCTGCCTTCTTAAGAAAGGCTTCTTGAAAGAACTGTGCTGAAAATAGGAAGTTTCACAAGCTTTGCAGTGTGAAATTCTCCTCCCTTTTTTCAAATCTCTGCAGCACTGTTGAAGCTTTGTCTTTTGACACACATTTCCTTGGGGTTTGACATTGCTGAACACTGATCTCCAGTGTCTTTCCTCTCTTCCGTTATCAAAGACCAGAAATTTCACAGCACTTTGTCAAAGGAGGGGGATTTTAGAAGGATGTTTTTAGCATTGCTTTGTAAGAAATTGCTTCTTCCATTGTACATTTACACAGCTACTGAAGCCTCCCTGTCTTCAGGTTGTCACCCAGTGCTTCAATGGAAGCTTTCCACTGCGAACAACATAGGAATCTAGGAAGCAATCAGAACTCTTGGGCAGCTGTGAACTGCCCCATGGCAATTGAGCAATATTATTTTATAAGACTCTGCTAATATCTGTTTACATAGCTCTAAAGCCACACATGAAAGCAAGAGGGAGTGCCATGTGTCTTGCAAGGGAGGAGGGATGTTGGGCAACAGAACGTGAGTGATATTAGTTCTCATCTTCGAATTAGCTTCCCTGGATGGCTTTCTGTAGCCCTGGTTGCTTGGTTGTTGGTGAAACTAATTCCCTGCCTTAGAACGTTTACAAGTCCAATGAGAGTCACCACTGAAGTCCAGGAGAAGCAAAGGATAGGGATGAAGAAAGGAGGGATTGCCTGATTAGTTGATTTTACAGAGGTGTTTTGAGGCCAGAAGAGAACAGAGAAAATGTACCTTACACCATGAGCTTTGGGGTAAAGTGCAGGGACCTAAGTACAGCGTGGAGACCAGGGCAGCAAAGGAGGTAAACAGAGATTGCAGGGGTTCAGGTACATCCTTTTGGCAGGGAAAGAAGCATTTTTCTTGGACTCATACAGACAGAAAGAAGGCAAAATTACTCCTTTTGTGTAAAACTTTGAGGTGAGAGAGAACCAGAGCACAGACACGCTGTTTGTTCATGGAAAGCAAAGTTGGCCAGGCTCTGCAGTGAGTTCTTATCCTCAAACAATGGCCATGTGAGATTAGCAATCCTTAGCTAAGGAACACCAGCATGGGTCTGATCTCTTTATCTTCTCTATGTTTGTCATGCTGTTAATTTATATGAACAAGCTTAGCAAATAAAATTCACTTCACTGGTGGATCTTTTCCCAGGAAGGAATACATTTGTTCTCAGGATAACTCCACCAGCTAAACAGTGACAACTCTCTGCAGAAGTTGTCACACTAAATCAGAATATGTCTCACATGGAAAGGCTTTTCTTTCAGAAAGGCATGGAACAAAATGTGAAATAAATCCTCAATACCCAAATACACTGTGGGGTAGAGTTTGTATCTATGGGCTGGCAGTATTCCCACAAAGGAATGCCTGTGTTCAGCAACATCTGGCATGTGTTCATACGTACTGGCTGGGCTGAAGTCAGCATGGGAGCTGTGGGGGCTCAGGACTCTCAATATTGAGGCCAGACATTTTGCCAGGTTACCACAGTTACTACAGACCAAAGTGGCTCTAATAAAAGACTGGCACTGAAACACAGAGTACAAAGCTCATGGGTGTCTTTGCTCCCCTTAACCTGAAGGAACACAGCTCTGTGTGCACCAGTGGTGGTCCAGGTCTGAGGCAGGTGGGGCAGGTGGGCAGTCTGAGATGAGATTCAGCACACCAGAGCTGAGGTCTTTACCTGGCAGACAGCTCTATGTCATAGCTAATTAGTGCAGCCTCCAGGTATAACCACTGGAAAGAAATAGGCACCTTTCAGGAACAATTCATCTGACTTAACTGAGGTGACTGCTTTGGAATTCAACAAGTTGCAGGCTAAAAAACCTGTGTCTCTTCTCTGACCTCAGACCCCTGCTCAGATGTAGGCATTTTCACCTGATGCATCCCTCTCTCCCATCAAGGGTAGTCTGTAAATTTAAAATTATTATTTCCAGCAGGTTGGCACAGCCAGGGTTGAGGAAGCGTTTCCTATCTACAAGGTTTTGCCTGGCTACCTAAATGGAATTGGACCAGATTTCGGCTGTTAATGAGGCCTTATGCTATTTTAGTCTTTCAGCCCTTCTTTATAGCCATCTTCAAACCTGTATTCCATTAGAAAAGGACTAATGCTAACAGTGAAAGAAGTCAGAGACCATTTGAAAACAGCTGACCTGGGAAGAAAGAGAGACAGTGGTTCTTCATGGGGCTAGATGGACCTTAGAACTTGTCACTGAAATGTATTGCTGCCTCACTCATGGGCCAGAGACACTTATGGGGTGCAAATCCAGACCATCCTGCTCCCAGCTTCCCCAACGGACTCACGTGACAATCCCAGCACACCATGGCTGTGTATGCCACTCACATCCACTCAGCTCTGCTTCTCTCCAAGAAATCAGATTAGGGGTTGTGATGACCACAGCCTGCCATGGCAGAAAGAGCTGAATAGAACCACATGAAATTAACCTGAGTAATTTATTTGTCTCGCACATAGTGGGCTGTGTTTCTCCATCCACACCAGGTTTTCCCCACCAGAGAGAGAGCTATATGGTGCTCCAACACTTTGCTTCAGACAGGGAATGAGAATCCCCAGCTCCTGTCTCTCCCCTCTGAGGCAGGAAAAGGAGCAGACAGCCCTCCTTCTGCCCCTTGGTATGAGACTGGGATTTACAGGGACGGGGGGAAATGCACAAACAGATTATCAAATACATCAAATTTGCAGGGGAGAGGGAGAGAAGTGGCAGAATTTGTTCTCACCCGAGCTTCATTACATCTGTTAGCACCCAGGAGAAGTTGCTGGGGCAAAACTACGCATACACAAATTGCTCTGCTCCTCTGCTCTTCCTTGGTCTTGTGCAGACCCCTCTGCACTGCAGGGAGGGCAGTGCTGGGCCCCAATTTGCCATGGAGCTTGATCATCCCAGGAGAGCTCAGGGAACTGCCCTGAGATGTTTCAGCACCTTGGGGTGCTCCATCTACATTCTCATGGCAGAGCTGTCTCTTCCCAGAGCTCCTTCCAGCTGCGCTGTCTCCCTCACCTACTATCAGTACCACTACTGGCCGAGAAACTCCCTGTACCAGGGAATTTGTGCTGCATATGAGGGGAGACAAAGAGCCATCTCCTGCTCCCATTATAACTCTACATCTCTGTGCACTGCTGGTGGAATGCTGTAGAAATAATAGCAAAAACCAGAATATTAAACCAACGTAATCAGCTCAGTCCAACCAAGCTGCTTCCAGGGGCTCCTGTGAGCTGCTCAGTCCATAAAGTCTGTGCCAGAGCCCAGATCTCTTTGCACAGCATGTGTTTTGCTGGTTGGTGTGCACCAGCTGTGTGTGTGCTGAGTGGGAGGATCCCAAAAGCCGGCAGCCCTGCAAACCCCCTCCTCCCAGGCAGCCGCAGCGTATAAATACAGCCGCTCAGACCTTGTTTGTGCTAGAAGACAAGGCTCCCTGCAGACAATTTATTGCAGCCTTCCCAGGGTGGCCCCCTGCTCCGTTCACCCGGGGGAAGGTGTAATAAATTGCCTGCGGGGAGGCTGTGCTCCTCAGAGTCTCTTTAGAGATATGAGAAACTTCTGTCCAGTCGGAAGATTTACTTGTGTGAAAACCGACCTTTGCTTGAGGAAGGGAAACTAATGGGGCTGTGCTACTTAGCACACAGCTCTGAGCTAAGCCATCCATTACACACACATCTTAATAGCAGTCTGGCTCTTGAGTCCCATAACATCATTTGTGTTTTCTGCTTAACTAGGAATATATTTGTATAAGTGAGATGTGTTGAGAGAAGGGGCTAAGTTGTTTTTCCTTTCCATTCAGCCACCCAAGGGGGCAGAAAAAGCAGCATTCTGAAAATTTGTTGTTTTGAGCCACATTTTGAATGTGTTGATGCTGGCAGAATTGTCTTGTCTAATTTTGGGAAGCATTTAGACTGCATGATAGGTACCATGCAGAAATGATGGATGCTGTCAGTGTAGGATTTGTACCTAATCTGGATCAAGCTGCAATAGCTGTGTCAGTGCCTACACACGGATTCTCTGACTGGGTCAAAGTCATGCAGACATTGTTTCTGTTTTCACTGCAATTGGTGTGTTCGTACCTTACACCAGTGGGTGTGATGTGCTGTCATCAGTGCAGCAACAGGAAGCTCTGCTATGAGGGGTCCCATCATCATGGCATTGATCAAGGGCTGAGTCAGTGAGTAAGTGATGCTCATGCCAGCCTTGACAGACAAATCATACCTTCATGTGCTGCTGATGACACATGGAGCAGCTAGAGGGATGTCTAGCCTAAAATGGTCCAAAATCCTCAGATAAAAGATGCTCTCTAGATGCTGAGGGATGGTGTTATGCAAGACAATGCACTCAGTGAGTTATCTCTAACAGCCAAGATGTGACTCTTGGCAATGAGCAAAGTGCAGGAAAGGGCTATGCTGATGCTCAGGAGATTGAGAGGCAATTCTGCTGGTGACTGAGGGAGAGGAGGGGAGGAAGGCAGTGTGCTGCTGTGATCCAGTCACTGCCCTCACCTCACATTAGGGACAGATAACCACATCACTCCAAGCCAAGAGGAGCTGCAACAGCTTTTGTACAAAAATTAACACATCTTTCTGTACAAAGATGCACTTCTCTTGCAAGCCAAGCTGAGCTCCATGGAACATTGCAGTGGTGGAGCGATTTGCTGACTATGTTGAGCTGGGTTGCTGCTTTTATAGCTTGGGCAGGCCTGGTTCCTCACATGAGGAGGGGGCAGAGGACTCACTATACTCAGGTCAGTGCCTTTGCTTGATGCTGTAACCAAATATGAGGGAGGAATGTACCTGCACTGCCACCTTGATTCCTTCCCTTCTCTATGTGGATACTGGAGCACTCCGTAGTTTGCAGAGACTCCAGGGTATACAGCCTGGAAGAGATGAAGAGAGTTGGTCTCTATATATTCCAAAGCAGATCCTTAAGTATTTTGTACATGGGGAAGATGAGGTGTAGGAATGGGCAAATATCCCCAAAGTACATGGTTTTCCAGGAATTCAATGGGCCAGCATCTTAGAAACACTGAGAAAAATGGATTGACAGGTAAAGATGCAGACAACTTTCTAGTATAGTGCAGCTGGTGAGAAAGAGAGAGAGGGGACAGGCTCAGATTAAACAATATCCTCAGCATTTTATTTTGTTAGCTGCAATTCCCTGTATTTCTGGAATCAAATTCACCTCCAGTTTTATGGCTTCCCCTGCAATGAGATACAAGTTGACACAGGTCTCTGTTGCTCCCTTCTGTCTGCTGCATACCAATCCCAGGTGCTGGATGAGGTGGGCCTGAGCATGGCACAGGCACAGGGGGCAGGACAAGGGATCCAAAGCAAAATGAATGCAGAAGGGGAGGTAAATGGAGCTTTTTAGCTGATTTTCATTCCTGACTGATTACTTAACAGGGCAACTATTTAGCATGAGCATTGTCTGCTTTTAAGTGTCAGCACATAAAAGTGTGCACCCCTGACTATTAGCAAACAGGGCTGGAACATAAAAGGAGCTGTGCAGCCTGTGCTGCTCTGAATACTCATTTAGCGTGAGACACTGGACATAATGACATCTGCATTTAAGTCCATTATACCGACACATGTGATTTTTCTTTTCCTGGTTAGCAAATGGCCTCATATTTTTCAAATTATCATCTGAGGTTCTGAATGACATGGTGAGGGATAATGAGCCAGACTGCAGGATGGATGAGGCAGAAAAGGGGTGTTCTCCTTTACCCATTGCGTTGTAATAATGAAATAAGGGGTAGCCCATTGACAGGGTCACTGACCTCTGCTGACAGCTCTGTCCTGCATCCCAACCAGATCAGAGTCAGCCAGCTGGGAAAGCTGTGGGTAGAAGTCTTTTGGACTAGCTGGCTCCCACCAGACTCAAACTTCACAAGAAGGAGGATGAGATCACTGCCCCAGGACAGATACACACCTGAAGGAGACAAGACATCCATTTGCTGTGGTCATATTTCGGAATACCACTGTGTTGAACACCCTAGTGAAATATTTTTGGCAGATTCTGCTTGGAAGTAAACACATGGGCTGGGCTTGTGCTCTCAAATGCTGTGACAGTCTATCTGCCCAGTCAGCAACTCGACTGCTCAGAGCCTGGTCCCTGCTAGGTGATAGATGGCCAAGTTCAGGCTGACAGGATATGTCTACAGCTGAGTGTTAGAGGGAATGCTAAATATTTTGTGTTTGACTGTTTCTTCTGGTATATGGAGATCAGGAGTGCTGCTCACTTTTCGCTCACTGTCCACACAGCTCAGGTGCTTGGCAGTCCTGAGTTCTGCTATTCCCACTGCAAGGACAGAGCACGAGTGCTCAAACACCTTCCCAACACTGCTAAATTTGCCCACCTGCACACACACACCTGGGTTCACAGATGAGACCAGCAGCAGCAGTCAGGGATTCCCCATCTCCTGACAAACCGCTAATCAAGCTGGTGAATCCAGGACCCAGTTGGGCATTTCTCTGAGCCATGAGTTGGAGGTGGGTGGGCCTGTGTGTAATGCAAGGCAGAAATTGTGGTAGTACCAGTTTCCCCTCACCCAACAATCAGGAGTTTCCACAAGCACCACTGTGAGTCTGTGCCTGGCTGGTTACGATGGGAATTGCCATTCATCACAGCGTGAGGGGGCTCAAGCTGTCTCAGAGAAAGTTGTCGGTTAAACAACGCTTAATAGAGAGCAATCTGATCAGTACAAGACATGTCCTCGCAGCTAAAAAGCCTTAAATGTTTCAGATGCAGCAGCTTCTGAAGTCTTCCAAGGCACCTTCTGCAGTACTCATTATTATTTCCCTGCTGCTGAGAGGGAGCAGCCAAGATAGGCACTTTGTGTTCATTATCCAGCATAATATTCACTGGTCTATTTAATTAATGCTTAGAAAATGTTCTTGATGAATTACAAGTTACTGGGGGTGGGGAGGGAGGAGGAATGCAGAAATAGGTTAACACTAGCTGATCTTTTAAATTTTCTCAAAAATTATTCCTTTGGTTTTTACACTCACCAAGTCTCATGGGGTGTTCCCCCTTTCCTGCAGACAGCTAATTTCTCACAGGCACAGTTGCTGGCTATCAAGGAACCTCCTGTAGGAGCTGCTGGAGGCAAAACTATTTGCTGAGTGTATTGCAAGAGATGCAGGTAGTGGAGCAGAGGTCTTGGACACATTGTACCGCCTGTTTCTCTGTCCAGCCTATCCATTATATCCTGGACACATCAGCTTCACACCACATGAGGGAATGCTGCTCTCTGGGGAGTCCTCAACAGAAATCTGAGAGCTGCCTCTCAAAACTGATGATCTCGAAACATGCCTTGAAAGGCTCCTAAGCTTAACAGGCAAAACAGACAGAGGGGGGCAGAGGAGGGAGGGGTATTTTCTAAGCACAGCACAACAGCCCAAGCACCTAAGTGATTTTCTGAAGGTCACAAAGGAAACCTGCGTCTGAGTTGGGAATTTAACCCAGATTTTTGTGCTTGGTTCATTGTCTTAGCAGCTGGATGCTCCTGCCTGCCTCCATAGTCATTGACATTGGTCATTGTGATGTATGGTTTCCTTCATTGTGTTCGTAAAAGACGGGAAAAGGGGGAATATGACAGAAATTGATCATCAGTGCAAAAAAAACCCAAAGTGTCTTTCCCTATCATTTGTGTTGTTACGGCACCAACTGTGAATTCAGGGTAGTCTACTCCAGTTCAGGTTTTCTGAGCTTGCCACACGGAAAATCGCACAAAAGTTCCCTTTGCCAATCTGTTTTCTTTTAAGTAGCACAAATTTCCTGCACATGTTTCACATTTGTCTGGGTGCATGTGTGAGAGCCAGTAGTGTGTCTTTGCGGTAGCTCCCCAGCTCACTCTCCGCTCTGGAGATCACTTGAGAATTGGGTTTTCTTTGTGAGATGAAGTATCATGTGCAGGCTGTGTGCTCCCAGAGACTCAATTTTGTACAGAAAACGATCTATGTTCATGTGGAAAGCCTTGGGAAAGCTCCCTGCAGCCTTAAGAAATGCAATATTGCCCTCTAGTGATGATGAGAACGGTGTCATTTAATCTGGTGAAACAAAAAGCTTTTTAGCTAATCTTCACTGGAATTCAAAATGGAAAAAAGTGTTTCTGTTTTCTTCTGACCTTGGAATAAAAAAACCTACCATCATAACTCGGAGAGCATTGGTAATAGTGATGAGAAGGTTGTTCAAGAACCACAGAATGTGTACAATTACCATTATTCTCCATGGATTCAGCAGATGGGAAGCCAGCTGCACTCAGAGAGCAGGTCTAGTAAGATGATTCCTTTCTAATGCATCATTTTTTGCATTTCTAAACCAAGTATATTTTTATTTTTTAAAAATTATTAAATATATAAAGAGGCAGTTTCAAGGACAAGAGGTGGAAGAGTGAAAACCAGAAAAAATAAGAAAAATTTTTATCTTTGTGCTTCATCATCACATTCAAATGTTCTTGGAGTTTCATGGGTTTGATTAATTGTTGATGTTTTCTTGTGGGGGGGTTATTGTTTTATTTTATTCAGGTTTTATTTTTGTTTCTCATTTGAACTCTTCTGAAGGGGGAGAAGGAAAGGGTAATACAGAAAGAAGCCCTTCAGCAGATGCAGAAAATGTTTCTCTCACGCTAGTAAACAAGGAGTTGGTTCTGCCTGTCAGGAAATAAAGTGTTTTGAAGAGCCTTCAGAAGACACTTAGGAGCACTACAAAGCTTTGACCTTTGCCCCTAAGAAGGTTACATTTAAGGCCCTTAACTCTGCAAATAGCTGGATGTGGACAATCCCTTCAGTGCTTGTGTGAAGCCCCAGGAGTGTCCACAGGTCTGTCTGCTCCCAGACAGTGGGGTCAGGGAGTGAGGTTTCTCTGTAACTGGACCCCACATGTCAACCCAGATTTCTAAGGAATTTGGGTTTTTAAAAGTTCCTCATGCAGACACCATTTTCCTGGCACCTTCCCTATTCTAATGGCCTCTGACAAAGCACTATAGCATTGGAATTTATGTAAGGAACATTGCTGTCACTGCACTGCAACTTAAAGATTGCTACAAAACAGCATCAGTAGACAGATCTATTTATCTTTCCTTACCTAAAACACTAAGCAAATGCAAAATTCACCTTAATCATTCATTGAACATATCCAGGCTTTCTCTCTTACTACAGGAACACGCAACATCAGTTCCAGTGTATGGAACTATCAATCATGAACATTGACAGTATCCTGAACATCTTTTCCCAAAAGAGATCACAAGATAGAATTAAAGGCAGGAGTCAATTCTCACAAAGCTCTCACAGAGTTCATTGCCAAAGTATCAGACCTTCAGAGCAGGCAGGACACGGAGTACCAGATAAATTCATATGTATCATGGGCTTTCAACATAACTGCAAATATTCGAGGCAATCAGCCAATGCAAACAAGTGGGTTTTTCTGACACTGAGGGTTTGAGCTTTCTCCTGAGTTCTGAGAAGTCACTTCAGCTCAAAAAAATTAGATCATGATCATTCCCTATCATTCCTAGCATTGTTCTTCATAGTACTGGTAAACTGTGCAAGCTTACTAACTACTGCCTTACTGTGAGACCATAGATATAATATATAAAGAACCCTTTATAAAATTTGCTTTATGCAGAGCTGAAGGGAACAGGGAATGAACCCAGAAGTGCATTTCTGTAGATGAATATTTTACAAGATGCAGGTTACCAGCATAGAAATTGTTGAAGGGTAAAGGAGTGATGAAGAAATGCTGATGACAAAAATGTGACAGCGAACAAAAGTGAAGCTTACAAGAAAACAGAATAAAGGTTTATTTAAAATCTAAAAACAAAATAAAGAATAATTTAGAACCTAAATCATCCATTTGATAATCCAGTTCCTTTGGTATGGCTGGGGTGGTGATGACTGATCACGTCCTGGAGTGTGCACAAGCTTCCTTCACTACCCCAGTCTGCTATAAGCAAAGAAAGTTCATTTTTAGTACACTCGTCATGACTCCATTGACCACATTTTTCATTTAATAAGTGCATTTCTGTATTTTGCCTAGTTCCCCCTTGTCCCTCACCCCTCTTGCTTTCCCTTTCAGGTTCTACATTGAAAGCATCTCCTATCTGAAGGACAATGCCACCATCGAGCTGTTTTTCTTGAATGCCAAGTCCTGCATATACAAGGTGAGGACTTGGGGAGCCCTGGGTGACACCGGAGTGGGCTGAGACACCTGGATCTGCATTCCCTGCCCCAAAATTTACTGGTCACACCTGGAGTTACAGATACAGCCTTCTCCTCCTCCTCCTCCTCACGCATTCCCTCACTCCTCTGTTTCCAGCTGCCCCCGCACTTGGCAGCAGCTTTGCTGTCAGGGAGAGGTTCTGAGGTAAAACAGCCCTGGAAGTAACTCTTGTGGCTGGCAGGAGGGAATGTGCACTGCTGAAATTATAAACTGGCATGTATTTGGAAGGAAATGTCTGGGTTTGTGTTAAAAACGCGCTCAGGGCCGAGCGGCTGTGGTGAGGGTTTCCCGCCCGCAGGGGGCGGCAGTGCGGTGCGGGCGCCATCTTCGGGGCCGGGTGCGCCGTGTGTGTGAGGGGAGCGCCTGGGAGAGGGAAGGGTGGAATGTCGTCGGCTGGAAAGGAACCGCGAGGATCCTCGAGTCCAGCTCTTGGCTCTGCACAAACCCCAGGAATTCCGCCGTGTGCCTGAGAGTGTTGTCCAAACGCATCTTGAACGCTGTCAGGCTCAGTGCTGTCCCCACTGCCCTGGGGAGCCTGGTCCACCGCCCATCCACCCTCTGGGTGACGAACCTTTTCCTGATATCCAACCTAAACCACGCCTGTGTCAATTTCATGTCATTCCCTCGGCATGTCACTGTTCACCAGAGAAGAATTCAATGCCTGCCCCTCCGCTTCCCCTCCTGAGGATGTTGCAGATCACCATGAGGTCTCCCCTCAGCCTCTTCTCCAGGCTGAACAAGCCCAGTGACCTCCGGTTTGTGGGACAGGAGGAGTCTGTGCCTTTATGTGTGAGTGGAATAAAGGTGTGTGTGGATATGCACCGCAGATCACCTTGCACAAGAACAAGCCATGCACTGAGAAATGGTTTTGTATGAGAAATTGCCCTCCCTGGTACACTCCTGAAAGACCAGGCTGCTGTCCCTGGCACTGCAGCTCAGAGCAGCCCCTTGCAAGGTACTCTCTGTGCCAGAGATGAGGGTGTCCTGGCACAGCCTCAGCTTGGAGGAGTGCCCACAGCAGAGCCATGAAGCTGATCCCTCTCATGCCACAGCAAGCTGTACATGGCAAGGTCTGGAAAATCAACCAGCCCCAGACCATGCTGAGGTGGAGATTGGCAGTGTGCAGACTCGGCCGGGTGGGCTGGACGTCTGGGACTGGGAGAGGTTTGTCAGCAGCTGGGATTCCCTGGGAGGATTCCTCCTACCTCCCTCTGTGCTGGCAGAGGCCATTCCTGTGACTCACCTCCATCTGCCAGAGAGGAAGTGGTAGGAAAACACAGATGTAGTCAGGGAGATTGTTCCGCCATCCCACAACTCTCAGCATGTTTGTGATCTGCTAAGCCAAGTAGATTACACCAAATCTGGAGCCTCACTTGACATCTATATGTCCTAAAATGCAGGGACTGACTTTGTATTTTCTAAAATGCAGGGCAGAAACCAGAAAACTCCTTTTCTTCGAGTGCCCAGGAACGACGCAGAGCTGCTGAGCTGAGCTGTGCAGTGCTTTGCTCTCCAGCAAGGCTGCAATTAGATGTGCTTAGTCAGCCCTCTCCAGCAGCAAGCTCAGTGAGCATCACGTTTTGGTTCCTGGGGAAAGTTCCTTTTTGAAGTACTGCCAGGAAAAGCTTACATTGTTGTTCTTTTTTTGGAGAAAGCTTAATAAGAAGACGAGGAGAACAAAATAAAGGAAAAAAGTGCCTACAGATCTAGGTTGGTCTACTTCAGTCTGACCTCTCCTGAAACCATTACTTTGCATATTCAAGCTGAGTGTCTCTATCCAAAAATAGCCTTGCTGAATTCCCAGTCTCCCATGCAGATTCTTCCCCATTTGACTTCCAGCCACAATAAGCCATGCTGTGCTATTAAAGAAGGCTATGAATTTGAAAGTTGGGTGCAAAGTGTTTGCTAAGACTCAGGGCAAGCACCCAGCCTAGCCTGGTAGATTCTTCTTAATGTAGTGTTGTGGAGAAATCAGTGTCTAAGGACAGCCAGAGCTTGTCGTTCCTGCAGCTGGCACGTGATGTCACATGCTGCCAAACCTTGAGAGCTTCCTTGTTGCACCAAAAGTTTCCTTGTTGGACTTCCTGTGGATACCTCCACCACTGGCTCCCTTGCAGGCCAGAAAGACCATACGTGTCTGAAATAAATGCAGTGCCTAACACTGTGCTAGCACCTCAGACCTTCCCCTGTTGATTCTCCAGACACACACCCTCAAGCATCCCCTTGCTCAAGGTGGGAAAGAAAAAAGTTCTGAGGCCTGGTTTGGGGCTGCTGGTCACTGGGTTGCCAGCTGGCCCTGTGTTGGGTGCTGTGCTCCTCTGGCTGTACCCACCACCCCCACTCACCAACCCTGTTGTGTAGTGAGACATTCATGAACTCCCAAACACACCCAAACCCTTGCACAGGACTGGAAAGACACTACTGCCCAGAAAAGCCAAGCCACATTTGTACTACCAAAAGAGACAGGGCTTGGCATCAGGCGCTGTCCCTTGATCAGACAGGCTGTTTAATTTCCAGCACATTCTGGCGTGGGTTTTGGCCTGTGCCAACTAGCTCTGTCCCAGGCGTCGCTTCGGCTCTGATCAAGGATGCGCACCTGTTCCCGACAGGCAGCACAGTGGTGGAAACGCCATCTGGGACTGGGGGAGGGAGGGTGAATGTTTAGTCATGAGCTGTGCTGCACTCCATGTACCCTTGGGGCCAGAGAACGGGCGCTGGCCCACTTCACCTGCCAGTACAGACTTGCCACAGCATCGACACGTGGTTGCATGTGCTGGTTTGTCTGTGCCATGCCTGGTGCTTCCAGACAGGAGGAGCACCAGGCGCTCTGGTTCTGCTCTGCATTGCCCCTTGCGGGGGGATGTGCCTGACAGCCCCAGCTGAACCAACCTCTTGCACCAGCCGCTGCCCTTGGCACAGGCACGGCGTTGGTGCAGGTGCCTGCGTGACTCAGGCAGTTCAGCTGAGAGGGAAAAGGCGTGTTTATCGCCCCTAGCAGAGCTGCTCTTCACTCCCCAAGGAGTTGTTATGAAAGAGGTGAACTTATTTTAAAAAGCTGGCACTAGTGAAAGCCAAGGACACCTGGATCTTATCCTGTGTTTTGTTCCCTTTGTTTTTGATTTTGCCAGAGACAAGCCAATGCAGCAATTGTGGCTTGTAAATGAGGTGTGGCCATGACTTGGCTGGAGCATGGATCACAGCAGTGATCTATATTTAGATCACTCGTTTCTTGCCAGATGAAGTAAAATATTAAAAACAGCAGCTTAAATAAATACAACAGAAAAACCACCACAGGAATGAGCTGAACAGTGACCCAGTTTACTGGACCATGTCCATAGGAGACAATGTAGGAGTTCTAGTTGCAGAATAGAGACCTAAACAGTACCTCAGTAAAAGCCCACTAGCTTCCCAAAAGCAGGGACCAGAGAGTCAGGAAGAGCACAATTGGCTTCCAGAGTAATGCTCGTGCCTCCCATCTCAAACATCTTTGATGCTTGGTATGCATCCTGCACATTCAGACAGAGCAGTGCCTGGACCCTTTGGTTCTGTAACTGCTGTCTCAGGCACAGCAGAAGGATCCTGTGGGGATCTGTTGGGACCATCAGTGTCCTTCACGTGACCTTGATGTCCAAGTAAAACCCTCCAAGATTGCTTTCATCAGTGGCAGGATCCTATAAAATGGAGCAGGGAAGATCTACCAAAAGACTTGCTGTCACAGCTCATTCTCAAACCACCCCCTGCACCCCAGTGCTCTTGGGGAAGGAAAGGCCCAAACTAGAGCTCAAATCCTGCAAGAGCAAATATGGTTCATTTTCCTGTGAGTTTACTTTTTCCAGGGGCCAGAGAAGACCAGTGGGGGCTTTGACACCAACTCAAAGTGTGTCAAAAACAAATTCTCATTCCTTGCTTCTGTGAGCCAAGGACAAGGCTGTGTTCCCTTGAAGCGTGGTCACATCTGGGGACAAAAAAAATCTATATCCTAGACTGCCTTTCACTAAATCACACAAGAAAGTAAAATTTACCCTGATCCTCCCCCTTCCACCTGTCTTCTCCTCACTCCTTCCCCAGGAATCCCTTCATGCCACAGCCAGTTATGCTTCATTAACCAATGCATTACACTGAATATTTGGCTCTTTCCATATCTGAGTGGGCAGGTTCTCCCTCCTTTTTGTCTCCAGGAGCACAGGGAATATTTTGAAGCCTAGCCAAGGAGGAAAACTGGCACTGCATTCTTTGCCATGCAGTAGTCAGGAGGAGATGTATGTGCTTCTTACAGCAGCTCAACTCTCTTTTTTCTTTCTTGTTTTCCTCACCTTTCAAGGAACTCATTGAGGTTGACAGTGAAGTGGTGTTTGAACTGGCTGCGTACATCTTGCAGGTAAGCACCTGCCTTCTTCTCACTTGGTGCTTCCTCATGCTGCATTAAATCTTTTGATTTACCAAATCCCCAATGGCTGTGTGGAAGTGTAGGGGTTCCCCCCAGTTGCAGGAAAGAGATGTCTTTACACAGTTTTCATTGGTTCTGCCAAAATGAGTACAGAAGGCTCTCAAACTAGACCTCCCCACTCAGGGAGCAGATACTACTGCTCAACATTTTGCTTACAGAAATGTGTTACATTTGCACCAGCACAGATATCCAAGGCTTTGGGGTATGATGTACAGCCAGAGAAGATCTAAGTGGTGAATGCAAATTCCTAGGTGAAATCCATATGCAGTGAGTTTTTCCTCCAGTGACTTTAGTTGCATTTGTTTTTCCAATGGGGCTCAGTCCTCTGATGAGCTATGTAAGCTTGTGCATATGCAACTGCCTGTATTTTCCAACGTGGACAGAATGGTTTAAAGACTTTCCGAAATATTGTCTTTCAAAGTTCCGCTCTTCAAGAAGAGGGAAAAGGGTCAGAAAGCAAATGACCAAGCAGTGTTTGGTAAATGTCTGGTTCCCAGAAAGGAACCTTTTCAGGGTAGCAGAGGTGGGTTTTGTGAAAGTTCTCTTTTTAGAAGCGTGACTGTGGGAGCAGATCAGACATAATTGTCAGATGATTCTTGTTCCCCTCTCTTACAGTCTGCACTTTTAATTTTTTTCCCATCAGCCATGAAGCTATGAGGAGCCATGTGAGCAGGCAAACCAACTCATCAGACTGCACTAATGAATAACAATGCACTGCACTTCTAGAGCACTTGCCATGTTAAAGAAGCAATTAATGTGTAGGGATTTGAACCTTCATTAAAACCATTTTATGTAACAAAAATGGAGCAAGAGAGTCAGGACAGAGGACTCAATTAGCAGCACATTATAGAAATCACATATTGGCTGTTGGGGGAATACACATCAAACAAGAGGCTCATTGTGAGGAGCAGCAGTGGGGTTATGAATCTATTGTCTGCTCATCCTAGTGAATAACTTAGTGTTTAGTAATTGTGCTGCCAGACCCAGAGCTGCCACTGTAACCCTTGTTGCTGGGATTGTTTCTTGCCACAAACACAGGATGTTACGCTTATTCCTGTAGTAGTTTGATGTGTAACTTAATGAAAACAGTCAAAACAAGCCACACCTTTGCTGCCTGTAAGCAGAAACTACTACAACCCGTGTTTGTGACAGGATCCAAGCAAAACAAAAGGGATCATACTGCATTTTGTTCTACTTCTCGCTGCAGCATTTAGGTCAAAGCACTGAAGTATGAAGAATATACCCTACAAAATTGTTTTTAAATTCACTATGCTCACACCCATGCAGGCCAGGGCATATCCTTTGGGCTTTGCTCTGTGTTGAACTATAATCGTGACATGCTGAAAGACTCCTTCCTATGTACCAGAGAAGTGCTTGTCTGCCCTTCAGTTCACTCAGAGGGAAATGGAAAGATAGTAAAGGTCTGTCAGAACTCAAATTATTTATTCTGCAACCCTATTTCAAACTGTTTTATTACCAGAACAAATTAAAGTACCACCAGAGCTCTGAACTTTACCCCAGCCTCAGGACTGAAACACCACTGGACGTGGGCTGGCAGGTTTTGTAGGTAGATGAATGGATGTGAAGACAAAAGACCTGAATACAAAGCCCAGTCCTTTTGGCAGTGGAAACTCCCTCATTGCACAAATTACATTCTTGCACTGTGCTTTCTGTGTAGCTGGTGGCAAATGAGGTGCTTTCGCGTGAATCATATGAAAGGCATATTGTCTGTGGAAAATGGAAAATGCAAAATGTGTGCTAAATCTGTTGCAGAGGGCACTCACCAGATTTTGAGGGTTCTCCAGGTATGCAGTAAGATTCATCTAACTACTGTAGCGGAACATTATCTGACCCTTTAACATCAGTCTGTGATGGTAATAAATAGAAGTATCTAGATGTACAAATAAGGGAGCTAAATACTCCCCCAAACACCCAGCAAGGAGTTAGAGAAATCTGTGTCTTGCATCCCCTTGAAAGCTGACAGTGAGCAAGCTTTTTGAAAGTCTGGGTACTGGAAAATGGCCAGAATAGTTGTAAGAAAGTTGGGGGAGTTGCAGTCTCAGAGGCTGCAAAACTATTGAGACTTCAGAGATTTTCTAATAATGTAGCATCCACATTGACCCAAAATTTCTTATTTACTGTCATTATTTCCTGTAGCATCTTAGGTATCCACACGAGAATGAGGAATCTTCTGGCCCTATATTAGATCTTTTGTTTGTTAATCTGCCCAACTCACTGTATCATGGCACTTGACATTAGATACCGGTTCCAAAACATACATGAGGAATCAATTACAACAGGAAATTGCTGCAAATGAATTTTGCAAATGGAAAATCTTGAACAGTCTTTTCTTCTCTTTTTTTTTCTATTTTTAATTACATACTTTTAATTTTTCTTCCTTGTTTTACAGGAGGCAAAGGGAGATTTTTCAAGGTAGGTGAACTTAAAAAGTTTTTACCATTGTGTAGTGTGGGAATAAATCTGATAAAATTCCTGTGTGAGTCATGCAACTCAGTTGTAGCTGTGTAGTAATAGGATTGCCTGTGTTAGTAACGCAACTGTGTGTGCATGGCTAACATAGACATCGTGTTTCCTGACATCATTTCTTCACCAAACACAACCCTTGACCAGAGCATGCCTTGCAAACAGCATTGTTTGTGATTTTGTTGTTGACAAATCTCATTATGTGGTCATGAAGTTCAGGAAATAGACTAGTCTTCAGAAGGAAATTGCTAAGGAAATGACTCTAAAATCACTGTTATATCACAGATCCTGCCAGAAGCAACATTAAAATTCCATCACTAATTGATATTTCAGCTTGAATTTGGACAGTTCTCAAAATCACAAATTCAATAATTGGTTTTGTTGAACTTCCGCTATCCCTTGCGCCAAATCTTCAGACTTACTCTAAGAAATTCAAAGAGGTGACTGTACTTGGTGTTTCAGAAGACTGTTAATGAAGTGCCCAACAATTTTCCTTTAAGTCCACAGTGTGTGTGATTTACACATTAGTAGCAAGAAAAGGCCAGATGGTTGTTTGATGTCATGAGAAACATGGAAGTTCTTAGTGTGAAGCTCAGGAGAACTAACTATGCATAAAATTCATATATTCCATATATTACTTTTGCTGACCTGAATGTGAGTTCAGCTGGAGAATATCCATTCAAGTTAATTTCAGAGAAGGAAGGAAATGGGCGGTGGGGTTGAATTTGTCAGGTGAGCATAAAGAGTTATCTTAATTTTGTCAGCATTGCGATACACTGAAACATGACTGTAATGACAGGAGGCTGTGAAGAACAGGCAGGTTCCACTTTCTGGTAGACTGGAACTTCTAGCCACCTAAAATTGTGACAAATCAATGAAAAGGAACTGCACTGTAGATATCTCCTGCCCATTATGGAATCTGAGATGACATGAGGTAGCGCTTGCTAAAAGGAAGTTTAAGCTCTGCCTTATCATTTCCCAAAACCTTAATCAACTTGCAAAATCCTGACGTGCATCTGACCACAGAAACACAAGTCCAGTCTTGCTTCATTTTTCAGTTCCGCCCGATTTGGAATAACTCAGCGATCAGCACTATTTACTTAGGGGGTACTGGAGTGCATGTGGCTTTGACTTTTCAGTCTGGTTTTCCATGCATTGCCAAGTGCTCAGTCCAAAAGAGTTGTGCCAAGCAAAGTTTTCCCATTCCAACCTGTGATAAACCACTGGTTGTGCTCAGAAGAGCCATATTTGTGTCCCAGAATGTATTGGGTGTGATGAAAACACACTTGGAAAGTGAACATTCAGACTACAAAACACAGAACAGAAAGGAATCAGATAGCTCGGAGTACTAGGACTGAAAGCATTTTATCTTCAGGTATCCATATCCAGACCAGAAATGGAAACGGCTGGTGGAAAATATCCACCTGCTAAAAGTTGTCCCTAGTAAAAGGAATGGTCGAGTTTATCACAGCGTGTTGCTGGAGGCCACAGAGAAATGAGGACTCTTCTCTGAGGGCACAGAGGATACCTCAAGCCATGCTGTTAACTGCTCCCACTACATCAGTGTGGCTGTCATCACCAGGCCCTTTAAAACAGCTCTGAGTTCTTTCCACCTGTGGATCACAGTGGTTTGGAGTGGAAGGGGGATTCCTTACATCCCACTCAGGCAGAGAAGGGGTGTCATAATAACAACTTCAGGGCACTGCCAGGGGTCTTAATTTATAAATGGACTTTGGTTACAAAGCAGTCTGCCATATTTGGGGAGTTTGAAGCCTATCCTTGGAGGAAGGTAGAAGAATGCCACCCTGATCCTCTATGGTCTAGAAGACTTGGCATCTCCAAGGATGTCTGTCCAGCAGCTCCTATCTAATGTGCCCTGACACAGGTGTATGTGCTGGGTGAGATCCAGGTGCTACTGAAGTCAACATGAGGTTGTTGTGGTCAAGATTTTTGCCTGCTGAGATTTGTGGTTATCGTATCAGCAGTGTAAAATCTGGCAGGCAAATCAAGCCTCAGGCCAGCTAGAGGAACTGCAGATGAAGGCAAATGTTCTGACTCCTCTTAGGGATAAAGTTAGCTTCAGTGACTGAAGTTAGTTGATGTTGAAATACTGTTTAAAGTAGAAGTGGCTACTCTTTGAAACAGAGAAGCTGTGCAGTTGTGATTGTCTTGCTGCTGAGATTTAAAGATTATACGTTGAGCGTGGCAGCATATGTTGTGTGAAGGCTGAACTCTTGAACTCCTTTGTTTTTGAAGAAATAATTTAATTCTAAAGGGCTGCATGCTTGGGACGCAGACTGCAGCTTTCCCACACCTGTCCTGTCTACTGCCACCATCAGATTTATAGCCTGTGAGAGTACGAGTTTCTCTCTGGCCCCGATCCAGAGAAGTGTATAAGCACTGGCTCATTTGTAGTGATGGGAGAGTTGCTGTTCCCCATGGGAGCTTTCCTGTGAGTCACTGCCGATCACCTCAGGTGCTGGGATAGTCAGAGCCAAATTGTCACAGTTCCAGCTGCGTGTTGGCACCTGCCCGTGGTGGCCAGAGTGTGATTACCTCCAAACCCCACTGCAGCCAGCTGAAGGATCTGCAGCTGCTTCAGGACTCCTGAATGCAGTTGCAAGTCTGCTGTTTGGGCCTCGTGGGAACTCAAGAAACAGAATCAATCTTACAAACTCTAACAGCCAGCTATCTCTGTGAAATGATACATCCTCAGTGACAGCAGCTCCCACTGCTGCTTTTGAGGAAATCATCCCATACCTCAGAATAATCACTGTGCTCAGAGTACTCCTCTTTCCTTTGCCCAAAAGCAGCTCATGTGTCATTTCAAACATCATCCTTTGGCAGGGCATTATCATGCATGAGTCTGTTATCACTGATTCTTGCCACCTTGGGCATCACAGTGACTCCCAGGTTTTGCTAAGCCTGGGGAGCACAGTCCGAGTCACCCCCACCTGTCTTGAAGTAAAATGCCACAACAGCCCTGACAGATGAGTTTAGCACCTATAGTGAGCAATTCTTTTAAGCCCTTTTCCATTTCTAATATGTGTTTCATTTCAAAAACAAGCTCATCAGAAACTCTGAGTTCCTGAACTTGTTTAGATCAACTAAAAAAAGTGTTTCTTAATATTTGCTGCGAGTGGTCTCGTCCATCTTGTAGTTGGTAAAGATTCAGGCAGAATGAGGTTTAAAATAACAAGCTTTTCTTCTTAAGAAGTTCCTAGTCCTCTGCACTAAAGAAGAGTGGTTTTCACGTTACTGAAGAGAATACCCAAATGCTTCAGCTGACAAGACTTAAATAGGTTTACTTTTAGTCTGGGACATACCATTGAATTTTGGACAATCAGGTATCCCTGTTCAGCTGATTTTCATATGGAACCAGAGACTTAAGATGGGATCTGTGCTTTTCAATATTAGCTGGAAATGTTTTGACTTCAAAGGCACAGAATCACATGTATAAAGCTCCTAAACTAGTACCCTGCAGAGAGATCTAAAGGTTATTAGCTCAAGCTAATCTTGCTTCTAGTTGGGAGCTGAGTCATACTTGGTTGGCAGAGCATGGGCAGGGCAAATTTCAGTTCCTCAGATGGACACAAATCCTACAGGTGTGACTCCCTTTAGGTATACATAAAGAAATTACCAAGGCTGCCCTGGTTAATTTGGGGAGGAATACAGCATGTTGTTAAAATTACTCAGATTTTTTTGCCCTAACTTAATCCTGCCAGATTTAGAGTCCAGTCCCAAAATCTCTGGGAAACTCACACCCACTTTGTTTTTAAGTGTTCGTAATCCAGTGCTTCAGCCTTAAACAGCTGTCAAAGCAGCAAGAAATAACATATACTCATCATTTGTCCCTCAGTTTGGGGACAGTACAGAAAAGCCTCTGAGTAAAACAAAATCCTGAACCTCTGCAGCTAGTTCCTCATTGCTAGATTTCTTCCAGTTAAACAGTATGAGACATTTCAAGTGAACTCCAAGCATCTCCCAGCAATATATGAAAGAATAACAAGGGAGGAAAACTAAGGGCCAGTTTCCTGCTAGGCAGAATTTCACAATAATTTCAACGTTTGGGCAGATGGTAATCTAACATGGATTCAGGCTTACTTTTCTTTCTGTGTAACCAAGTGACATTTAACCAGTTAGAATGTATTAAAGGGTTGGAAAACCCAAGCTGCATTCTTGCAGCCTAATGGTTAAGATCCTAAACACTGTGTTTTGAAAAGTACCGTCTAATCTGAGAATCTCAGACTCTGCATTTCCTCTTGCATTCTACAGAATGAATTACCATGCTGAGAAGAGTTGGTAACTTTAACCTGCAGTTTTGTTTTGTTGCTGATCATTGTTATTGCACATGCTGGAAAATGCATGGGTTTCCTGAGACAACTGCATATGTAATCTTGCTCAAAATTATTGCAACCAGTTTGCAAAAACTTGTTTTTCACAAAATGTCTGTGAAGTAGCTAGGCAGGCCTTTTGGCCCCATGTGTAGATAAAGATACTGAGAGGTGGTGATTAATTTATTTGAACAAGACTCATTAAACAGGCAGTACCAGAACAAACCCAAGAAAGTTAAGTTCTGTTTTCTAAGTCCATTGTTAGTCAACCTTCCTTCTGTCTTTCTAACCAGCTTTCAGGAACCCATGCAGATGGCTTTTCGAGTTCAGTTTTTTATTATTATTCAATCCTTTAAATATTATCATTTCCACCACAGGAAAAAAGGGAATAAAGTGATCTACAGGACACAGTGAAAGTGTGTTTGGAGCCTTTTCCCTGCATATTAATAAATCTGTATCCTAAGCACCCTTCTGTATATATCAGCCCTGGAGACTGGACACTTCCGAATATAAAATAAATGCAACACAAGTGACTGGATTAAACAAACACTTTCTAAATACAGTAATAAAATAAACACGCTGAGATATTTCACTAGAAAGAGCATGAAAGGCACTAAGTACAAAACTGTTTGTGGTCCTGCTGGAAACATTTTAAAAATTGAGGGGTTCAGTGTTTTAAAAGGAGCTGAGAGGAAAGTGACCTCATGGCCACTAGTTCAAATGCAACCTGAGTCATTTTATTTTTCTTTTTTTTTTTATTTGATATATTTTTAGAAGTCTAAATTAATTTGTCTTGAGATGAGTCTTGCCAGAAGGCTTAGTGAATATATGGACCACAGAATGAAATACCTTTTTGTTCCGGGAAGTGATTACCTGACATACATTTGGTGCTTTGAGACTCTGAGGCACTACCCTTATGATATTTTCTAGGTGCTGAGGAGAAATGTTAATCCCACCCAACAGCACTAAGAATGTCTTTTTCTCTGATTCTTAAAAGACCTTAGCACAGGCAAACTTTGCACCTCACTGACAGAAAAACCAGAGCTGACTGGTGTTAGCCCTTTGTTTTATAGGAGCCATTACTGACTCAGAGTTTTTCCCAGACTCTCAAGGATCGTTAGTCACCACTAATCTTGCCCTATTTGATAGATTTCTGGGCTCAGAAAGTCCCTGTTTGGAACTCACTCTGTGCTTTCCCAGAAAAGTTTTGGAAGTCTCTCAACTTCCTTCTTTGAGCAGCCAGCCTCAAAAAATCTTCATTTGAGGTCTGTTACTGCTGCTTGTGCTCCGACTGTCCCAAGTTCTATTCTTTTTTCCCAGTTTCTTTCAAAATGTCAAAAACCTCAGTAAGAGCTGAGTATACACATGCTGTGGAGGAGACAGCTCTGGGCAGACCCAGTAAACTCTTAAAAGCAACAGCTTGTTTTCTAGGCAACAGCTTGTGTTCTGTCAGTCACAGAACGGAGCATCCAGATCAGCAGATAACACAGAGCAGAGCAGCTTCGTGTTCAGACTTGTGCAGATATTTTACCTGCCATGGAAGAATAAACCTGAATAAATCGTTTTTGAGCATCTGCACTTAGAAGAGAAGAGCTCTCTGATGGCTGAATGACCATGGGATTTGGGCAGGAGTGGGTGTTCAAACACTGTTTGTCAAGAGCTTTTTGGCTTGGCATAGGAGGTGTTACAGAGTGGTTTTCCATGTGCTTGGCATGGCAGCGGTTGCCTCAGATCTTGTGTGCTGTTCAGCACATCTTCACTCTGCAAAATTTAAGCCTAATTGAGACTTGGGCATCTCTCATAGATTTGTCCTGACTAGAAGTCTGGCCCTGTTTTAAAACTACTTAATTGATTGCCAAGGAACTACCATAGTAATAAATAGTAAATGTCTGTAGACATGCCCAAAATGCCTGCTTCAGGATTTATGTCAGTGGTTTACCCCATGGCCCAACCTAGCAATTAACCTGCAGACTCCAATTAAGACAAACCCACCTAGGTCTCAGGCAGAGCCTGCTGCTGGGATGTGCTAGTGGAGAAATGCTGTGGGAAGATCTTTATAACTGAAG
The DNA here is from genome assembly GCA_013397795.1 of Orthonyx spaldingii. Lineage (NCBI taxonomy): Eukaryota > Metazoa > Chordata > Aves > Passeriformes > Orthonychidae > Orthonyx > Orthonyx spaldingii. The sequence continues at coordinate 3,247,014 of VZTJ01000487.1, read as the reverse complement.
CAGTATCACCTCTCTACAAGCCTCCATACAGACTGTCCCAGAGACAAGAATGAAACCCAGGGTGATCTGGGATGTCCAAGAGCTCCACGAGTCTTTAGCAGATGTCAAGACTGTCTGCCTGTCTACCAGCTTCACAGGAGAAGCCAGTGGGCTGGGAAATCTGGAGCTCTGGAAGAGGTATCCCTTTCTGCAGCTCCAGCACAGCCACACTTTTGGGCAGGATAAAAGGAAGGGTATAAGAAGGCAGAAAAACTTGCTGGCAAGAAGTAAGCCAATAAACATGAATTCTTTGGCACTCCTCCGTGTCCTGTCTGGCCCTCTTGGCTGTGTATTTCTACAATTTTAAAAATTAATAGCAGCACTGCCTTCCTTCCCAAGCCTTTGAGGCTTTTTTTTTTTTTTTTTAATGTGCACACGATTCCATGTGTGTTTAAAAGTGGGAAGGGAGGCATTTGGGGTTTGTAGGAGAAAATCCCACGGTTTCATTTCATCTGTGAGAATCTGCCTCCCATTTCATGAGCTCTCCCTGCTTTCTGCTGTGCAGTGGTGCTGCTCCAGCTGGCCATTGGGGCCACTGGAGGTTGCAGGGAGAAGAATGTTAGTGAGGTGGTTGTGTAGGAGGGTTTTGTGTAGCAGGACACAAATTGAAACTGGAGTCAGTGAAGATGTTATGCAAAGGGCAGATCACTGGGCAAGAGGTTAAGAACAACCTGTGATGCTAAGAAAGAAAATCATTACTTTTTGCAGCAGTTTGTTTAATTTAAGGCATTAAATAAACGTGTATCATTGCAGCTGAAAGCACCACTTTCTCTTCTCTCCCCCTTGGTTTTTTTTTCCCTATATGAACATGTCCGTGGCACCCTGCTCAGTGACATGGTGCCTTTTGTGTCTGGTCACTGGTAGGAAGTGCTTCAACACAACCATCTGGGAGAGCTTCTCTCCAATTTTGATAATAGAGGGAAAAGTTAACTGGGCTGCCATAAAACAAATAAAGAGAGGAGAAAAAGGAAACCCCAGTGCCTTTTGTTAAGAAGGAACAGATGTAGAGGCATAGCAGCCTGCCAGCTAGGTCAAGTCATATCAAATATTGTGGTTGTTTTCTTGTAGCCTGATCCTCCTTTTGAACTCTCTTTCAGCAATGAAGTTGTAAGGAATGAATTAAAGAAGCTACCAGCCCTTCCAACACCAGCGCTGAAGGAGCATCCTTCCCTCGCTTACTGGTAATGTATCCCTCTCTGCAGGGCATTGTGCAGGACCTGGCTCTGGCAGTCTGGTCTGAGAGTGGCACTGGGATGCAGAGATTCCTCCCTTCTGACTCTATGTCTGCCCCTGACTCATTGCATGAGTTAACACAAGTAGAGCTCCCACCCTGGGCCTCAGTTTCCCCATCTGCCAAATACCTGGCCAAAAGTCCCCTGTAAGTGTGCAAACGTCCTGATGAAATCAAGAGGCCTAATGTGCCATTTACTTTCCCAGCACTGTGCATTTGTGAAAGAGTTTTCCCAGTTGGAAATGTCAACGTTTTGCACTGCCCTGTGTTGAGTGATTCAGTTTCATCTTGCAAGTCCTCTCTGCACAGCTGAACTCATCTCCTTTTATATGAACTCAGTGATGTTTGGAGGTAGATGCTTGTTTGCTCTGTCTTTATTGCACTGAAAAATAAACCCAGGGTAGGAGCAGGGTCACACTTAGATTTTATATGCTACACACCTAGATTCTTTGTGCCACCCTGCATATCGCTTTTATCTGTGCAAATAGGAAAGAATTTGGAGAAACACTATTCATTAAGGGGGAGATACTTTCACTTCATTTTCTGCTTGTTACTCTTTCATGTTTGCCTTTAAAGCATTAGGCTGTAAGCCTGAGGGTTGGATTGAACTTCTTTATCTGCTACTCTTTTAATTTCTGCATTTTGGTAGTCTGAGGATGGCAGGGGAAAACAAATCAGTTTGTAGGTTATGATCTCAATTCTTCTCTTTGCCAACAAGTTCATCCACTTCTCCTAGCATGGCTACAACAGTGGAATTAACTGTACCTAATGTCAAGTCATAGGCAAGCTCATCATGAGGTCTCCTAATCACTTTCTGAGAATATAAGGCGAGAGTTGGAGACCCCAGCTGAAGTTAGGATCACTGGCACAAAAACTGTGGGTCATCACAATCTCCTGGCGTTTCTCTCTAAGAACCAAATCAAATCTTCATGAAAAACGATAAATGTAGGCTGCCATTTCATTGAAGAAGAATGTTCTTCCTCTGAGGAGCATCTTTTTTCTTCTCTCCAAAACTACTCCACACACTCAAAAGCAGTACATTCCCAGCTGGCCTGGCTGATTGACAGACTGCGAGCTCAAGCTGAAAGCCATCCCAAGAGGAATGGTGGGAACAAGTAGGCATTGACAGGGAAGGCAAATCTGACCCTTCAGCAGCAACATGGCCTAAGGTCTTAATAAAGTGCCACATAGCAAGAAGAGCCATGTAAAATCCTCGTGCTCAGAATATGAGTATTTGCATTTATACACAAGGTACAGCACTTGCAGCTGTACTTAATTTTGTGGGGGCTCTCAGTTGACTGAGAACAGGTCACAGGTTGGGACGGTGGTGTTGCCAATGGGGTAATAAAATCAGAGTCCTGTGACTCCCTTGTGATTTCATGTCAGTAACCAGCTCTCAGAGACCTCTTTAACATTAGTAGTTCATTATTTGTTAATGATGGACTTTTTTACTAAACACCCTCTGAAACACTTAATGGTCTCAGGAAGCAGCTGTTGGTGAATCAGACAAAAAGTCTCAAAAGTATAGATCAAACTTCAGTGATCTAAGGGAGCAGATTTTTACACCTGTTCTCTGACACTTTGTATCTCATGCAGATTGTGTACTGGATGCAGATTTCATCCTATTCTTGTCTGTGAGCAATCAGCTTTGTGCTGCAGTTCTTCAGCATTAAAGTAAACAGTGACAAGTGAATCTCCAGCTGTGGAGAGAAACTTTTAAAACATTAAAGGTGGGATGGATAATGGCTCTAGTTAGTTTAAAACAGACAAACAAAAGAACTTTGTATTACATTTTTATCAGCTGAAATGGATTAAGAGATGATAGAATGGATAATCGAGTAAATACAGTGTTATATTTGTCAAGATGCTGTAATAGATCTGCATGAAATAATACATTTCTATCACACACCATTAAAAAGCATCAGCTGTTGCACCTATCAAATGTAGTAAAACCTGTGGGATGAGTCCTGGATTCTTATATCAGCACAGTTTGTGCCTCTGATTCCGCCTTCATGGAGTCTCCTGGTTCCATACCCTTGGTGCAGGCCTTTCCCTTTACTGTATTCTCTTGCAGCTTTCTCCAGGTTCAGAATAATCAGTTGCACATCTTGTTCTCAAGCATCTTTTTGGCATCTCTGATTACTGGTGAAAAAAGAAGGGGCTTTTTGGTGCATTTGTTTGTGTTTCTTTTCCTTTTAAATGAAAGCTGAGCTTCTGGTCCTCCCACACAGTACAGGAGTTGGGGCCCTGAGTTTTGATTTCTCTTGGCCATGCATGAAAACAAACATGAAACTAATCACAGACTGGAGATAACCTTTAGAAATGTGTTAACTTACAGTGGTCCTTTCCAAACACTTGTCATTGCATTTCATCTCAATTCAGATACACTCCAGTAAGCCAGCCCAGTACTGGGTTGTCAATAATAAAGCCAAGATGAGATGCATCATCACAAAAGTGAGTGCTAGAATGAGATTTTCAACAGACCAGGGGGAAGATAGACTTCTCCCAGGTTCCTACAGACTTTGAATGCAAGCTTGTTTTTAGCAACTCAGAGCATCAGTGTTGCCAGAAAACCCACCTCTGAAAATGTCAGCTGAAAATCACTATTTAGTGATTTTTCTGATTCAACACAGACCTGAGGCCCTGGTCCACTTCTTGGTCCCTTGGCCAAGAGGTGCTGGTGGCTTCAGAGGGACAGCATATGACTACAAATAAAACCATCATTAGTTCAAGAATGTAATAAAAATGGACAAATCAGGTTACAGAACAACACTAAAGAACAGCAATTAATTAAAACAGCTTGGTGTGCTTGGAAGAGAGGGAGGAAACAACTAACTTTGAAAATTGAGATCTGGTGAGAAACTCTAGGCCTGCATCTGTTTGCAAGTTGCCTGCTCTCCAGTTTGATAAGCTGCTGGGACAGGAGGGATGTCTTGTTAGTTCTAAAGAGCTTTATCAGAGTTGTCTGCTGCAGGATATCATCCATGTATTAATTTCTGCAGCTTTGGGGGGAACATTTTATGAGCTGGCAAACAGGCAGCAGTGCTTCGGCAGCCTCCGTGTCTCTGTCTCCACATTAGTTAAGCATCCTCTGCCAGCCCTGCACTGTGAATGAGTTTCTGTGTCACCAGCACAACAACAAGGCAGAGCAGGGGGAGAGGAGACGTCAGCTGGTGGTCCCAGCAGTGTCCCAGCACTCTCCCAGCTGTCAATAGCAGCGTGGCAGCTGCCTTGAGATGAACAGCTGAAATGATAGGGGAGCATGTTTATAGGCTCTGCTCATGCTCCTTCTGACCCCTGAATGATTCTGCTTGTTTTCCCTGGCACGTGCTGGGCTTAGCCCTACAACTCAGAGCTGGAGGCAGAAAGCAACCTCTGTGCTGGATGATCCTTCTTGCACGGGGCAGGGGGAAGGAAAAGGAAGTTCAAAGGATTGTTAGAGGAGGGACTGTCACACAGATTGTTCTGACTGAACATTTTTTCAGTGTGGACCTCGCTGTCTGAGCCAGGTGCCCTCAGCTCCCTTTGCTGTCAGCAGAGAGAAGCAGCAGTAACCTCCTCCCAAGGAATCCATCCAAAACAGTTGTATGAATCATGTTTCTTTCCCCAGTGACAAGCCCAGTGCTGCAGAAAGGTGAAAGGCCGCAGATCCCACTCTTAAATATGGCTTGATTGATAATTCAGGCTTTATATTTTTTGTCCAAAAGAAAGAAGAAACAAAGGTGATACGTATCTGGCACTTGACATCTGTAGACCACAAAACATCTTACAAAGAAAGATCATCAGTATCCTAACAGAGCAATGGAGGTACAGCATTGCCTGCATTTGTTTAGCAGAACTGGGTAAAGCCTGGACTATCCCACATTTCTACCACAGGTTAAAAACATAACTATTTTTCCTGCTGTTCAGGAAGGCTCCCTGACATCTGATCTGCCCTTTTGAAGGAAATGGGCCATCAATTGGCCTCCCTACGCAAGGAGTATGGTCTGGGAACATATCAATGATTTTATAATAATCATTTGTATGAAAGCAGAGCACATCCGGAATCACATTAAGTAATCAGCATGTCCAGGTACATCTATCCTTTCCTTAAATGGCAGCAATATGAGAGCTTGATCTGTGCAATAAACTGCACAGAGTGGAAAATAAAGCTAGGAGTGTTCTCCACTGCAGAAACTCCATTATTTTCTGAGAAGTCACTCCTGATTTTTTCTTGTTTGAGACAGAGGAATTGCATCCACATGTAATCATGGTTTTAAGAGGTAATTTCAAAGGGCTGTAAGCCCTCTCTGTCTATCCTTTTTATTAAGAATGATGTTTTTTGGAGATCTTCCAATACTGAACACTCATATAATTCAGTTATTGCTCCAAAAGTAATCCTGTTTATGGTAATCATGGCAGGAAACACAGGCTCTGCCTTCATGAGCACACCCATAACATCTGTGGTACTTGCTTGGATCAGTGTGCTGAACATGGTTTCATAGCTGTAGAATTTAGAGCTTACAGATCATTTTCTAAGCATTAAAATGATTCTGAGGGATTTGGTGGGAAAGCTGGACCATTCCTTTGCCCATGTAATTTGTCACTGGCTCAGTCAGCACCCTGTTCCTGCTGTGGCCTGCTGCTGGAACATGGCTTCACTTGCCCCAGAAAGGACTCTTTTATTTTTGTAGGATGAGTGGGGGAAGCCACTTGGTCAGTAAGGACAGCAGGTACTCTCAGATAAACAACAAGCTTGTGAGGGAAGAGCTGGCCCTGCTGTCAATCCAACAGACTGTCCCTGAACTGCTCTGTGCTGCCTACACTGGTGTTTCTGGTTCTCCTCCTTTCTCTCTTCATTATTAGGGCTGCACAATCCTCAGCTTCTCTGTGCCTCTTCTTTCTAAAAGATGTTTTCACTCTGGAGATTCTGGCTGTCTTTCTAAAAGAGGCTCTGTCCTCTCTGGCACAGGGGTGCAAATGGGGAGGGCAGCAATAAGATGCAGTCATGTTAAGCCAGGCCAGTGAAAGGCTTTGCAATCCTCCACAAAAGACCCGTGGGCATCTCTGAGCAGTTGTGGTGAGGTCATCTACCACATCATCCCACACTGCTGTGCTCCTTCACACTGCCAAGCAAGACAAATGGCTTCAGTTCTTCCTGGGGACAGGATTACCACATGGTGGGCAACTGAAAGGCTCCATTAGGGGGTCCTGCTGGATCCAGGAAATGTAGGGAGGGAGGAATGCCAGTTCACATTGCCCTAAACCACATGCAGCTGATGGCATGGGATAGACACGAGGCCGACAGCTTATGCACGGCCACGTGGGGAGGGCACTATGGTGGCATAAAGGGAGTTTAGGTTTCCTTCCTCTTGGCCTGGCAAGTTCTGTACAGTATATCCAGGGGACTCAACAGATTTCCTGTACTTGATATTACAAAATAAAGAGCAAGAAATTGGTTTTAAACCTGAGGACTTGAGTGTTCTGTCATGCCAGTGTAACAGAGCAGGTCCTGTGTGCATCACATTGGATCTTTGGCTTATATTTTGCCATGCTGTGACCTTGCTAGCACAGCTGATTGTATGCATCAAATATCTCTGCTGCCCATTCACTGGAGAAGAATGAATGAAATTCTTTAAAAGTGGACTTACAGGTGTCTGTCAGTCTGTCATTTAGGTGCTGATCTCTCTTGGATGCTCCATTTCTACTGCGTATTGGCCCACACTCAGAATTGTTCTCTGACACAGAGGCCCACTGGGGTGGAACAGCTCCGTGGTTCACCTTGGAACACATGATGACATGTTTCATCTCTTCCTAAGGCATGAAATTATCTTAGTCTCCAAAGAGCTGTTGGGAATGGGCCCTAGCTCATGCCAGCGCCCAGTGCATAGCCAGGAGTTGCTTGGGGGAATGCAAGTTAGTACAACCCAAAACTACGCAAAGGCACATGAGTGCTTAAAGAGTAAAGAAACTCAAGTTTGAGTGCACTGGAAATATCCCCTGTCACTGTTTAACCTGCTGTTATTGTTGCCTCTGTGTACACTAGGAATTCAGCTCCCTGCTGAGAGAGATTGCTCCAGAGTACTTCCACTAATGCACCTGCAGTTACGCAGTTGCAGTGAGGAGGAATCTGTCAGTCTTAGGGCTATGACTGGCCACCAATTTCTGACAGTTTTGCCCATCTTTCAGAGGACGTGATGGGCTTGAAAAGAAGTTACCCCAGTTAGGGCAAAGCAGGTCTTGAACAGCTGCAACACAAATCTGTTTGCCCACAGTATAATATCGTGGGTATCGTTTGTAGATAAGGAAAGGAATGAAGAGAGGGAAAAGTCTGTACAATCAGGTACCATGTTTGTGAGAAAAAAGGGTTCTTCCAGAAAACCAACTCTTAGAAAACCTTTTTTATTCTCAGTCTGTGATTCCCCCTTTGTTTACGCTGGTCTGCACCAAATCCCCTCATCTAATGGTTTTGCTTGGCATCTTTTGATTCCATCAGTCAGTAGCTGTGTTAACAGAAGTATCTCTTCAGCTTTTGACAAGATTTTTAGTCATGATAATGCTATTGTATAAAACATCCAATTTTTTTCCTTTCCAGTGAGGATCGAGTCATTGAACATTACAAGAAACTAAATGGTCAGACAAGAGGTCAAGCAATTGTGAAGTAAGTGAAATAAGAGTGATTTCTTTGTGACCTTTGTTTTATTAGGAAATATTTATACAGGACTGTAAATACAATATGTTACTGTGCTTCCCATCTCATGCAATGCTTCAATTTTAAGTATTTCTTGGCATAATTATTTATTTATCAAAGTTATTTTTCAGATCATCCTCTCAGCTTCTCAGATGTGTTATTCTCTTTTGTGTTGTTTTGCAGTTACATGAGCATTGTAGAATCCCTCCCAACATATGGAGTGCATTATTACGCAGTAAAGGTACGTGCTACAAGAAGGGTCCGTCACTGAATTAAACTCTTGTTGGAGAGGGAGGGAGAGAGGTACAAACAGCCATCCTGCTCTCAGAATACAATACACTGCTACTAAAGTCTCGTTTCACTTCCTGAGGTAGGATAAACTCAAATCAACAGTGTGTTCATGTTTAGTAAATACAGTTCCAAAGAGGAAAATCCTGTTCTTGGAGATAAAACTCTTGCAGTCCTATTCTGCTGGAGTGTTCAGCTCACAGTCAACAGCATGGCAATGCCAGTGAACCACCACCAAAGGGACAAGCCAGACACATCTGTGGCAGACACTCCTTTTTGTAGCTCCAGGAGGTCAGACCTTTCCCAGATGGCAGATCCATGAACTCCTATCTAGGGCCAGCCATGACCTGCATACTGCAGCTCCCCTCACATGAGATATGTAGATGCATACAGAAATTGTACATCTTTTTATTGCCAGAACAGTGCTTTATACTAGAGATAGATAACACATTCTCATCCCCAAACGGCTTCCCACTTCTATGTGGACTTCATGCAGATATTAATGAAATCCCTCATTTCTTTTTTCTAATGATTTATCACCAAAATTTCTAGCCTCATATTATTATTACTTCCCTGCCTGACCAGCTGTGTAGATATGTTATTTTTTTTTAAGTAGAGAAATCAATAAACATAAAAAGAAAGCTAGATCAACATTCCCCAGAGCATATTCCCTCATTTATCACCCCTGAAGTTTTGATGTGTTTTCATCATTATCTCTGTGCACAGATCATATGGTTTTTCATACATCTGTAATGTCTTGCACACATAGGGTACCATAAAAACACAAATATCTGACTGTGCCTGTCTCAGGAGATGCATTTCTAGTCTATTCCTGCTAATAGAATGTAATAATAAGGTGTATTATTTGGCAAAAGCATTAGTCTCATCTTTTCCCAAAGGACAGGATCTCTCCAGCATCCTTTGCATCCAGATCTCCTGGACTACCCTAAATCAAGAAAAATCTAGTGGATTGTGCTGAATGTTCAATCCTGCAAACACTTGAGAGCTATTCCAGTGAGCTCCTCATGGTCAATAAGCAGCAGTGAGCAGCAATGAGGCAGCAAATATTGCACATAATAGGGTTTTGGTTTTGCTGTGTTTTACCCTGCCATTCTCTATCACATTAACAGAACAGATGTAATTTCACTGAGGACTTCAGCTCAGTAAATTGCAGAGACTGGTATCAGATATCAGCCATTACTCCATAAGGCCATTTTATTGCACACTCAGACACAAAGCAGTTGGGTCCGAGCCTGTCAGACCTTATCATTTGGTAGCTCTCAGATCCCATTACTGCTGCATTTTCAAGACTAATGCTAAAATCCCTCCACATAATTCAAGTCAGCTGGGTGATTCGCTTTCCTTCCTCTCCAATCTCTGAGTGTTCAGACTGAGTAATTTACAGAGAAGGAAAAGAGGATGCACCACTGCACAAGGGACCCATGTCAAACCTCCTCACCTCCCCTGGCAGCATTTTGAGTAACTTGATCACATGTGATGTATTTTAAATTGTTTTATATGTCATGGCCAAAGGTGAAACAGATCTCTTCTAAACACTGTGGAGCTTTGTGACTTGCGGGAACTTGGCAGGGGGAAATTTAACTACACCCAGTCAAAGATATCACTTGGAAACAAATCTTCATCTTGAACAACAACACAGGAAATCTCCAGCATTTCCCCATGCTATTCAATATGACTCCCTCTGTTTTCTCTTTCAGGACAAGCAGGGAATTCCATGGTGGTTAGGACTTAGCTACAAGGGCATTTTTCAATATGACTACCATGACAAAGTGAAACCAAGAAAGGTAAGTGTTTACTTTTCTGTCAAGGTCTGGGCTTGCCACGCATGTCATAGCTTGAGTCAAGGGTGTGATGTACACCAAATGCTGGCATTGATTCATGTGATTTTTGAAGGATGTTCATTTTCTCCCAAACTTGTCTGAATGTCTGCGAGGAATTATTGAACAAAAGTCACTCATAATTTGTTAAAAATTGTGGGGTTTGGAGGAAATAAGCATCAGTTAATCTTGCAATTTATGTTTCTTCTTTGTGTGGTTCATAAGACAGATGGGAACTCAAGGACTGATCCTCTCAGGTGCTGGATGCCTTCCATCCACTGGCATTGGTGGATTGGGGGTGCTCAGCCAACCCTCGGTACTATATTGTTAAGCCATAAATTGTCTGAGAGAGAAAGGGAAGAAGCAACAGGAAAGCTGCTTCCATTTATTACAAAAAGAAAATTGCATTACTTTCTCAGGACCAGGATCACATTTGATAAGCAACAATTTTACTAACTGAAGAGTTAATGTCAAGGTAGCAAGAAAAGATGACTTTCAACACATGCCTGAAAAAAGGGCATGGGAAGTTTTGATTCCCTGAGTTTAGCCTATTAGGGGGACCTGTGTGTTCTGATTTTCCCACCTAGGATGCCATCTGATACAAAAACCTCATCCCTGAGCAGGTACCCTGCAGGTGAGAATGCACAGCCTGTTACAGCAACAGTGTTTGCTGCACTGCAGACCTGTGGAGGCATCGGGAGGCAAGGCTTCAGGCTTGCCTGCAGGCTGCAGAACTGGGTGATTTGAGCAACTAGGCAGCTCCTCTGTGGATGCAAAAGCTTCCACAGTGAATTAATGTACTGTATTTCTCTTTGCATTGTGTCTGTGCCAATTATGCTTTCACCTCCTCTGGTAACAAGTTGGACACTGCCTGGTGCTCACAGAGGGTATCTTCTATTAAAATAAATTAGAATCAAGGTTTTGGTAGAAAACTGAACTGCTAAGGAGGCAACAAGAGACAATAAGTGCACCATTAGCCTTTTATTCACTGAAGGCTATTAATGGGACTTTTATTCATGGAAGGAAAAGATGAGGAGAGTAAGGAGGTCTTCAGAAAGACTAAAAGACACATCTATTTGGGATCAATCATTACCTGCAGGGCAAGCCATCCTCACACATGATAGTTTAAAACATGCCTAGGCTAGTTGTTTGCTCCCACATATCTCCAGTAGTGCCAACTCCCCAGGGAAGACATGTATTTAAAAGATGCCTTCAGAAGTCAGTCTTAGGAATACAAACATTTCTTTGGAAGAAATTAGTGCCCTGCCATGACAGGATTCAGCCTTTCACGTGTTATAGCAATTATTGTCAGCCCTCTTGGGATGAGAGGGTCGGTGGAAAGCATCAGAAGGAAGGAGAAGAGAGATCAGGTGGTCTGATTGCATGAGACACATTTTCACCAGAAGAGTCAAGCCTCCTTTCTCATCTTCTCTGCATTCTCTTCTCAGCTGTTCAGGGTAATCTAGTCTGTAGCATTGATTTTCATGCTTGATAAAATCTTGGCCAGCCTCTCTGTGTCCCCACTAACCTACCTCTAGCACTCACATTGCACCTCAAATCCAGGGCTTTAGGTGCCTCTGATCCTTTTTCTGCAAGTGTAACCCTAAAAAACAGGGTGCTGGTTTTCTCTATATTGGGAATTAGTTTTCTTTGATCTCAGTAAATCATGTATGAAATCCAGCAGACCCAAAACAATGGTGCTGCCTTATGTATAAACCACTGAGAACTGTGGCTTAATAGAAGTGGTCATATATCTGTGAGGGAAGGTTGGGTGGGAAGGGAGTGCAGGAATTTCCGGGCCAGAATCTGTCCATTGCCACAATCCAGATACCACAGCAGGGAAAAGACAGCCTAGATGAGCATTTCTCTGCTACGTGATGCTTGCAAACCCCATATGTTGGCAGAGCCATTCCAAAATGAACAGCCTAAATCAGGGATGGGACTTGGACAGAGGGCCTGAGGCTTCGTTACTTCTCCATGGAGTGGTTTTGCCTTCTGTGGAGCAAGTAAAAAGACTTCTTATCCTACACAGGTGGTAAAACCCCTCTGGCGAGAGCAGATCAACTGCCTCAGCGAGGCGCAGTGTTTAATCCTCTGCTAATTAGATTGTAAAATTGCGCTCGATAACCCTGGTATCTGGGAGCAGCCTGCCACAATATCTGATTCATTTCACTGCACCAGCATGGGCTGGTTCCAGTCTGTGCTGTGCAAACGGGAGGGGTAAACCTTACTGAACTTTCTGCGAGGTAAAATTAGTGGGGGAGGGGGAAAGAGATATGGCTTTTCTGATCTTTAATATTTTGTTCCTGCGCACTGCTGATGCCAGAAACAAATTGAAAAATTACAGTGGAAAAATAAGCCTCCCTGGAAAAAAACACGAGCAGAAAATTGTAGCAAGAAACCAGCTGAAATCAAGACATTTATGTTAAGTGCATATAAAAACCTTGCTTGTCCTACGAGGGAGATTGTAATGTTTTCCTATATGTCATCCTGGATAGATTTCCATGTTTCTTGTGTTTGCAAGTAAAACTGTAACCCACACTAAGCAGCTGAACCTATCTCGGGCGATCCCATTAGCAGTCACTCAAAACCATGGTTTTATTAAATTGCTGGAGTAAATCAGCCATGTGTCTCTAGAAAACTAACCAGGTTTGTCAGCAAGTTAGATGAGACTGGAGAGGGGAATTGAGGCTGACACAGGGCCAGAACCTCGTCCTGCTTGCACTCTTCTCACTCAGGCATCAAGTTCTCCAGCATTACTGGGGATGCAGCTTAGATGGGTGTCTGGCACCTAGTCCTGGGTGGTTCAGATGGGAATGTAGGGCTATTAAACTGGAATGCAGTTGTACCTAGACTGCAGAGACTAATGTGTCTCTGTGCTTCTATTTTTATGTTCCTTCTTGCCTATGCTTGAATTCTGTGGAAACCCTGAATCTACCCAAAGCCATCACTTTGAGGTTCATCCTTTGTCTTCTGCCTGTTGAGGGCTATCTCACAAACTCAGCAAACCCTGCCAAAAGCTTCCTTTTGAATGTTGCCTGTTCCAGTGCAAATTTGGTCCATGTGACTTATAATCTGCTACCTGTTCATTCTTGGGTGTTAAATAATTGCAAAAGTTTTGGTATACTTCACGAAATCCAACGCTCCAGCTGAACAAGAAGAAGGGAGTATGAGGTGTGGAAAGATGGCTGCTGTCCTGCCAACCATGTATTGAGGCATTCTGGAAGTTGGGCTTGCAGAACCAGTGTCATTTGTGTAGAAGCAGCTCACAGCTTCCAGGGTGGACAGAATCCCTTTCCCTCTATGTTAAACTTAGCTTCTACAAACACTTTCTTGTGAAAAGACCAAATCCATCATTTTCAGAGAAAGGTCATTGGAGGGTTTTTTGCTTGAATTTCAGAGTAGCTGGAAAGAAAGCCAAGGCACTGCAGCTGCCCTGTGTGAACATTTGTCTGTGAGTGGTGTTTGTCCATTTCAACCAGGACACAGGGATGTGACTCCACTCCATCCCCAGAGACCTGTACACAAAGAGCCACAGCGTAGCCTGGAGCTCTGAGATTTGCACACCCAAGTAGCAGCACTAGGCATATCTCTTGTTGTTTTAGTGAGATATTCCCACTGATTTAAGAGCCCAAAGGCATTTTTTTAGTGCACACGGCTTAACAGTTAGTAAACAATTAACTCCAAGCTGAAGAGTGAATGATTAACAAAGTCTGCCAAAGGACTTCCATATGGCAGATAAAAAGACAGAGAAAATGTTTAACTTATCACCAGAAATAAAATTACCTTAAAGGGGAGTCTGGTAATGTTTAGTTGCTTTGTAAGAAATACATCTATATAGTGTTATCTCATTTTCTTCTATAGAAATCTAGTGGCAATGAAGCCTAAAGTGAGCCTTTTTTCTCAGGCTCATAAACATTATCACTACTCACATTATTTGGTAACTGAAGAGAACCCAAAGGGAATAAAGGCTTTTAGAAATAAGATAAAATGTGATGGCATCACAAAATTCAGCCATGAATGTAACTTGACAAAAAATTTCCTTGTGAGAGCCACCAGTTTCTGCCATTTCTTCTCACCGTTACCCTTTTTCTGAGATTAAATGAAGCATGCTGTGAAAATGCTCTGTCCCTTGCCATAAAGTCTCCACAACAGTCTGTGGATTCTCGTGACAAAGAATTTAATTTGTAGTTTTTAGTGTCACTGTGAATCCAAAGCAAAAGTAGCAGGTTGATTTCCCATTTAAATGTGCAAAAACAAGAGGCGAGTCGGACCCATCCTACCAAGCAATGCAGAGCACAAGTAAAGTCAGTAGTTTTAAGTGCCTGATCAGAGAAAAATCACCTGCTTGTCGAAAGCATGAGCAAAGTAATCAGTACATTAATTGTGTCCAGAAAGTGAAAGATTGCTGTCTGGTGCCACTTGGCCTTTTCCAAACAAGAGATAGAGTGAACTTTCCCAATTCCAGAGGGAAAATGAGATATTTACACAGGAGGAGCAATAGCCTAATTAAGAGCTGCTTTATTGCAGAACAAATAGATCCTCTCTGCTTTAGGGCATAATGAAGCATTGTCAAGTCAGTAATTCCATTGATGGAGTGGTTAAACTTGTGCTTCCTGTGGTGAAGGAGTGACTGCCCAGTAACTTAAAAAAACTTAAAGTAAGGATTGATGTGAAATGTACAGAAACTAGTGAATGATGGGGAGGTGGAAGCTGATGAATTGCTCTCTCTCTGAACTGACACAGAACATCAGGACAGTCAAAAACGCAAAAGAAACATGAAATTCAGATTAGTTACAGGGAGCCCAATTCACTTGTACGGCTCCTTGCCACATGATACAATAGAGGCCAAGAAGGACTGAAGGTAGGACTAAAAGTGTAACCCTTCATCCAGGGTTTAACACTGAGTTGGGTATTTTCAAAGAGGATTTTGGAAGGGGTTATAAACCTTCATGTTCAAGGAGGGTGCTTGATTTGACACCAGGTTGGTTTCTGTTGTGAGAGGCATGGAGCATGTGTCCGACTCCTCTTGCTGGCATGCTGCTGAGCCACAGGGTGTATTCAGAACAGGCTGGACTTTCTCTAGGGCATTCAGAATCAAGTGAGGTCAGAAAATGTATTGGACTCGTGTTTCATTGGGCTCATCATCCTTTCCTAGGACTTTTGCAAACACCTTTGCATTGCAGACAGGGATAAAAGATTTCAAATTTACAAATGATAAAAAAGGAGCAGAAACCATTTCCAGGAAATACTGGTTTAAAAGCTTGTGGAGTCTCAATGGCATTGCTGTAATAAATTATTCACTGTGATTAGCTGGCTGTTAAGGACTACCTGCTGACTCCTTCTGCTCTATGCTTTTATTTCTCTTGCTGTTGCTGATCCTTCATGCTTCTTGGATTATGGACTTGGCTGTAAACTGAACCAATCTTCAGGTCACAGCGGGTTCAACTTATTTTATAGTGCAGTAATTCAGTCTTGGTTTAGTATTTGGAAATGTGCAGCACGGGAGGAGGGAGATGTATACAAAGCGAGGTTCCACGCTGTTTCTTCTCATAGAGAGAGATTGCTCACCCAGTTTCCTTCCTTATCAAAATGTAAGACACAGACCTGCAACCACTGAAGAGCAGACACAGTTTAAAACCTTCCCCTGCTGAAATGTCTTACTCCATCCCCATTAAACAGGAGACTATGTTCTCAGCAGCACCTTTTTTGCTGCTGTTCGCTCTCAGTTTGCGGTTTCTACCATCCAGCACCAGGCACTTCCCCTTTCAGCATCCACTAGTCCATGCCTTACCACTGTGCCAAAGAGCTGCCAGACACACTGGGAGCTGAATGAATGACATCAAAGCACACTGGGCTGGAAAGCAGAATTTTGTCCCTGACACTGAGAACTTCCACAGGATTTGGCTGGACGTGCCACTGGGCTGTGATTCAGTGAACATTTCTTTTGGCAGCAGTATCAGCTGAAGTGGCCTTCAGCACCCTCCTCCCCCATGGCAATCCTGCCAACACTGCTCACTTCCTCCCCTGGGCCCCTTCCTCAGCCATCCTGGTATAATTGTGTGGTCAGGAAGGAGACTGCTCCAGAGAAGGAATCAGACTGGCTCAGCACAACCTAGCCATAAAAGATGGTCACTCTTAACCTCGATCAGTTCCCAATTCCATTCACCACCTGACCCACAATCAGTATCCTACAGCAAAGCTGTAGGAGCTGGATATGGATACAGGCTGCATAAATCACTGCAGCCAGAGAAAGAAACAGCCATTAACCTACACAGTAACTTCATGGAGCGAGACAAGAGCTTAACAGCTCAGAACAAGTTGGAAGGAGTTCAGCTGCATGGAATTTGTCATGGTTGAACCAGGATGAATTAACAGTTATATATAAGGTCATCGTCACCACTTTTTCCTCCTCATAAAAGCTATTAAAAATTTGCTTCAGTGTCTCTCCCAAACACGGCTGATTTCAGACAGGTGAGTAGATTGTCTAGGTAAACTAACTTTTTAAAATCATACAATAGTCATACTCAATTTTCATTATGTAGGTAAATTAGTTTGATCAACTACAATGTTTGCAAACATTAATGCATAGTCTAAGGCACTGCTGTTTTATAAGGAAACCTACACTATTCTGATGATTTCATCTGCTGTGGTGATACCATTAGACATAGTTCCCAGGGTTTTCTGTGAGAATTTACATTCAGAAAGGCTAGAGCATGACATCCCATCCCATGATCTAGCCAAGTCAAGCCCATGGCTATCATTAAATATAGGAGTAGTCCCATCAAAATAAAACTCCCTTCTCTAAGTGCTTTGTCATATTCAGGTCTTAAGGAGTAATTCTCTGTAAAAGCAGCAGCCAAATCTTAAATGATTCTGCAGCACGCAGCGGGAACTTCAACAAGATGCAAAGACAAATCACTCCGACAGCACAAAGTAAAACAAATTGGACCTCAGAGCCCTGGAGTTAGGGTGGAGATCTGGAGCGAGATTGAAACCTCCTTGAGCACTTATGCTTGGCTCTGAAGTAGTAGCAGGCTCCTCCACACCCCACCCTGCTCAGATGCTGTCTCTGAGCTCACCAGGGCTGCTTCCAAGGCCTGGCCACTTCTATCACCAGATGAAGCCAGGCAGGGGTCCCATTACTCGGTGGCTGTGGGCACAAGGCACCTTTAGACAGTGGTCTGGGCAGGAGGCTCAGAAGGTCGAGCACTGCAGCCATCACCATGAGAGTGGGATTGCTGCTGCCGTGGCACTCCCTCTGCAGACACCCAGCATCACGGGAGTATTTTCAGTCACACAGCCTAATTCACACTGTGCATTGCCACAGCGGTGTGGGATGGGAATGGTGATTCCTGTATCTCGGTTCCAAAACAGAGGTACTTTAGCCAAGCCACTGGAGAAGACATAAGTATCCTTAGGAGAAAGAGTAGCAATAAAGGTTTGTGAGCAGCATAAATCCTCCTTGGGTGCCACAGTTGATTCATAGGCTACAGACTGGGCATCCTTTATCCAATACACAATATATTGTACCAGAAAGGAGAGCTCTTCAATGCAGAAAGATCCAGTCACTTTGATGTCCGTTCAGAGAACAAAAGGGAGAAAGTTTAGCTTAAACCAATCAGGAAAAAAAAGTTCTTTGTAGACCTGGTGATCTAGAGACACACAGCATGGTGACAGCAATGCAAAATCTAACAGCAGCTACCAGATATATATGTGCAGTGAAAGTGGATTTGGTTGTATATAAAGTCAAGGTCTGATCTCCCAGTCTGTGTAGAGTTGCAGAACAAATATCAAGTTGCATTATGTAGACAAATAATGCTTTGTACAAATAGCAGCTCTTCCCTCTGTGATCTGATGCTCTGCTGTCTCTCTGAGCCAATAAGCCACTTTGAAATTTAATAGGGAATTGTGTTTCCATAATGGAAATGAATGCAGAGTGGTTATTATATAGACCTAGATGCAATTTGTGTTTGGTCAAGCCAGAAATGTTTGCTGGCGTAGTGTGGTCCCACAAGAACAGCACACAGCAAAAGGGATCTCAAACTAGACCAGAAATTGTTTGTTTGGCAAAAAAAGAGGCCTGAAGCCTGAGGCGAAGAAGTAATTAGATAGTGAGCTGGGATTGCTGACAGACCACTGAAAGTCCCACTTAGCCAAGCCATTCTCTCATTCCATGAGGGAAGGGAGGATGGCAAACCTCTGGGAAGATCATTGGTAGGGCTTTTCCCACATCAAATCACACAGGAAATATTTTCTTTTCCTTTTTGTTTTGGGAAGTGAAAGAAAAAAAATACCCCAAACTAACAAAAATAAAAGAATGAATGGAAGTGTGGCAGGATGGAGGACTAAGTTACAGTGCAGCAGCATTCCCATCTCATGACCCAGGGGCACCCTCAGCAGTGGGTCACACTAAGTCACAGGTGACAGCCCACGGAAATCTCTTGGTAAATCTGCCCCTGAAACAAGAGCCCATTTGTTCGAGCTAAGATGGTGCTGTTCTGCCTGGACCAAATCCTTCCTCCTTCACTCTAACTAGTTTGACAGAGGTATGATTGATGGGAGCAGGGTTGGCTTGAGGCAGAACACAAATCCATGCCCGGAAACCATGGCCCCGCTGAAATCACTGGGACAAAACTGCCATTGACTTCGCTGGAACTGTGATTTCCATAGAGTTTAAGGCCAAAAAGGGACTGCTCACAACCTCCACCCTGACCTCCTGCCTAACTCAGCTCCTAGAATTTTGCTTGCTGGTTTGTTCAGTGAAGGGAATTACATTTCCAAGGAGGAATTTATTTTGTTATGTTAGTTTTGTCTTTAAACTGCAGCACAAAAGACTTGGGAGTTTGTAGCTGCACTCGTGCAAGCTGTGTGAAAATTCTGTCATTGTTTTAGTTCCATTGTTTAATACCAGTTTTAGTACCAGCATGTCATCTAGTGCTGGCTTTTGCCCATAGCGTAGGCGAGGGAAGGGGTTGCATTGGAGCTGTTAGAAATGTGCCACATTATTTCTGTGCCTTTCCTAGAAGCCATTCAGAGCATCCAGTCCGGGTGGTAGTCCCTGAATTTGGAGGGATGATTGTTCCTTCTGCGTAGTGTGATTTAACAAGGCATTAATCATGTGGGAAGTGGCAAGACTTGAAGGACTGGGAGAAGCCATATAGGTCAGCAAGTTCAACAGCAATTACAGTTGGTCATTTATTAAATGTTTAGAATCAAAGAAAATTATGGGTCAAAAAGGGCTCTGGAGGTCTCTAGTCCAACCTCCTGCTAAAAGTTGGGCCACCTTCAGGGTTTGATCTGGTTACTCATGGCCCTAGTGTTTGACCACCCGCACTGATTATTTTGGGGTTTGGGGTTTTAATTTATGTGTCTTCTGCTAATTTCCCTTGCTGCAAGTGTGTCTATTGCTTGCAGCTTGTGTGTCTATTGCCTCTTATACTTCGCTGGGCACATCTGAGCAAAATCTGTCTCCATCTTCTTTGCAAATCCCCCTTGGGTCATCAAAGAGAGCTAACAGCAGGTAGATCCTCTGTAGATTTCTGCAGATGGTTTGATTCTGAGCAGCCACTAAGCATGATATCTGGAACCCTTGAGAGTGTGTGCATTCAGCCCCATCTCAGGTGATTCAGCACACAGAAAAGAAAAAGAAAATTAGAGTCCTGGGCATTTATATTTGGTTCTTGAGAGACCAAATGCAAAATGATTCAGACTGTGTCCCCACAGTTTGCCCAGCCATAGCACACATTCCCCAGTTCAATGCTGAGTCTGCCTCTTCTGGGCACAGCAGGCAGAAAACAGTATCAGGGACCCTGTACCCCAACCTCAGGATTTGGAATTATTCCAAAAGGTACTATTTGGGCATGTTTCGCTATGTACCATAGTCCAGACAGCACTGTGCACCAACCTCCAGTGCTGGCCTTCAGCAACCCCCTCTGTCCTGTGCCTGAGCTCAAGGGCAACACAGGAGCAAGCAACAGCCTCACTACTGCCAGGGATTCCCAAATGTACAGCATGGTACTTCCACTGACTACTCAGGCAAGGCTCCCTGAGCACAAAGCGACAGAGCACACTCCAGTGCCTAGCACTAACTCAGGTCCCCACACCTCTGCAAAGTCCAGGTCACCCAGGCCACAAGTGACCAAGCCAGAAGCAATCCCTGGTATTTCATTCACAAAACACATTCCCTTCTTTATCAGGAACCTCCAGCATTTTTCAAATACTCTGACGCTGACCCTACCTCCTGGCATGTGCAAACCCCACAGTACCAGCCTCATGGTCAATAAAAATGGTAAAAAGTCCTTCAGACTCACGTGGCTGAAATGGATGCAGAACCCTGGGCCTCCTCTCTTCCAGGCTCAGCTTAATTAAGGACCAGCCAGCAAACCACAAGTGTGCTCACAAAAGAAGCTTGCATCTGAAGGGCTTTGACTGCAGCTCTTTGTAACTAGTCACAGACATCTGGTGCCTGGCAAGCTTGTCTGCTTCTTGGAAAGGGTTTCCAATGAGAAAATTCCTGTAGCTTGCACCTGAATTCTCCGCAGCACACCATGCAGCGCTCAGATCTCTCTCCTGGCTCTCTTCTAAGCTGCCAGCTTTGTAGAAGCCATTTCTGGCACCGGTTTCCCCATCATGGCCTCCCCACCCACCCCAACACATTTTAAACACTGCACAGGGTCTGACAGGGAACAGTTATTCCCTTGAATATTCATGGGTTGATAAGCAGTTTTTCAAATTCAAGTGATAGTGTCAGTTCCAGTTTTATTGGCACGATGAAACAGAGACCATGGTGGGGACAGGCCCCTCAGAGGAGGAGGGAATAAGGGTAATTCTTTTCTCCTCTTTTACTAGCCCCTTTCACGTGTATGTGTGAGTGTGCAGCTGTGCTCAAAAGCCAGTCTCGGGGATACTTCCTTAAGTATCTGTTGAAGATTAAATCATCTCATGTGCAGCCTGTAATGATGGCCACTACCAAAAATTGTTCCCATCTGAAAGCTGCCCAGTGCTGCTGATCCAAAATGAGCTGCTGACCTCAGAAGAGAACCCAGCGGGCAAACCACCACATCACAGAGACTTGGCCCTCTGCAGCACCGCTAATTGTCCCCTTGTCTGCAGGCACCAAGTGAAGGCAGCTACTCAGGGGCAGGGGAACTGTGCTCTAAACTTGTGATAATGACTTTCTCCTAAGCCCCATTTCCAGTGTGTTTGGGGAGATGGTGTCCCAGTCCCTGCTGAGGTACTCTTTGTCAAAGGATCACTGCACCTCTGATACAGTCCCAGTAAAACCAGTACAAACTGTCCCACCCACAAGTGCAGGCATTGGATTTGACCCAGCAAATTCACCAATCCTAAGCTAAATAACCCAAAACCAGACCCCACCTTGGTGCAGGGAGAGGCAAACCTGCCATGAACATGGATGCTTTGACTCCAACCAACCCCAAAACCAGCACGCATCTGTTGTCACTGCATTTCCACAAGACCCAGTTGAAATTACGACCAGCTCCCTGCTGTGGCTCTATTCCCCAGTGAAGGCTGCAAGCACTGGCGTGGTAAAAGGATCTTGATGGGTAAAAATTATGCTTCCATTTAGGAAGACCCACTAATGGTACCTTGTGCATCTGTCACTGCATTAACATCAATTTGAGACTGTACATAAGGTGGGCAACTGGTGAAGGGAACAGCTTGCTTACATTAGGAGGTCTGGCTGAAGGGGGACTTTGGGCTTTGTTTCTCTGGAGGGATTGTGATCAGCTAACAGGAAAGTGGATACTTTCTTGTGGGTATTCACATTTTTACAGATTGGATTCCTTTTGTCTAGGAAGGGGGAGACCTCTCAGATCAATGTGGGAAAAAGGAGTGGAAGACTGTAGAGTAATACTTGGGGAGTAAATGGAGCACAATTACAGAAATGGTAAAACACACGTGTGCATTCTGGAGAGCAGGGCTATGGAATAAAAGACACAAACTTAGGTTGTGGGGTCACTTCCACCCCCTCCCTCCCAAGAGTCTGGATTTGCCTCCTTCTCCACCCTGCCAAGGAAAACAGCAAAACTAAATATAAAAATGCAGCAATCTGGGGAGCTGCTCCAGTGCCCAAAACGTAGGTGTCTAATGCTGTTTTAGGCACTGCTGGTGATCCAAGACATCTGCGTGGGGCTGGCAGATACAGCACCGGACCTATGTCAGGCTCCCTCCCACCCGGGGCAGCAGCCAGGGGCCAGGCAAGGAACCCTGGGGCATGGAAAAGGGCACTCCATGCCTACATTTGGGCATCTGAACAGCTTCCCCAGAACCCTGCGTGTTTGGACAGTTGGAGTTAATCATCAAAGAGAAATGAGAAACAGAGCTTCACTTAGCAAACAGCACTGTGAGATTTGGTAGCAGAGAGGGTAAAATAGAAAAGGATCTGAGCACAGGGGATGGTCCGGCAGAGTCAGGGGGGAGGATGGGCAGCAGAGCATCCAAATAGAGCAGCTGCCAGCAGCTCGGAAGAGTTTCAAATTCCTTCTGCACCACGCCGAAGTTTAGTCATAAATGACAACGGGGGACCTGGGGACAGAGGGATATTTTCTGAAGGGTGTGATCTGCTGGCTTTTTAGACTCTTATGTGTTCCACATGTCTGAGAGCCTCCCAAACACGTCCTCTGCACATGCCGTGCAGCACAGCCGCGTTGGCCTCCCCGCCCTGCGGACGGGCATCTGGAAGCACAGAGGGATGTTGTCGGCTTGACCCCAGTTGTTGTCTGTGGGAGTATAGGCCCCAAACTTCCTTTTCATGCCTTTGAAGCCAGGCGCTTAAAGAGGAGTCAGACTTCAGCTCCCGGCTTAACCCTTTCACCCCATGTCTGTCCTCCCTCGGTGGGTAAAATAGTGGGTGTTTCTGTGTTCCATTTGGTGTTTACAGCTTTTATGCAGCAATTAATATTTCCAGTGGAGGATTAAAATAATCCCCTAAGGACAATGCAACTCAGCCTTTCAGACTTCCCATCTCTCCTGGCACCCTTCTTCCCCTATCCCCCCTGCAATGTGGACAGCTCCAGATATGGGGCAGCTCAGTGCCCTTCTTACCCCCAATCCTTCCTTCCAAGCACACTGTTACAGAAAGGAAAAACAGAGAAAAAAAAATTTGGAAACTTTAACAAACAAATATTTTCAATTCTGCTGCCCCTGAAATATCAGCAAGGAGAACGTTGTGGATCCTCTCTGTGATTTGTTTTATTCTCTAGATTTCAGCTCCACCAGCAGCTGTATCAGGGCAAATCAAATTATGCCTCCTGTTTACTTATCTCCAGAGCGCTGACACTGGCAACCGAGGCTTATCTCGGCGTGTCAGGAGCCAGCGCCTTCCTCGGGGGTGGAACAGGAACTCCACAGAAGCCACTTGGACTGGGAGAAGGAGTGTAAATCAGGGAAAGCTCTGCTGGCTGTGCTCCCCAGCAGCGAGGCTACGTTCCCCAGCTCTGCTGCTTGCTTGGGGCAGTGCAGGGAAGCCGAAGTCCGAGATGCCCAGGGGGGTGGAGGCTGCCTGCTCCCTGTGGATTAGCAGCCTGGGAGCCAGGGTTTGGATTTCGGCTTACTCATTTGTGAGGAGGAGGCAGCGGTGGAGCTGCCGGCGGTGGTGACGGTGTGGTGATTTGCGGAGCTGGCATTGTTTCGCTGTCACCGCGTCCTTCACGCTGCTCCTGAGGTCGGTCCGGGCTCCTGCCTGGGAGATGGGGGTTATTTCATGGCAGAAGTGGGAGCACAGGGGCCGTGTGAGCGTATCCCACTGCCCAGGAGCTCGCAGAGCCCTCCAGGGCTGGCCCATGCTGACTCGGGGGTGAGGGCTCGCCGCATTTTACTCCCATGAACAGCTTCGTGCCTCAGTTTCCCCCGTGATAGTAGTGTTGACTTTGTCCCAGTACTGCTCTGAGATGCCCCGGCAGGGCAGCCTGTAAAACAGAGGCTGCGATATGCCCTGCTTATTGCCGAGTTTTGTACCGCCGGGAGCACCTGGAGCCTTGGGCATCGCCACCACGAGTCTGACAGCACCTGGGACTGATAAACTGCGCTCGGCTCATGCTGCTGCCAGCTTTACATGGATTGCGGATAAAAGCTGAGCTGGCTATCACACTTGGGTGGAGCGGGAAGAGACGCCCTCAGGGGGGTCTCACCTCCTTCACCCCGGGGAAAGTCTGCTGTGCCGGAGGCCGATGCACCCACCGCAGCTGCCAGCCCTCCAAGGAAAATGTAGTCGAATCTCTGTTTGCCCGCAGTTTGCATGTGTTTGAACGCACTTGGCCCCGAAGAGCGAAACCAGCGCCCTTCCCCGGGCAGCGGGGGCCCGGCGGGAGGGAGGGACGGACGGAGGGAAGGAGGGACAGAGGACGCCGCCCGCCCCCGGGGCTGCCCCGCGGGTGCGGGGCGGGGGGCGCGGGCGGGACGCGGCCGGGGCGGAGCGCAGCGCAGCGGGGCATTCCCGCCGCAGCGCCGGGAGGAGGCGGCGGGCAGGGCTGGGCGCGGGAGCGCAGCGCCTCATCCCCTTCTTCTCCCCGCAGATCTTCCAATGGAGGCAGCTGGAGAACCTCTATTTCCGCGAGAAGAAGTTCTCGGTGGAGGTGCACGATCCGCGCAGGTGAGACACGATGCGGGCCGGGCTGAGCTGGATCCTGCCGAGCCGCGCTGAGCCGGGCTGTGCAGTTCCGAGCCGGGCTGAGCCGGGTCCTACCGAGCCGGGCTGAGCCGGGTCCTACTGAGCCGGGCTGAGCCGGGTCCTACTGAGCCGGGCTGAGCCGGGCTGTGCGATGCCGAGCCGGGCTGCCCCCGCCGCTGTGCGGGAATCGCTGCTCTTGGTCGCTGGGGAACACGTAAGAGAGAGGCAGCGGATACCATGCCGGCGGCTGCTGCTTCTTTCCAGCGGGACATTTCGGGTTCTGGCGTGCGTTTTTGAGGATGTGTTTCCCCTCGGCTCCTAGCGGTATTTTTTTTCCCCTTCCCTCTGTTCTGGCACCTTGTGACCCGCCGGACTGTGCAGCTCCGGTGACCCAACTGCAGTGCCGGCAGCCCCCGTGTGTGAAAGGGGGGTTTGCCTTGTCCCTGTGTTTCACTCAGAGCCCGGAGATGAGCGCCAGATTTTGTACTCACACGCTTCTTTGTAAATAAATATTCAGTAGTGCAACTGAAAGGAATGGCACGGAACCAGAGGTTTACCGGCAGCCTGGATGAAAGCCCATCAGTCTTTTTGGCACAGGAGTCTTTTTTCTTACTTTGGAATCCTAATGTGAGAGTTCAAGGGACTGTGCTGCATCCCATCAGTGCATTCAGCACCCGTGGTGTGTCTGTGTTTCTGGATGGTTACTGCACACAGGGTGTGCATGGCTCTGAAAGTTGTTCTCACTAAAAGCAGTGTCTCGCTTGCACTGTAAGTATGATACCACTGATGGAAACCACCTCTCTTCCCAGACTGATTTGATGTGCTGCTGGTAGTAGTGTGTTTTGCTGATCATTCAGCTGTGATTCTGTTTCACCTGTTTCCCATGCCTATCTGTGTACTAATATATGTACTTTTGTTAGGGGGATTTTGCATGCAGTTTCTATCCTTATTTACCCTGACATGAGCACAGTCACACCAGTACAACAGTGCCTGTCTGCATATGTGCGTTTTGTTAAAACAAACGCCAGGTAAAGCAGCGCATATCATTGTGCAGCTCCAGGTCAGCAGAACCTCAAAGCATCTGCTTAATATTAAGCATGTAAACAGTCACATGAAATCTAGCAGAGAGAATTCCCAAAGTGGAGAATACGCTGAGAGATCTTTCAGCAGCAGGAGCTGGGGGTGGTGCACTCCTTCCCCCACTGAGGCTCCGGCAGCCAGCGAGGCATCAGAAACACGTGCTGTGAGCAGCCAGCAGCCCCTAAATGCCCCAAGTTCTGGCTGTTTCCTGGAAGGAGCAGTTGCAAGAAAAAGAAAGGAAATAGCTCTGAGACCTTAAAATCAGGGTGACCTTTGCAACTCGATGTCATGCATGAAATGTGACCACACAGAGCGACCTCTTCTCTTTCATTTGTATTTAGATGATAGGAATTAGTGACACAGAAGAGCTTCCGTTTTTTATTCCATTGCATTGTTTGTCTGACTCAACACCAGGAGGACAAAGCCCTGTCCTGCATTGTCAGCCTGGTACTTTCTTGCTACAAAGGAATTAGTTTGGTTGGGTTTTGTATCATTTTCACTGGTTTTTGTATCCAGAGTGGCACCATCCAGGTGGAAGCGGTACTCAGGCTGTAATGCAGCACAGCACGTTGCAGTGGCGTGGTGGTGGGAAGACAGCTCGGGTTGTAGTCTCCCAGCCAAGTGGGATGGACTCCTGCGAGGAGTTGTTCAGCGTGTGGAGGCGGAGGAGTAGCCAACGCAGTGCTCTCTCCACATTCCTCTCCTCGTAGCCAAACCAGAGCCTGAGTCAGCGAGGCCACAGTCAGGAGAGCGAGCGCAGCTCCGTGGTTGTGGCCAGGGCTGGGCAGCACAATGTATGTTTTTAAGCCCTGCCTCTGCCCATGGCTTCCTGTCCCCAACAAGCCACTTACTCTCCTTTCATTGCAGTTACTTATCCCATAAAGGAGGAAAATGATACATTCTAGGGGCTGTCAACAGGGTTAATTCCATAGTGTACGTAGCATGCATGAAGGGAAGTCATGGAAAAAACTCCCATGGGCCATATCAGGTCTTCAAACACAGCTTTCAAACACAAGCCCACAGCACTGACCAGCAAAGTCTGCAGATGCTCTGATGGAATCTGCAGTTTTGATGGGAAACATGTACAGATTACAAAAAGAAAAGAAATTAGAAATCACTGCTTTTATAGTGCAAAGATGAATGGTTTGCACAGTATGTTTCTAAGAATTCAGGAGTAACTGTGTTTGAACTGAATAGGTTGACACCAGAATTAAGGCTTCAGCCCATGTTTGAGTGCCTTAATGCCTTAGAGCCTCACGTGCCTGTGTGCTGCAGTGGTTTGTGTTCTTAGACCAATACAAAGCATCCAGAGTTAGATCCACTCTCCAGTCTCACTTTCAAGAACACCTCCCAGCACAGCCTTCATTCCCTGTGCAGTGACAGGAATGAGGCAGCCCAGCACCATCAGCCGCTGTCCTGTTGCATCCATGGAGACTTTTCTCACAAGAACAATACTCTAAGTGGGACAAGGTCTCTAGCACCATTCACAAGGAAAGGACTCAGCACAGGGTAACACTGAAACATGAGATCCCAGTTGTCTCAGACCTTGTTTGCATTGGCCACGGCTGTTTTCTCAGAAATTTCACTCTGATTTGTAGCTCCATAATTTAGCTTTAACTCATTTTGAAGCACTGAAAAGGCCCTGATGCAATGGCTGTCAGCCCTCTCCCAGACTGAACACTGCCAGCAATTCTCATTTTGTTGCAGAATTTTGGTTTTCTTGCATTCTTGGCTCTATCACAACTCTTTTCAACTGCTCACCTCTCCATGTTCACCTCCAACTTTGGACAAGGCAGTAGCCCACAAGCACCAGAAGAGAGGTGGCCAGTGAATGTGCAGTTGGGGAACTTTAACAGGCTCGAGGACTTGTAAGTGCTGATAAAAGAGTTGAGTCTCCCTTGCACAGCACAGTAGAGTTCCTGGGCTGTCCTGCATGGCTCAGAGTCCCTGCTGACTGTGGACTGTGGCAGCCCCTCTGTAGCACTCCTGCTCCCCAGGCTGTCTCTTGCACTGGTCCGTCTTCACCATTCATGTCTTTCAAAGTGTCACATTTCTGAGCAAACCTCTGTACCCATGTCACATCATTTCATAATCCTGCTCCACCACAAGACTCAACAGACTGGTGAGGCGGCCCTCATTTATTTGGGGCTCTGTAGGTCAGTGGTGTGGTTTATTCTAGCCAGAGCTCCATCCCTGCAGTGGGAGGAGTTCCACGGACTGGGATGCTGAGAGCCTGGATGTGCTGGTGTCAGGGGCTCTGCTGGTGGGGTTGCTTTTCAGGGATGGGGAGGAATAATCAAGCAGGTTTGTACAGCTGTGAAAGCATGGGGAAACCTAACCTGTGGTGTTTTGCTAGTGTTTGAGAACAATTGGGAGTCCCAGAGAGGAAATATTTAGCTCTTATTTTTCCTGTTTTTAAATTCACTCAGTTAATCACCGAGTCCTGTTTTTCTCTCCAGGGCACTAGGCAGCCCCCTCTGAGGCTCACAACTCCCTGCCCCCATCCCATGTGGCAAATCCTGCTACATCGGTTTACAAGTGAGGAAATCAAGGTTCCTGAAGAGTTTTTCTCACATTCCCTAAAGTGGCCATTGATCCTGTGGATCTTAAGTTGTTACCTGGGTCCTAATATTTCAGAGCCACTGTCCAAAGCCAGAAGTGGTGGAGGGTGTGAGGACTTAGCCTCGGATGTCTCCCCATGTGATGAGACACACAGGATTCATGTAGGCTTTGACCTTAATGACTCCCTTGAGATATGCAGCAAGTCAACATCAGCTCAGCCAAACCCAGGGATACAGTCTGAGCTGGACAAACTGGATGATGTTTACTGTTAGTCCTCTGGAGCTTGCTCTCTTGAAGAGATATTTAAAGTAAATGCTCTCCTGGCTTGATTAGATATTTACTGCTGTTTTCTAAGCATTTTAACCCATTAGCACAAGGGTGTACACAGTAAAGATAGCAGCTTTTGCTATGAGATCTGTGACAGTTTCTGCCACAGAAAGCAGTCTGGTGAAACCTTTGTGTAACCCCAGTTCATTCTTTTCTCCTCTCCAGGGCATCTGTGACCAGGAGGACTTTTGGGCATAGTGGCATTGCTGTGCACACGTGGTACGCCTGTCCAGCACTAATAAAGTCTATCTGGGCTATGGCCATTAGTCAACATCAGTTCTACCTGGACAGGAAGCAAAGCAAGGTAAGCATGGGAAGTTCAGGTTGTGGTGGGTGAGTCCTTCTCACTCCCCACGGTCCCAGCCAGGTGAAGTCCAGGTGGTGGCTTCTTTCCTGCCCTTCCTTTCTGCTCGAGATCAAAAAAAAGGCGAATCGACTCAAGATATTTGCTAGTCTTGACCAGATTGAGAAAATATGTATTGAATTCATACCTGTGGGAGTAAGGACTGAGGAAAAGGTTGTACTGAACTGTGGCCAAATGGAAGGAGCCAAAGTTAGCAAGCAGCTATATAGGGTCATGTCCCTGTCTGGATGGTTTCCACATCTTGAACTCTGTCATAAAGTTAGGGCAGCTTCCAATAACTGAGTTCAAAGTAGCTTCACAATCTACAACTGTTTCTGGATTCTTCTTGCTGTCCCTTGCTTTTTACTGCTGTATTTTCCTAGAAATGAGGGGTGGGAATGTTATTTCAGGAGTGGGGCAGGAGGCTTGACAGCCTGGCTGTACAAGGAACTGTCACAATCTGGTGCTGCACAAAGGGCCATGCAATACACAAAAGAAACCACCTTGAAACCAGAGCAGTGTGTGTTCTCCCTCTTAATTCCTTTCATCAGTAATTTTAGGCATACCCAGAGCAGCAGGAGATTGCTTTGATCACTTTGAGATTACTTTGATACAGAGAAAAGACTTCTCCTGCAGACTTCCCTCTCCATATGAGCACGCTGGTGTGAAGCTTCACAGAGAAGACAGAGTCTGTATTGAGTGGGTACCTACATTGGTCCTCATCTCTGGTGAAATGGCAGACTGTGCAGGTGATGATCCTCCAAATGCCTGAAACAATCTTATTATCTTGATATTATTGAAAGCACTGCGTGCATTTTCAGGCCAGGGCTGCTCCCTTCCTTGCTTAAGCCCGTGCCCTATCAGGTCCTTTCATGAGTCAGTTCAGCCCATTAAACTGGCAGAATAATATTTCTTTTTCCTGCTTTTCCTTAATGCATTATTTTTTCTCCAGTTAAATGAATCGAGTTGGCTTTCTGGAATTACGTGGAGGGCCATGAGTGTGCTGTTAGTCCCACTCGTTCTAAGCCCTTCTGACATTGCTTTCACCATCATGAGCTCTGTGACTTTATTGTAGAGTGGATAGGACTTTTGGATGCCTTGGGCATGGTTGCACTCACTTTGGCCATGTCTCATCTAATGCAAAAATCCAGGTTTCACCTTAGTTGCTGTAAGCTGTATTGAATTTAGGGATGTAGCCAACTTCCCAATTCTGCCCAAGTGGCAGCTGTAAATATGGACAAAATTGCATTGTCACTGATACCAAGGGATGCCTTCCTGTCCCCCTTCTCTGCTCAGGACCATCAAGGCAGTGCATAGTCCTCTCTGCCAACTCAGAGATAGATTTCAAGCAAATAGAAGTTTCTTTTTCTCTACTTTTAGCCAGATGGATTTGCTGATCTAGCTTCAAGGTATTTAGGTCACAAGCAACCAACAAACAAAAGGAGATTCCCTCCTCCTCCCATTTCTTTGGTAAGAAACTGGGTCTCTGAAACATCCAGGACTCCCCTTCAGTGACTCCTTTTGTTGTTGGCAGATTGTGTTTCAATCTGATCTCCCCTCTCTCACACTCCTACAGGCAGCACCACCTACCAGCCCTCGTTTGTCAACCTGTCACGTCTGTGACCATGTCAGTGTGCTTTGTCACAGTAATCCCAGTGGTCATGCTGAGGCTTTGAAGTTAGGCGTACAAATATTTTTGTCCCTTTCTCTAAGGGAACCAGCATTTTTGTCTGTTGTCCTCATCTTTGACGTGACACTGTCAGTACTGATAGATCCATCAATTTTAATTGATCTGTCCAGTTCGTCCTGCTGGTCACTTCAAGGACACTGTGCTCATATAAGTTTTTCTTTGGAAAACTAGTAAATCATATCCCAGAGAGGGGTGATGTGAAATGTCTTCAGTTCAGCTCTCAGGGGCCTAGACAAACATTTATTGAGTTTCAGGTCGCATGGGTTTGCAGCCCCTTAAATCTCAGGCCCCACTTCAATTGAATCCTCAACTTCAAAGCAAAACTTAGATATTCCTTCCTTTCATGTCTAAACTTGGCATTTCATATCATTTTGACAAAGGAAAGAAAAATAAAAACAAACTTAGAGGAAAAAGCCTGCTGGAGCTCACTGCAGCTGAGCCTTTGCTCCAGTGATGTAGATTAGATGGCGGGAGATGTGACATAGTGATAAAGAAAGCTTGAGCTCTGTGCTCCTCGCATAACTGGGCACCAGTTGGATCTGAACCAACAGCTCCACTGGAAAGAAAACCCTTCACTTGATTTTAAAAAGAAATAAAATCTGCTTAGCCTGGATTCTGACCCTTTTGCAAGTGAGGTTCCAGCCGTGTCTGCAGCCTCACTCCATGCTGAACTCCTGCCAGCTCGCTGGGTTCCCAGCATCTCGCTCCCCGCTGATCTGTCTCTCTCTCCCTGCAATCGAAGCGTAACGTGGAGACTGAAAAGATCCCCAGCTTCCCAAGTGGGCTTGTCAGCGTGCAGAACTCCTGTCAGCTTCCCTTTTTTTTCGGGAGACAGATGCAGCAGGACTTCAAGGCATGTCTTTGCTCTGTTGACTGCACTGAGTCAATCAAACGTTTGGCCTAGAAACCTTGAGAAGTCCCATTTTGTGGGAATTTTCAACAGCGCGTTCCTCCAAGTGCAAGGCTCTTTGGCTGAATGAACTGGTAGAAAATAGGCCAAGGGTTTCAAAAAATCACCTCCAGCAAAGCCCCATCACTGCAGCAAGAGGGATAAATTCATCCCTAGTGTCCATCTTCTTCCTCATTTCACTTATGGATTTTTCTTCATCCTCTGACCCTGTCAGAACAGCAGTGGGGATCAGTTTGGCCTCATGCTTTCAAATGACTCATGGATGAGCCAGTCTTTCTCCATGTAAATGAGACTTGGCAGGTCTGCGCTAAGTGCTTTACAATTCCTGAGCCTGGAGGGGCTGCGGGGCTCGGGGGAGCGCTGATGGGGTGTAACCCAGCTCTGCAGGGCTGTGCTGCAGCACGCAGCCTGCGCAGGCCTGGCGCTGCCTGCTGCTCAGTGGCCTGTGTGGAATGAGCTGTTGGTCTGATTCCTGCTGCTGCTGAGAGCCTGTCCAATGCACGAGACCACCCGACGCTGATTGGCATTGCTGGAGGCAGCAGAGGCAGCAGGGACTGAGCAGCAAGGAAAATTAACCCCATTCCTTTCAGATGTTCCATCCCCACTGTTCAGTGCAGGGCACTATTAGCACAAGTGTGGTTGGATCTGAAACCTTCTCTTAGGGCTTCAGCAGGTTTAAATTGTACCCTCCACCGAGGAATATCACTCTGGCCTGCTAACCCTGTCTGCTCTCTTCTGGTTTGTTTTTCCTCTCCCCTGGCTCCAGGAATGCCAGGCTTTAGTCTTATCTTTTTGTTTGTCCTATGTAGGGCACACTTCCAGCCACTGGTCCTTGGCCAGGACCACAGCAGCACCCAGCAGCCACATTGCCTTCACTCAGCACTTTGGTTGGTGCCCAGTCAGACAGGTGGGGCTGGAGTGTGCCCTAATTTGCATTCTGAATGTGAGTGGAAATAAACTACAGGGCTTCTCACTGTAACTACCCTACAAAAACAGGAAAACCACTGCCTCACAGAACAGGAGGGATGGATCTGTCTGTGCAGATTTGGGGTTTGTGCCTTTCTGAGACATCCGCTGTCAGGACTCTGTGTGTTGGGTCAGGCACACACGGGGTTTGATCAATACAGCTGTTCCTGGGCTTATACAAGGTACACATAACCCTACATATCTGTAGGGTTATACAGCATATACACACCTGCAGGGGATTTATCAGTAGGACAAAGGCAGTTAGAAGGCTTGCTACCTCCAAAGGTCTGGCATTGCAACAAGACAGCAGTTCATGCCTAGGCTCCTTATCAAGACTTCAGTAGAAGGAAATCTCATTAGATAAAAGCAGTGATTTTCCTCTTCACCTGGAACTAACTTTCCAGAGCTATTTGAAGAAGATATTTCACAGGCCTTGTTTCTGACCAGAAGCATCTGATCCAAGGAGCTAAGGAGTGCTGTCCTTCTCCTAGGGCTTATTTTAGGAACTGCTGGAAATGAGAAGTGTCTAACTGGTTGCAACATTAATTGAAGAGGGCCAGTACTGGTTGACTGATCTGCTGTGATATCTTGTCAGGTAGTTCAGCCTCTGCACTTAAACAAGTGAGAACACACACCCTGCTGTTGGGGTTGTTGTGGAAATAAGCTTGTGAGGCATTTGGGTACCTCAGAATGGTAATGATGGAGCCTATAAATACTCAAGAATATTAAATTATGATAATACATCTGAGGGTGTTTTCAGTATAAGGCTTTCCCAGTGCTGTCTTCATTTACAATCTTAAATTAATCTTAAAAATACAGTGTGCTACAGCGAGACATTTTCCTTCCCTTATTATTTCACTGATATGCAACCAGAGGCGGAGATCACTAAGAACTTAACCTTAAGTGTCTTACCCAAAGCCCCACAGCACATCAGTAACAGAGCTAAGAAGCTCCGTGGTGAGCACTCAAACATCAATTCAGCCTTAGTTCTTGTTGGAATGGTTTCTTCTTCCTGAGGATGTGAAGTAACATTGAAAATCCCATCATGACAAACGTTCCTTGTTGGCCTGTTTCATATTATCTTCGGTGGGAACAGATCACACCCTGGTACATGGATGTCAAACAGCTTTGATTTGTTGGTGCAGTAACGATGTTCCCATCTCCTGAGCTGTATGGCCAGGGCTGAGTCTCTCCTGGCCTTGAGAAGGTACAGAGGTGAATGCTCAAGTGATCTTGAACTGGGGTTTCACCCCCTTTTTGGATAAAACTCTCCTTGCAGTTGCAGAGTCTTGGCAAAATGTGCCAATAGCTTTCTGTGTTCTGGGAAATCAAAATTGCAGGTCAGTGTCCCTGCAAGGACAGATTAATTGATGCTCAGAAGCACAGGGCTTTAAGATTTGAGCAGTGAGCTGAGATGACTGTTGGAGGTCCATCCCAGCTGAAATATTCTATTCTATTCTATTCTATTCTATTCTATTCTATTCTATTCTATTCTATTCTATTCTATTCTATTCTATTCTATTCTATTCTATTCTATTCTATTCTGTTCTCTAGGTCTACATACTGCGCATTATTTGCTTTCTTGTAATTACCAGTTGCAACAATCTTGTTGACATTTGGTGGTGAACAATGGCCATGCCCTCCTGTGGCCAGTCACTGAGCTGGGCTGGCTGTTGTTTCATACTGGAGTAATGTTAATGCTTTGAAGAGGTCCCTCAGAGTAGGGGCATTGCATGCAGCTTGTTAGTGTAGACAATAATCTGAACGTGTTTTCCTGTTGGTATTTTCTTCCAGCTTCTCATGACAGCCCATTTAAACCATGTCCTCACCGTGTCTTGTTCCAAAGCTTATTGCTGATTTGCAAAGGCCCCTTCTGGCTTCCTTTAGATGCTAGAGATGGTCTTTAGCCTTTGAGTTTTTCAGCAGGTTATTATGATGGCATTTCTGAAGGTTTCTTATTGTATGTGGTAAAACAGTGACTCCATACATCCTTTGTTTAAGAGAGAAAAATGTGCATGGCAAAGCAGAGAAAAACCCAAACAACAGGAAGCGATGCCAGAATTGTACCCACTTAAGAATGTAAAAAGTACGGCAGTGAATACTGTGCCAGATTGCTTCTATTCTTGTAAAATAATGCAAGTTTGCTGTGGAGGCCTGTTTCCTGCCACAGCAAAAGGGCTTTTTCCTTCTGTGAGCTTGCAAGAGGCGTTAGATCATTACTAACTCCTGTGTCCACCTCCAGTCCAAGATTCATGCTGCAAGAAGCCTGAGTGAGATTGCGATTGACCTGACAGAAACTGGAACCCTCAAGACCTCAAAGCTGGCCAACATGGGGAGTAAAGGCAAAATTATCAGCGGAAGCAGCGGGAGTCTTCTGTCATCAGGTAGGTCCTTTGTCCTGTAACTGGAGAGAATATGGTGAAAAGGGCCATGGCCACAGCATAATGGGGAGCAGCCAGAAGCTGTACTGCAGAAATGAAAGTCACTTCCCTTTAGCCTTTCTGTCTGTCCAGGTGTCAGCCCATCTCTCAGCACGTTGCTCCACAAACAGCACAGGCAGCAGCATCCCCTTCTCTTTGTACCACCACTCGTTTCCTCCTTGACTCCAGGATGTCATCTCCAACCTCTCAATTTCCAGCTGAAGCCTGGTCTCTCTTCACATTTTCTACCCTAACCATTCTTTGGTATCCAGCTCATCCTGAGGCAGATGGATTTGTGAAGGAGTACCCAGCCAGCAGTGGGGAAACAGTCAGCCAGTGCAGCTCACAAGGGAAACTGAGGCTGGGAACTGGTGACATCCCTCAGCATTGTTGAGACAGAGTGTCTTCTTCACCGAGTGCACATCTGCTTTGCCTCTGTTGCTGGAATTTGGCTGCTGTCCCAGGCTCAACAGAGCTATTCCCTAGCACTCTATCAAACTGGTGCCAGGGTCCTGGAGGTTTCTTATTGTGGCTTAGAGCACTTTCCTGTGTGAAGAAGATGTCATGGTGTGAGAGAAACCCAAGGAAAGGTGATGCAGAGCAGAGCTAGAGCATGAGGAGAGAAGGACTGGAGAAGAGGGGTCAGGACGTTGTCTCTTTGATACTCTTCTGTCAGTCGGAACCAAGCACGTGTGTAGAACAGTGATAAATGTCACTGCAGATGTAAAGCAGTGGTTGATATTTAGCAAAGAGCTTGAAGCTGCTTAGGTGAGCTCTTCAGGAGGGCAAGGTTGCTGGTATCACTGTAATTAACAGTTTCAGACACTTAAATACCTTCTGTTAAGCATCACAGCAAGTTACCAAAACAAATGCGTTGAGATGTGTAACAGCAGAGAATAACCTTCTCAGGCTTGGACAAAGGAAGAGCCCACCTAAGAATGCAAATACTTTAAAACTGAACCCACACTGATGTAGTAGATTAGCTTTGTATCACTGTATCCTTCATGTCTCTTAAAAGCCACACTTTCCTGCTTGGCAAATGTTCAGCAAGGGGTTAAAATGTGCAGTGCTTCCAGAGCTGCTTGCTGTGCAATTCCTTGCCTTGCCTGCAAACAGAGTTGCCTTTCTGCTCCCGAGGTCTTCCTGACAAAGTATACAATCCACTGTCTGTGCCTCCCATCGCTTAGGGAGTTGCAGTAGCTCAGCAGCTCCCAGATTGGTGTCGGGTTGTTGGAACTCTTTGTTTGTTTGGCATTTTTTCCAGCTCTCCTGCTGGAAAGTAAATAACATTAAGTACCCCAAGAAAGTTCTTAAGGTCTTTCCAAGATCTCAGCCTCCTGGGCACCATTCCCAAGTTTGTGAGAGCTACTTGGTAGTAATCCTGTTTCCATGTTAATACAGGGACTTTTTGTGTTCCTGGAAAAAAAACACTGGGGTCTGCTTCTGCTCTTACACCTGG
The DNA here is from genome assembly GCA_013397795.1 of Orthonyx spaldingii. Classification (NCBI taxonomy): domain Eukaryota; kingdom Metazoa; phylum Chordata; class Aves; order Passeriformes; family Orthonychidae; genus Orthonyx; species Orthonyx spaldingii. The sequence continues at coordinate 3,210,559 of VZTJ01000487.1, read as the reverse complement.
AGAGAGCAGTAGCCAGGTGAAAGCCAGCAGAAAATCAGACCCAGAAAAGCTGCTATAGGGCCAGCATCTGTCAGGGTTAAGTGGATGGAAATTCCAAACTGGGAGCTGCCCATGCTGTTATTCCTGTAGGTCTGTGCTCCCTGCACCTTTCTGGCTGAGCACAGGATTTGTAGACTCATCAGAATTGCACTAGTGACTAGACCCACCCAGAGTTCATTGACCAGGTGAGTCATTTCTTCAGTCCTGGCTAGGTGGATCTGCCTACCTGGATGCCTTCACAGGACTGTGTGAACCTCTGTTTCTATCAAGGAGCTGCTGGTGGGCCAGGCAAGCACGGCTCCCTCCAGGCGCTTGGTCAGAGCTGCCTTGTATGTCCTGCCAGCTCTGAGGACAAGGCTCTCCCCAAAATGTTTGGGAGAGCTGCAGAGTTTGCTGCTGCTATGTGCCTTTCAGCACCTGCAAACAGCTATAAAAAAGTATTGAGAGATGTCTGGCAGAGGTCAGGTGCCAGGGAATTGGAAACCCTGGATTGCTTCCACACAGTCACACAGAGCCCTCTGCTCCAAGAGCCCCTTCCCTCGAGCCTGGCTGGTGGAGGTGGCCCATCCCTGTCCCACTGGATGGGAGGGGGCATTCATTGTCTGTCCCACTGGGCACAGTCACTGGCTCTGTCCCAGGCTTTGTGTTTCCTCCCATTGTGCCAAAGATTATCGGCACACAACCACAACAATGATGGGTTATCTCAGTACAGCCTGCACGCTGGAGAGAATAAGTGCAAATGATTAAGTGGCCACAGTAGACTTCCACATCAGGCTATAAATACCTCAAGTGACTCGAAATCACAAGGTCAGGACTGAATCTCTGTTTGCCCCCACTTCCCTACCGTTCTCAGTCCTTTTTTTTCTGAAAATTACATATAGTCATTTCCTCCCTCCATCTCACTCCTCACTGAAGGGGCTGTCAGCGCTGTGAGGAGCATGCCAAAACTGGCATGTCTCCCCTGGGCCTGCAGCAAGTCTGCAAGGAAAAGTTTGTTGTTGCTTCCAGCTGTCACACTGTCTGGAGAAGATCCTGCTGTACAGTACAAGGCAGTCACTGCCCCACATCACTTAGAGTCTCAAGAGACAGCAGAGGGGAGATGGGAAGTGCCTTATTCATGATCACAGCAATTCACGAACAAAGCCTCAGTTCCTCCATTTTTCCCACGCTCTTGATCTCAAGCTGTCCACTGCAGATTTGTAATTTTGATGCCCAAGTCCATTTCTGACAAGTTGACTCTAACTTTTATCCTCATTTTGGATCTGAAGGGGTCTCCCTAGGACAATGGGCTGCTGTGATTTAGCTCAGGGATCTTCTGCTCAGGATCTGTGGGCCATCCCCGGACATCTGGGGTAAGATTTGCCTGTGAATAAAAGCTCTACTTTTACACAGGCAGGAGCCAAATCAAAGCCAGCAGAACTAAACCAAGTTAGGTCTAAGGTGGATTTTTCCTTTGGAGTCTGTGCCGTAAGAGCTGTGCAGGTCCCTAAGCTAGTGAGGAGCCCTGTAGTCACTGGGTTATTGTAGGACTGAACCCCAGACCACCTTCTTCATCTCTGTGGGCAGAGGAGACACCCCAGAGAAGCATCTCTGCTTTAGCTCCGCAGACACATTCGAGGAGCCTCCGGCCCCTGAGCCCCATTCCTTCTGCAGCGGTGGAGGTTTCCTGTGCAGGGGCCTGTTTACGTTTGGAAACGCCACAGCAGAGCCCAGCCAGGCGGTTCCCAGAGCCCAGCCAGGCGGTTCCCAGAGCCCGCCGCTGCATCCGGCGGGGCCGCGTCCCAGCTGGGCGCCCTGGCGGGTGTCGGAGCCGTGAGCAAGCGCGGGGGCCGCCGAAGACGAGTCGCCCGCAGGATATCTGAGCGCATCCTGTGTGGAGCAGCTCCAGCCGAGCTCCCGCGCGCCGCGGAGGAAATCCGATGTGTTGGGCAGGAACCAGAGATAGGGGCTGTCTGGGGCTGGTGGTTGTTGTGCGCTGACATCCTGGCGCGGTGACTCAGCCCGGACTCTGGCACGGAGCGAGCGCGGGGGAAACTTCCCTCCCTGCTCGGGGGACAGCCTTCCACGGGGACCTCAGCCAAAGGCCAGAGAGCTGGAGCCAGCAACCGGATAGAGTGTGAAGGGTTTGCCATATTTAGATGTGTTTTTGCTGGAGCGGGAGACTTGGGGAATGAGAAGGAGAAGAGGTATCTGGATGCTTTTGCCTTGCTGCTGCTCAGCCACCTTGTTGCATCTCCTCTCCCCTCACAGCTGGTGTCACCAAGACTTGGCTCCCTCTGCTCTTCAGCATCCCATCTGTCCTCCCTGCTTGTTTTCATCATTCTCATTTATCCCTTTTCCAAACTGACTCCACTCTGCTCCAGTAAATGGAGGAAATAGGGACAAACAATATGTCACTGGTAGGGCTTTTCTCTCCAAGGCAGTGTCTGGTCTCATCCCTTTGGCAAGTTTTAAAGCAAAGACCTATACCTGCATAATACTTGACCAGATCCTACGGGGGTGTGACTCGTGTGCTGCATGTCCCCAACAACATCACCAAGACTGTCCTGACCTCACCAGTATAGAAGTGAGCAGAACCCAGCCTGTTAGCATTAGCTAAATTCAGCTATGAATTCTGCTGGAGAAGTGAGTTAAACAGGGATGACCATGTTCTCCTCACATTTCTCAGCTCATGTTCTCCTGAATGTCAGTGGATGGAGAAATCACTCAGAGAGGCCATGTGGGTGTCAGAAGATGAATGCTATTGCATAAGTTAGTAGGGTATTAAGTGGACGTTTAGGTCACCAAGACCTGTGTCCCATCCTGTATGCTGAGGAAGAAAGGGCACATATACCTAAAAACAGCCCCCAATTCAGCAGGTTCCTGGTGCCCACCAGAGAGAAGGCCCTGTGCCTGCTACCTGGTGTATTTTCACAACCCCTTTTCTTTTAGGGACATCAAATGGTTCTGCAGAAGTGTGTGTTAAAATGCAGTTTGGTAAATCCTTGCACTCCAATGGGAAGGAGGCTGAAAATAATTTTCACAAAAAGGTTCAAATGTTGTACAGGAAAATTACATATTTCAGCAACATTTCTCCCATTTACTACAATAGGAATTAACCCTAATTGTGGGAGATAAAACACCTGAGAAAGCCTCCCAGTCAACCATTTCTGTTGCAGCAGAAGCTGCTTGTGTCAGGACTGATTTTTCTCTGTTGATGATCCCCTTTGGAAGGTACTGGGCAGCCATGACTCAGTGATCCTATCTAATAAGGCTGATTTAAGGTAGTATCTGCTTGATTGGTTTGGTTTGTGCTAGTCTTTGATTATTTCTTGGTTGTTTTTACGGTATTTTGATTTGTCCTGACATTTTTGGGTCAATTGCTGCTGTGTTTAGAAGTGGATCTGTGATAACAGCCTTACTCAAGGTGGGATTGATACATATTTATAAATAAAGAGCCTCTAATGGAAGCCGTAGGCACCCAGCAATACAAAGCACTGTTCTCTGCTCATTTACAGTCATCTCATACAGGTGTGGTTCTCCTGACCAAGTTTCCATTTGCTTTTCAGCCATGAGAACAAGCAGAGTATCCAACCGTTAAAAATCTAATACACCCCAAAATAATTCATCTTTTAAATAAAAATTTTAAAACAAACGTTAGTGCTAGTGAGTGGATGCCTTTGGTTTCAGCAGTAATCCCATTGCTTCACTCAGAATGTGACAGCATGCTTCCAGGTCCCCTCCAGTGCCTTTGATTTTTGAGAGCAGTGAAAAAGATGGCAAAATGTGCACACAGTGGACAAATTGTGCACCAATGGCGTCAGGGTTGAGACCAGCATGGTTCTCACATGGGGTAGGCACAGCTGGAGCAGATGCTGTGAACTGTCTGGGCTTGATTTGGGTCCGTACCAGCTCAGTCAGAAGCCTTTTGTTTCCTTCTTGTGGGCATAGCCTGAATCAGCATAGGTGTTCTGTTCATATGCTTTTAAATGTTTCTGTGTAGCTGCTGTGGCAACCCACACAGCAAAAAGGAATACTTTTAAAAATAAATCTGAGGATGGCGTGGAGATATGGAGCAGAGAGAGGAAGGAAAGGGGAAAAACAGTTGAAAGGAAAACATAACTCATTAAAGTTATCATAAAAGAAAAAGGTTCAAAACATCTGCTGGAATTGTGAGCAACTTTTTACCAGGACTCAGCAGTTTGTTGACAAGTCCATGAGGAAATTTAGCAGTTCAGTTTCACTGGTAACTGCTCATCAGGGTTACTATTAAGAATTACTAAGTGCTGGAGAGGAGTTTCCCTGCCAGTGCAAATACAGGGCTCCTCTAGCAGGTGCCATCAAGTTCTTCCAGCACAGACGTGTCTGCAGAGTTGAGTTTTGTTGCTTTACGAGGGCAAACACAAATAAAACCAGGATGACTACAGCAATTAAACAAGCATGTTACCGTGAGCTTCTCCTCCGTTGTCTGATAATGCTCAACCTGGCTGACCTTTAGAAACACCTCTTCCACCACCCCCACTTCAGGACAGCCCAGTAAAAGGTGTAAGGAAGCAGAATGGTGTTTCACTGAATAAATGCCAGCTGTCTTCCTCTGTGAAAACTGCAGAAAATATTGGTAGAAAAGATCTCTGTGATTCTCAGCTCCCCCTGGGCCAATGCAGAACTGTTTTGTGGCAATTTTTGCTTCAGTCTTCTTTCAGTTTAGCTTTAATGGTCTGCTGGAATAGTAGCAATGAAAGATGAGGCTGAAAGCACAAATTTCACTGTTTTGCTGCCAAAACAAAGAATTGTTTCCAGGTTCCTTCCAAAGCTCTGTGAAATAACAGCTTTTTCAACCTCCTTGGGCTGTGTTCTCACTGAACACTTGGAGGCCAAGCTGCAAACGTATCTAGGAGCCCCTCTAATCCCCATCTGATGACAGGTGCACAGAAAACCTCATGTAGCATCCTGTTGTATCTGATTCTTGCAGATAATAAAGATTTGCTTTCTCTATGCCATTGCTCAAGAGGGGCAGGGGACAGGTCACTGCTGCAAAAAAGTGTTTCTATTGATACATCAGCAGCAAAAGGAGGGATAAGGAGAATCTCCATCCTTTACTGGTTGTGGGGGGAAGCATTGTGACAAAGAATGAGGTTACATCATCAAGAAGTTCCCCTGAAGAGCTGAAATTACCAATGATGTCAGGGCAGTTGAGCAACAGAGTCTGACTTAATGCACAGATTTATTTCAGTGGGAGTTGCTGGGTAATTGCCACTTGAAAAGCCAAGCCATTTGGACATGCAGTTAAATATCTCGACCTACATCTTCACAAGAAACAGCTACTACCCCAGAACGAGCTATGGCTGGGGTTTTTTTGGTGTATTTTACAGGAATCTTGCTAGGTAATTTTGTTCCATTACAGTTTTTCGTAGAACAGGCCCCGTAAGTGGATTGAATTACATGTTTGCTACTAGGATAATTGCAGTTCTTAAGGAGTAGGCTGCATTGTCAAATGGTTTCTCCTAGGCTTAATTTCCAAAAAATGCATCTCCAGGGCTTTGTAAACTGTACTGTTATTTGCCATTGGGAACTTTCAAGGGAATTGTATGTGGGTTTTCTCTAAGATCTTTAGATGAATAATTTTGCTGCTTTTATTTTTCCAGATAATGATTACAAATGTCTTTATGTGCTCTACTGTCGAATCTCTGTTAGCTTAAACATTAAGGATTTGCTGTAAACAAACATGACTGGGTAACACCTGCTTCATGTCATAGTCCCACTTCTTTTTGGAAGGACTGCATCCAGGCTCTGGTAAAATTGCAAGTGCCCCAGATGTGCATTCTGCTGTCAGCTGGCCTAGTGAAATCATTGTTTATTGACAGGTTCCCAAGAGTCAGACAGTTCTCAGTCTGCCAAGAAAGACATGCTGGCTGCACTGAAGTCCAGGCAAGAAGCTTTGGAAGAGACACTGCGCCAGCGCTTGGAAGAGCTAAAGAAACTGTGCCTGCGGGAAGCGGTAGGCAGAGGACATTTTATAACCTGGAACACTTTGTTTCTCACTTTGTTGTAGCATGCTTGTTGTTTGGAGGTAGGGTGGGGTGAGGAGGAGAGATTCCTTCCACAGTCACTTCTTACAAAACCCATTGTACAGCGGCCTCAGGGAGATCCAGCTGATTCAACTCCAGATTGCAATGCCCAGGACTTTTCTTCCCACAGAGAAGGGGACCCTGCTGTCAGCTGGGTATCCCATTGGTGTGGGGCTAGAAGGGTGCTCAACATCCATGTTTGCTGTTTGAAATTGTCAATAAATTGCATTCAGCCAGGTGTCTTATTAACTTTGATGAGAATATTCTGCTTCTTAAATGGCATGGGAAGGCTGTTCTATGTGCTGGTCATCACTTCTCAAATACTTTTGACTCCATTAGCAAAAACAATTCCAGGCTGGCGCACTTTCTTCTTGGAGCAGACCAGACTTTACATGCTTTTCTTCTCCAAACATACTCTTCCACACAGCAGACAAGGTCTCATCTGCTCCATGTAGATTCCCTTCATCCAGTCAGCTCTGGCTCTGCTGGAAAGGAATGCCAGTGTGGTGGCAGTCCTTGCAAAGAGGAAACACTGTGGTCATCCTAGAACATGCAGGACAGCTCAGGAACTCATAACCTTCCCACTCACCTGCCAGTTCATTTTGGAGTACATAGGAGGCCATTTAGTGGTCAGTTTAATGTTTGGGGAAATCACAGCCCTGCTGCAGCTGTGTGTGGAGATCAGCAGCAGCGTACTCGGGTCATTCAGCAATCCTCCTATGTTTACAAGGCCTGAATATCCGATTTTAACAACAAATTGTGATGTGTAAAACAACAGGAAGCTGGCTGCAGACAGTGGCACAGAGATCTCCCAGTTCTTAATATTGCTTAATATTTGATGTGTATCTACCTTTTGACAAAAATGGAAGAAATGGGTCACTGATTCAGGTCTCATTGCACTTTGTTTAAATTAATGTATAGTTTTAATGCTAAAAATAGCAAGCTGGGGAAAGTATCTCTCATCAAAGAACATCAGCAGAAATCTCTGCTGCCCCTGTTCCCATTCTTTACTCCATGGGAGCAATCCCTTCCCACCTCAGAAGTCCTGGTTGATTTCTGCAAACAACTTGTGCTGAAAAAGGTCACAGGACCAGATCCAATCTTTTGAGTCCATTGAGCTGAGATCATCCACAGGAAGAAATCACAGCTCTTCAGGGGCTGACAGTCAAGGTCTGGAGGCTCTGCTTGGCCCAGTGGAATTTACTACCCTGAGCTAACCCTGCCTGACTGCCAATGACTAATCCTTGCAGCAGCACCAGATGCAGGGGAAGATGTGCCTGTGCCACAGCTGCACAGCCCAGTGCCTTCCCTTTAACCCCAGCCCTGGTTTTGGTGCAGCCTCAGCCTCTTCAGGAGCAACCAGGATGCAGGCAAAAGCTCCCATTGGGGCATGGAGCTGGGAATAAGGAGCAATATCTCCCTAATGTGCTGCAGCAAGGCTGGCCAGAGCCCATCTGTCAGCACCGCAAGAGCTGGTAGAAAGTGTTTATGCTTTCTGTAGGTGATTTGAGAGAGGCAGTTAATGGACACTTGGGATCTGACCCTGTCTTGCAGCCCTACAGCTCACCCATCAGCAGCTGGTAGTGGAAAGCTTCCTCTCAGGATGCCCTTCGTCCTTTCTGCTTTGGCATGGCAATGGCCAAAACAGAGAAAGAAGGTGGCAAACCAGGAGATAAAAAAGGGTTAAAATTGGGGGCATAATTAAGAAAGCATGGCCAGAACCATTCATAACACTGACATCAGGTTACTTCGGGCCATCACTACTCCAGTTACTTATTAATTTAGATTACATTTCATGATTGTACCTTTGAATACTTTTTAGCTTGTGGAGGCAGCATGGTAGCCCACATTTGCTTTGTTCTGCTCTGATCTTTACAGATTTTACAGAAGATTAACTCTTTCGCCACTGCCCTGCTTCATATTGCACTAAGAGTTATAAAGAAAATATCCCTGTTGCCCTCCGGACACGATACAGGAATCTGTGTCTCAGTGCAGTGCTTAGAGCCACATCTCAGTAGAAGGAACACATTTGGAAAGAAAAACTGAAATAACCCCACAGGGCTGGAGGGGTGATGCAGAGTGGGACTCTGAGACATTGCAGCCATGCCTCTGGCAACAGGGGGCTGTGCACATCAACACAGAGCTCTGCTGCAAACCCATTTTGCTGGGAATTGCTTAAAGGGAAGATTTGAAAAGGCCAGGTCCTTGTTTCCTAGTGACCTGAAAAGAGTAGAAAGAAAAAACCCCGTTAGGGAGTGGGGGAGAGGCCAGGGCAGGCAGGGACTGGGCTGTGCACCCACACTCGCATTAAGGTCAGCTGCTGTTCTTTGGGATTCAGATGATTTAGGTTACTCTGCCAGCTGGATCCTCTCAAGGCTGATGCTAAGGAACACAAAAGACTTTTGTCCTGCATGGGGAGACTTTTGAGTACAAGGAGTTGGGGCTGTGCTGGTTGTCAAGCTCCTGCCTTTTTCTGTAGGCAGTTCAATGCCTTCAGTTCAGATATGTGTGCCTGTATTGTGTAGTCCAGGGGAAAAACCCCACAGCATTAACATCAGTAGTGGTGCTTGCTGCTTCCTGTGTTCCGCATATTCTGAAATTCTTTGGTGTTTGCTTCAGATTTTGAACAAATCTCTGCAAATAACCCCATCAGTCTGACAAACTATCAGCTAATAATTGCTCCAAAGCTGCCCCATGACATCACTGGGGTTTGGAAGGCACTCTAATACATGAAGTGTTATCAGACAGGTAATGAGGTACCAGGCACTGCTTTTAGTGACCATTTCCACTGCATTCCTCTCAGACACATCATGAATCAGGTGGGAATGTTTTTCTGTGCAGGTCATAACCTGCACGGCTGTTACCATTGTGGCTTTCTGACTCAGCAGACCTGCATCCTGCAGGAAGGCTCTCAGGTCTGCTCACCCCTCTCAGAAGCAGCTCAGCAGATAGGAGCTCTGGGTTCCTGCTCCCCTACATCAGAGATGAAAGCTTGTGTGCTGCAGCCTGCTCAGCCTCAGGCCCTGACACCCTAGGGATGGGCACCACTTACAGACCTGCCCAGGGCAGGCCACAAAGATCTGTATTCATGCACAGGTTAGAGAAGAGGTCCCCACCCTCAGTGTCAGGTTCTGAGCTTGCAGGGCTGGGTGCTCTCCTGTGTGTTTATCAGCTGGCTGAACTGGATATGTTGTTAATGAACACCTGTCATTTTAGGGTCACACGAGAGTGGTGGTGTGCTTTGCTCTGCTGCAGGATTTCCCAGAGCACTAACAGCATTTTCTGCTTACAGGAGCTCACAGGAAAGCTGCCACGGGAATACCCCCTGGATCCTGGGGAGGAGCCACCTATTGTAAGGAGAAGAATAGGAACTGCTTTTAAACTGGATGAGCAGAAAATCCTGCCTAAGGGAGAGGTGAGGCTGTGCCCTTCCCTTCCAGACCCGTGTCCCCACCTCAGGTCTCTAAGATGTCCACTGAGCATCACACAGGAACCATCAGTCCTGTGGTCGTTTTGGCTTTAAATTACTGTAATTGGTCACAGTACCTGTTTGGGACTTTTTTATACCCATCAGAATGGGGAAGCAGTGAGAGAGTTGGTGATTTTACTTCAGACTGGAAGTAAAGGTGAAATACTTGAGGTTCAGCCCTGGCTTTGCTAGAGGTAGCAGAAATAGTCAGGGTGACCAACTGGACCATGGCAGTGCAAGTGCTCGGGTGACAAAGTGCAGTGATTTGTGTGAGCAGGAAGCATATCAGGAGCCCCCCCAAGCCATCTGAGCCCGGCTTCTCCCTGTCTTGTTTTTGCAAACAGCCTCTTGCTTTCCACTCCAGTAGCAATCCAAATTCAGGTCCCCTCTAACCAGGGAGAAAGGCATCACCATTATCCATCTCAGCCCTGCCATAGCAAGATAAAAGCATTTTGCTCCCCACTCCTTGAACAAAAGAGCCTTCATCCCTACCTATGGGGAGCTGGAGTTACATTTTTCTAAGTTTGCCAGGGAGTGTTTGTTCCCTTCCTTGCTCCCACAATGTGCTGGGTCAGTGCCCTGAACCGTGGCTGTGAAAACAGGCCTGCAGCAGCTGTGAGGCGGGACCGGATTCACAGAACAACTATTGTCTGTGGAGGCACATTTGTCTCAAGACACTTGTGTGTATTCCAGTCTTGAGTTTCCTTTTTATTTTTGTAGGAGGAGAGGCTGAAACTGGTGTGACTGTGTGGTTTGAGGCTCAGCTCAGCCAGGGAATTAACTGTTTGTCGTTTTGTTGGCATTTTCCTTCTGCTGAAAAAATAAACAGCTGGAGCTCTTTAGTTTTGTTCTCAATGGAGCCTGGGAGAGGAATTCCACCACAGTCAAATATTCATGAACTAGCACATTTAATTAAGCTTTTCAAAGGGAAGCATGTCTTAGCTGAATTACTCCTAAAACCCCTGCAGTCTGTTGGCTGCTCAGTTATAACCTGATCTCCAGCTTCCCCAGCTCCTATTGCTACAGGGCAGCTTTTGGGGCCAGCGGGTGAGGAATCTCCTTACTCCAGTGGCAAGGTTAGGTGGGGAGAGAGAGCAGGAAGGTAAAGCAGCTCCTCCCCAGTGCAGGCACTCTGCCTTTTGGCACCAGCAATCCAAACACGCTGACTCAGCTTTTCTCTGCTTCTCTCTTCGTCTGTCAAATTTTAAGGCTGTGTTGAAAACCATAAATCTCTGTTCTTGAAGAATGATGTTGAGCTGTGTTTGGCTGCTGGTTTGAAAGCATTTAGGGAGGCTAGTGATGGTTTTCGTGTGCTTTTCAGCAAGTGCAAACACTGGAAAATCAATTTAAAACAAAAGGTGAAATACTCCCTCAACCACGTAAATCCGGGACTGAAATTACCAACTATGACAAGGACCTGAAGCGAGGCACTTCCATCTGAAGGCAGATGATAGCTCTCATTTCCTAGGGCTTTATTTACAGGGGCCTCACTGGAGGAAAACAGACAATTATGGACAGGAGGAAAATTAATATATTTTTCCTAGGATATACTGAATGATTTAGAGCTGAATTTGTGAAGCTCTGAAATGACAGCTCTCACATCAAACTCACCATACCTTTAGCAACACCTTTGTCAGAGCAAGACTTGCAGAGAAGGGTCCTGAATTTTTTCTTGGTGATCACCTTTACCTGGTCTGTAATTTCTGACTCTGGGAAGGATTTTACCAGAAGATGATGAATCAGGTTCCAGGCTTTAAAACTCCATGGTATTAAGTTCACTTTTAATAAGTCAGGCACTAACAGAGCTTATAAAGCCTTCAAAGCAAAAAGGGATCTGTTAAAAAGACAGAGGGTGGGTTCAGTCTTCAGTGAAGTGAGGGAAATGATAATTATAGTTTTAAGGCAATGCTGACTCACCACTGATAGCAAAGGTGTAATTTTTAAGCCAGAAGCCCAGAATAAAAACTTCAGAGAGTGCCTTGAGTCTGATTAAAAGCATCAGCTTTTACACTGCTGCTGAACAAAGAGAGGATTTGAATTTGCATAACGGGGAGGTCCATGAATATATAGCTGTCTCACCATTCACTAGCAGTAGAAAAACTTGTATTTTTTTTTTTTATTTGCAATGTGCGGGGTTCCTCTTTCTAGCAGACTATTTCCATTGAGCTGGAATCGGTAGCCAGATCCGTTGCAGATTAGCAAGGCCCTTTGAAGCTCACAGCTTGAGGTCCTGGAGCAGACTGGGAAGCCCTACATCAGCTTATGAATTGGCATAAATTGGCCTAAATTCCTTTACTTTGGAGGATAACCAAAAACAGACAGGTATCTTCCAGGATACACCTGGTTGTGTTTAAAAACTCAGCTGAGACCCTGCAAGGGCTGACGCTGGGGGCACTGATTCTTTCTGGCACACAGAGAGCTTGGTGTTACACACTGCTGGCTCTGAGATCACCCTCCTGCCTGGTAACTCGAGGAGACAATTTTCTGGTGCTATCAGTTGCAGCAGCCCATAATTACTTCAACTCATACTCACCCCTGGATTTTGACAGCCATATACTGGGGAGAAGTTTAGCCCATCTTTGCCCTGTTTTACCCCAAAGTGTTTGGTGGGTGCCAAGCAAACCTTGTCAAGAAGGTTAAAGCTGTGACTTTGCATCAATTCATGGCAGTGATATCAAATGGGGCTTAAATACAGAGATAGGAAACAGGGAGAAGGGAAGGGAGGCAAGTGTGACCCACAGATGGGTGTGAAGGGATGAATGTGTAGTAGAGCACCATTGAACTCAGCCATATTGAACTTCATGCAAGGTCAAACAGCACATCAGGGTTAGGACTGGAGCACACATGTCCTTCTTGTGTGGATGGGTCATCCCTTCCACCAGCTGTGCTTCCAGGCCCTTGTGTGGGTAGGTGAAAATTAGGTGGGTATGCTCAGGGAGGCCCTGAGGGCAACAGCATGGTTGTGGGTGCTTTGCTGATAGAGAGCCTCGTTTGGAGGCCCCTGGTCAGGTTCTAGAGAGCTTCCACATAGCTGGACTCAGGGAGTTTGGTGGTAACCAGAATCCACTTGCCTTTTGCCAGGAGGCAGAGCTGGAGCGCCTGGAGAGGGAATTTGCCATTCAGTCCCAGATCACAGAGGCTGCACGGCGCCTGGCCAGCGACCCGAACGTCAGCAAAAAGCTGAAGAAGCAGAGGAAGACATCCTACCTGAATGCGCTGAAGAAACTGCAGGAGATCGAGAACGCCATAAACGAGTATCGCATCAAGTCTGGGAAGAAGCCAACCCAGAGAGCCTCCCTGATCATAGATGGTAAGTGGGACTTAGTGCCCACAGCGTCACGCAGAGTCTATGGAGGGCAGGGAGTAAAATTCTAACCAAATTTCCCCTCCCTCCTCTTCCCTATCCAGCCTGGAGGACCCCAGGGGTGCTGTCAGAGGGTGCTGTGCATTAGGGATGTGCTGGCTCACAGCAGCAGAGCCGTGTTGTGCCGTGGATGATCAGGGTGTCAGGAGAGCAGGCTGGGACTCCTTTGTTCACCTGTGAAATCGCTCTCCTGGCGTCTCCTCCAGAGCAGTGCAGTACAAATGTAATTAATGTTAGCAGATTGGGGTGAGCTCTCTAGCTCAAAGGCATCTGTAAAATCAAAGTGGGAGCAGTGTCATTGCTGTGTTCAAATATTTCTTTTCTTTTTCTTTTTCTTTTTTTTTTACAATGTAATTCTCAGAGCACTTTATGGTTTACTGGGTTGTTGATTGGTTTTTCATGAAATCCATCGACTTTCTGCTGTGGTTCTTTCTCCTTTGCGGATTTTTCCCTTTCCCTTTGACTTGCAGAGCTTTTCTCTGTGCCTTTGTGGCAGGAGCTGAGATTAGAGCTGCTGTATTTGTGACCTGTGTACCAAACTGTACTGCAGTCAGGGATAACAGACAGCCATGAGGACACAGGTTGTGCATGCCAAGGACCTGAGAGCTTTTCCTGCTGCTACAGAGGATGCTCAGAAAACATTTCCTTGAATTTCACAGAACTGGTACTTAGTGTGAGCCTTTAGTTAGCAACAGGACGATCATTTTAAGAAGGTGGATCAAACCCAGAGTCCTTAAGGGCCGAGATGTAAATCTTGCTAACGGCACTGTGCCATTTTGCATCCTCTGGGGATCTCAGCTCTCTTTTGTGACTCAGTGTTAATCCCCAATTATTGAAAAGAGTTAGCAGCTCCTTGAATGGCAGCCTGCTACTGAAAGACCCGACCTGCAGCTCTGCCCTCCCAGACTGAGAGGGGGCTGAGTCAGTTGTTTATAGGAATTTTGCCTCCTGCTCTGTGAGGAAGGCGTGGGTGACTGCTTAAGACTAAGACTCAGTGGACAAAGATCATGGTGCAGGTCAGCACTCAGTCACTGCAATTCTTGGGACCATCTGACCATCTGTGTATTCTCTTCTCTTCAGAAGGAAACATTGCCAGTGAAGACAGCTCCCTCTCAGATGCCCTTGTTCTCGAGGATGGTATGTTGTCTGCTGTATGTTCTAGAGGGAAGGGAGGGATGTGTGAACTCCTGACTGGCACTCAAAATAGAATTACTGTTCCATGTAATAGTCCCCTCACACATCCCAGGAGCAAAAACACTTGGTTTCCCCTGACTCCACCTTGTACTCAGACATCAGGCCTGGAGCAGTGAGTATTGCTGTGGTTACTGCTCTGAATTATCTCAAAGGACAGTCCTGGAATGCCCCCTTATTTTCCCTTAAGTTTCTGTTGTTTTAATGCATCACACACTCTTGCTGGCTGTTTTCTCCCAAAATGGGAATGTGAGCCAGTGCCCTTCTGAAAGTCGGCTCTTCAGGTTGCCCCTGAACACAGCCAGGGGAAGTGGGGTGAGGAAGCAGGCTCTGTGGTGTCTCTTGGGGTTGTGCTGCCATTGGAGGTGTCACACAGCCATCACCTCTCTCCCTTCTCTTCACAGAGGACTCTCAGGTGACCAGCACAATCTCCCCTCTGCAGTCTCCACACAAAGGACTCCCGCCCCGGCCGCCGCTGCACAACCGGCCGCCCCCTCCGCAGTCGCTGGAAGGGCTCCGCCAGATGCATTTCCACCGCAACGACTACGACAAGTCCCCCATCAAACCCAAGATGTGGAGCGAGTCCTCCCTGGATGAGCCCTATGAGAAGGTCAAGAAACGCTCCTCGCACAGTCATTCCAGGTGAGCCAGCTCTCTTGAGGCCTCATCACAGAGATATTCCCTGTTTTCAGGAGGGACAGGTGGGAGCTCTTTCAAAATTTATGAAGCCATCGCTTACTAAAAGGAGACTTTTAAGTCTTTTGGCCAATAGGCAGGTCATAAAATTAGGCTACAGCCACACGATTGCTGTTTGGTATCTCAGTGTTACTCTACAAAACATTTAGAAGGGTGGGGTGGTGGATCATCTGAGGGCTTTGACAGGGCTTGGCCTTGACCTCTGGCACTGTAGGAGCACAAGTGCTGGGACACAAGCTCAGAGCAGCAGCTGACCCAACTCCCACTCACCCCCACAAGATTCCAGGCACGTGCCTGAGATCTGGAAAGATGCGTGGGAGCCACTTCCCCAAATTCCCATGGAAGAGCTGAAGCAGGGTGTTTCCTCTGCAGCAGTCACAAGCGGTTCCCCAGCAGCGGGAGCTGTGCCGAGGCGGGAGGGAGCAGCTCGCTGCAGAACAGCCCCATCCGGAGCCTTCCCCACTGGAATTCCCAGTCCAGCATGCCGTCGACACCGGATCTACGGGTACGCAGTCCGCACTACGTCCACTCCACGCGGTAAGTCTTCCCAGCCTCGCCTTGCTTACCCTGGAATAAATTTTCCTTGCTTTATCCTTCCCTCAGGGTATGAATTAATTCCCCGTTCAGGAAAGGACACAAACCAGTCCTGTTCATGTAAGAGGCTCATGTGCTCGTGCCAGTAGAGAATCTCTCCTGAAGTGACATCCTGAAATCCCTTCAGATAAACACGATTCTGCCCCTTATCCCTCCCCTGAAGTGATCTAGCTTTTCTTGTGCTAGGACCTTTCATCTCAGGGACTGTTTATAGGCTCTACAAGCCACTTCTAAAATGCACGTGGTGCTACTGCTAAATTCTGCAGTAAATTCCTTCATGGATCCAGCTGGAGAGAACATGTTGCTTCCTGTCTGATACAAAATGTTGAATAGTGTTAATTTTCCCTGATGGATAAAATGTTTGCACGTGTGTGATGTTATGTGGAGATCAAGAGCCTGTATAAAGCAATCCAGCCAGGGACCCAGGTGGCAGTGGAATTTAGCCCAGGGTTGACAGAGGAAAGAGCTGAAGTGTGTAAGGGAGGTGATTTGATGTGTGTGGCTGAACTTGACTGCAGTTTTCAGCAGGATTTTTACAAACTGTTCGGCTTCATTGCTCTTTTGCTTTTGTGGCAAACTCCATGGACACTGCAGGGAGCAGAGCTGAGCCAGAGCTGTGTGCTGGTCAGTGTCCTGTCCTAAGGGGAAGTGCTACCGTAGTTTAGCTCAGAATAAATCAAGAGTCATGCCAACACATCAGCCTCAGGCAGAGACGATACAAGGCATTAAAGCCCTGGGTTAAGTTTGTTACAAACTTTTGGCTGAGGGCACCTTTCAATGGTGCAATGTCTGTTAATGCTGGAGTTAAGCTGTATGAGAAATGAGCCTGGCACAGGGCTTGAGAAGTGGCCTTGACTGGGTAGGGGCCATTTGGGTGTTTAAAACAACCATTGCTCTGTCGGTAGCTCATCCATGAGCTTCGTGCCCTGGCCTTAGCCATCCATCATGTAGATGTGTTTCTGCTCTTTGAATGGATGGGTGGAGCTCTTCAAACCATCGGGGTGAATAGAGACCTCCCAGACTTGGCCATGAATCAAGCCTTGTAAATGGTGATTTGGGGTGGTTGCCTGAAGGGCTGTCACCAGGGAGAGTCCCACACGAGCTACCCATGGCAGGACCCCAGTAACACCAAGCTGCTTGACAAGGAATGACTTTCTCAATGGCCAGTGGAGAAATCACAACATTCAGGGCTAAGTATGGGCAGTCTGTCTGTCTGTCTGTCTCTCACTAGGTGGATTGTACCAATGCAAGACTTTCATGGGCCACTTGCAAGGGAATCTCACCACCTTTGTGGCCTGTGAGGTTTTGGAATTTGCAGGGTGGCATGAGGTGAACCTGGTAGCAAAGGGATGGTGCTGATTCAAACAGCTCTGCCACGGGAGAGATGAACCAGCAAAGCCAGGGCTTCAGGTTCCCAGGCTTTACCCTTCAGACTGGGCTTTCACTGGGGTGACAAGCCACACAGGAACTGGGTTGGGCAGGGGTTTTTGTCCCTCATGGTGCTGCAAACTGAATGTCACCACCAAGGAACTGGAGAGGAAGAGGAACAGGACAGGAAGAGGAACAGGACCTAATCACCTCATGCCCTGCAGCAGGGAAGCAGATTGCATTGCAGGCAGCAGCCCCAAGCACTGCTGGAAGGGTTCAGGTTTTCAATGCCCTCGGATTCCTTTGCTGGCTGTGTGTGCAGCCAGGGATGGGGAATGATTCAACCTGTTGACTTACAGCCTGTTTTTTTTCCTGGTACCCGCAGGTCAGTAGATATCAGCCCGACCAGACTGCACAGCTTAGCTCAGCACTTTAGACACCGGAGCTCCAGTTTGGAGTCACAAGGAAAGCTCCTCGGCTCAGAAAATGAGACAGGGAGCCCTGATTTCTACACCCCAAGGACTCGTAGCAGTAACGGCTCTGACCCCATGGATGACTGCTCTTCCTGCACCAGCCATTCCAGCTCGGAGCACTACTACCCTGCTCAGATGAACCCCAACTACTCCACCCTGGCAGAGGATTCCCCGTCAAAAGCCAGAGAACGGCAGAGGCAAAGGCACAAATCAGCAGGCAACCTGGTCTCTTCCAATTCAGGGAGTATGCCCAACCTGGCCGCAAGGAACGGCACGGGACACCACCGTGTGTACCTGCACAGCCAGAGCCAGCCCTCTTCCCAGTACAGGATCAAAGAATATCCCCTGTACATCGAGGGCAGCTCCACACCCGTGGTGGTGCGGAGCCTGGAGAACGACCAGGAGGGACACTACAGCGTGAAAGCACAATTCAAAACCTCCAACTCCTACACAGCGGGGGGGATGTTTAAGGAGAACTGGCACGGGGATGAAGTGGACTCGGTCAGGCTGACCCCGTCCCGCTCCCAGATCATAAGGACTCCATCTCTGGGCAGGGAGGGCCACGAGAAAGGCTCGGGCAGGACTGCGGTGTCGGACGAGCTGCGGCTCTGGTACCAGCGCTCCACGGCCTCCCACAAGGAGCACAGCCGCCTCTCGCACACCAGCTCCACCTCCTCGGACAGCAGCTCCCAGTACAGCACATCTTCTCAAAGCACCTTTGTGGCACACAGCCGGGTCACGAGAATGCCTCAGATGTGTAAAGCAACATCAGGTGAGAGCCGGGCCCGGGCAGAGGGGCAGGAGGGATGGGAGCCTTGTGCAGCCCAGATTCGTTCCAGGCACTACACCCCAGCTGGAGAGCAGTGCCAGAACACTGCACGTTATCTGGCCTTCACACACTGCTCACCAAGCCTGGAGGTGTAACACTGGGGGGCAAGCCTTGTCCAAGACATTCATCAAGTGGGAATGTTTTTCCATGGAAATCATCACTTCTCAATGATGGGCTCAAAAGACAGAGAGGAACCAAAGCCTGGTTATTGCCAGGTCTTTCCTCAGAGTGCGGTTGGGTTTTGGGTGATGGCACTAGAGGCTGAAGGTGACGAAGCCACGGGGAGCATCACTACTCATAATCACAGCGAGGGGAGTGATGAAGCAAGCAGGGGTTCAGCACAGACTAGGAGAATGTATGTCCTCATGTATGAAACACCAAAAGCATGAGAAAGGTTAAGTGGGGCATTCCAGCCCCTCCACCCCCCACGAAAATGTTTGAGCCATGACATCTTTGTGCACTCCTGAGACTTGGTTTTCCCATGCAGCTCCAGTAACTCTGCTGATAATACCCTGAAATTCAGTGTTGAAGTTTGTGCAGTATTATGCATCTGTGTCATGTACAGAGCTTTGCACTCCTCTGTGCTGTTAATATTAAATTGTAAGAAAACAGTCAAATTCATTACACTGAGAAGGCCACAATGTGCTGTGAAACAGTCCAAGGTTAAATATTTACTGGCCATCAGTCACTGCTTGTCCAGCCAGTGTGGACGGACCAAGGACTTGCTAAAAACCTGAATCACATGCCTCAGCCTCAGCATGGGAGACACCATTGCTCCGGCCTCACTTGCCACTGCTTCCCAGGCAGGCCAGTGCATTGTCCACCCATGCTGGGTGCTGGCCTTCTGCCATACCAGCATGGTGTCCAGCCCATGGTGACCACCACGCTGGCACCAGTGGGGCCCTGCACTCGCTGCCAACTCCAGCATGGAGTCAGAGGTGGTTTGACACAGGCTCCTCATGGGCCACCAACAGCTGCACAAGAAGAGGCTGATTTATGTGTGATGCCAACACTCACAGGAGAATCAGGTGTGGACCAAGACACAACTGAGCAGCTGCTAGAATCATCCTGTGTCTCCCTATGAAAATCTGTTTTCCTCCTTTTGGTTAATGGGCATTTGTGTTCCATGCAGCAAGAGAAAATGCTTGAACACTGGAAAACTTTTGGTTAGCCTTGGAAACGGTACCAGTTCAGGAAAATTGTGGGGTTGGGGTGAGAGCGCATAAAATCCACTGTCAGTCAGTCCATTCCCCCACTCAGCTGGGTGTATAAACCTAAATGTGATACCTGTGCAGTGCAAGTGTGCTCAGTAATCACAGCATGGCCTGACCAGTTGGCAGCATAGATTGGTTTTGTGTTCAGAGTCTGTTCCCAGTCACACCTGTGGGAGGATACTGACACCAGGAGCTGTCAGCTCCAAGAAGCAGATTAAATTTTGTTTTTCTCTTTAAGTGTCATTTGGCAGCAGCTAAAGAATTTCACAGCAGAGAGGGGTGCCAGGTAGAAGTCTCCATAATTTCAGCTGATCAGTCCTAGCTGATAGGTCTATTGGGCTACACACTGTCCTTCAAAGAGGATCAGACTTCTAGGCATGTATTAAGTTCAGAGGGCCAACACTGTATGAACTTGAGGAGGAAGAAAGAGTGATCTGGTGGATTTATTTGCTGGACTCTCACCAGGGAAATTCCCCCAAGAACCACTGCCCATTTTTAGTCTAGCTTGCTTCTATCTTTGTTCAAGTAAGCTAAGCCTTTCTTTGGTGCCTAATAGGACTGTCAACAAAGCCAAGCATTTTTTACAAATTCACACTAAAAGCAAATTGTAGCTGTTGAAATCTTCAGAGCTGTCTCCCTTCTTAGAACATGAACAGAGTACTTGTCTAGACTCTCACCACTGCCAGCCCTGGCTCCTAGGGACACAGAGCATCTCTCACCACCCCTGAAAGCAGGAGGCTGAGCCTGGCAGGCTGAGCTACTCCAGTTCAGCACCCATGGAGTCCAGGCAGCAGCAACCAAGCTGCTGTGCTGGGAGAAGTGTGGTGTGTGCCAGGCAGGATCAGGAGAGTCCAGGTGGCTGTGTTCAGCTGGAGGCTGAGTGTTCCTGCAGAGCTGAGGACAGATCCAGCCCGTGACGTGCAGCAGTGTCAGCAGAGGCTGTGCTCCTGTGCCGCGTTCGGGCGAGGTCTGTCCCAGGCTGTGTTTACTCACAGCCAGACGTGTTTCTGCTGGTCTGACCAGCTGATGCTTCTGAACCACCCTGACCTTTGTGTTCTCACCTCACCAGTGGTTTTTCTCCACCCTTGGTTGTTTTCCAGCTGCCTTACCTCACAGCCAGAGGAGTTCCACGCCGTCGAGCGAGCTGGCAGCCACGCCGCCGGGCAGTCCCCACCACATTCTCACGTGGCAGACTGGGTGAGTGCCTGTGGGCTCAGGTTAGAGAATCGACCTCACTCAGAGACAAAGCTCCCCACACACAAGCAAAGGGAGAGCACAGCTATGGGGAATGTTTTCCAGGTGCTCCATAGTCTACATCTGCACCGAGCATTTCCAGTCTCCCACCTGTGCTCTCGTGGTGGTGGAGCTCTGGTTGAGGCTGACCAAAACATGGCCGAGCCATCCACACCCAGCAGCACTGCTCCAAGCAGTGTCAGATCCACAGGGAAAGAAGCCTTGCAGGTTCCTCCTGCTTGGACAGTCTCCTTCCTCCCATCTTCATATGTTGAAATAGCTGATGTTTCTTTTTCAGCAGCCATCACACTGACTGGCCACACCAAGACCTTGTTGCAAAGGCAAGGTTCAGTGCCTCCCATACCTGTGTGTGCAGCAACCACATTTTTCTGTTCTGTTTTCCCCAGCAATGTGTCTGCATGATTTTTAAGGGCATCTTTTTTCAGCTACCACTGACATGAAGGTGCTTCACCAGAGTGTGAGGGAAGCGTTACACACAGGTAGCCATTACTCATGTAAATACAGTCATTGGGTTCTTTGGCAGCTCGTTGCAAGGCAGGGAGTTCCAGGAGTAAATAGCCTTTTGCAAGCTCCCATGGGTATTCTCTAGCAATCTCTGTCCAGCAATTCTGTCCTGACATGTGAAATAAAGGTCATTTCCAGATCCCACCTAACTCAGCACATCCCAGATTGTGGGATGAGATTTTGGTGAGATCAGCTAGATCTGACACTACAGTCCTCAAAACACCCTAGTCCTTTGAACAGGAAAACAGATCTGATACCCTGAGTCATGAATTGGGACGAATGACTTGGAAAACATTTCACTGTGCAGCCACTGGAAAATCTCATGCTCTTTAATTATCCTGGTCACCTATGACCAGGTTTGACCTCTGGTTTATTCCAGCACTGCTTGTGACTGCACTTTAAATTGGAGATGAGGAGAACCATAACCACAATCCCTTAGGCTTACGTGGATTTCAAATTCACACATTTGACATCCAGCCTCACATGGTCTTTGCATGTGCTTCCTGCTTTAGAATAGGAGAATGTTCCTAGTCCCATTTCACAAAAAGTCAAGGGATAGCAAGATAGGCAAAATGGTACCTACCTTTACCATACACTGAAATATCCCCTGTTAAGGGTTTGAGTCTAAACTTAACTTTTAGTCTCAGTCTCCATCCAATCCTAACTCTTCTAAATATCTCGATGATGATCAGAATCAAAACTAGTGAGCAACCAGCTGAGACATCTCTTTGGATAATCCCAGCTTTTCTTATTTGTCCATTCAAGATAAGTCCTGCACCCTGTCTCTCACAGCAAAAATACATCAAGCCAGATTCTCAGCTGGTGAAAGTGAAGTTACCTGGATGTATAGTTTAGGCCCTGCGCCAACAATCAGTGCAAAAAGAATTGGAGACAAATCAGCACTTGTTTTGTACCTGAGCACAGCATCCAAGGTGTCTGTATATAAATACAGGAGTGGATGCACATTAGATGCACAACACAGACTCCCTCACTGCAGGAGCAGCTGCTCCCACCCAGCACGACTCCACAGATTGACAGTTCTCCCCAACATGTTTTTGTGTCACTAACTTTTTCTGAAGATGATTCATCAACTTGTTTCCCCACTGGATTAATAAGCTCGTAACAATGTCTGTGTCACTTCTTTTCTTTAACATTTCCTCTCTCCTCTTTCCTCCTTTTTTGCTCTCCTTTGTTCAGAGAAGCAACAGACAACTCACCCACTATGGATGAGTCTCAGTCTCCAACCCACCAAAGTACTGATGAATAGAGGTATAGTAAGGGAACGTTTTGTTCTTTCCTCCTCCTGCCCCACAGTCCGTGAGCACAGTGCGAGTACCCGGCCTCCCGCCGGGGCGGCCCTTTAGCTCTGTGCCCCTTTGCCTGCCAGCAGGGCTTCCTTCAGTGCTTGGGAGCATTCGAAGCCCTCCCTGTGCCTTTTCAGCGAGTCTGCAGCTGAGGCACTTTGCCCTGTGAAAAGGACTCGAGGCCAGCCCGCTCTGTGTCCCTGCAGAGGCTGAGCGGGCACAGAGAGCAGGGAGTGGGGGGGCAACAAATCTGTGGCTCGGGATAATTGAAAGCAGCATGGGCAGAGTGCTGTAGGGACAGTCTGGGAGCAGCATGGTGGGGACACGAGCCTGGGTATGCTCGGAGGACGTGGCCAGAGCTCCCCGCCTTGCTCTAGCTACAGCTCTGTCAGCCCTTCCTCCTCCCTCCCCTCCGCAGAGCTGAGGCTGTTTGCAGCAGCAGCAGCAGCAGAGAGGTTTCATGGAATAAGGAGCAACCCTGGCCTCGTTCCTGTGGGAAGAGAGGGGGAAGGGTGGAGGGAACAAAAAACCCTCAGAGTATTTCTATTTTAATTAAACTGCCGTAGCTGTCTGACACTCTCATTTGAATCTACAACCATTCACAGCTGGCATCTGTCAAGTACTTCAAGCCCAGCTTTCTAGAGATATCCCATAAACCTCTGTACTCCAGCACAGAGCAGGCAAACAAAAGGCTCTTTAACATGCAAATGGAGATGCCCTTGCTCAGGTTCCTCTCAGACACCAGTCCCAGGGAAACCAGGTGGAAAACAGGACAGAGGAAGCAGGAACTGCATCAGATGTGAGATGAGTCCTGTGAGGTGGGGAGGGCATGCAGGAAGGAGTGAGAATCCCTCAGTAAACAGAAATAATATGCATGTCCTGCTTTTGGCCTCAAAACAGTCTCTAGTTTGGAAGGCAGTTCAAGTCAAAGTGTGAGGGAGAGACATCAATTCTGGCTATGACTGCACAGATATAGCAGTCACTTTTCAAAAGATCCAGATTTTGACCTGAGGGCTTTACTCTGTCAAGGAGCTCCAGGAGCCAGTTTGGAGCTGACCCTGGTTGGAGCTCTTAAAATAAATAGCAAAGAAAATTCTCATGAATTGTCTCGTCTGCTCAGTAGAGGCAAAGAAAAAGCCAGGCAGCAAAAGAAGCAGTAGCTTGTCAGAGCTACCTTGAGATGAGGACTAGCTCCTGCAAGAGAATATGGTCCTTTCCACATCAGACCTGGCATGCTCCCACTAGTCCCTTCCTGGTTCATCCCTGGAAAGCCACGTAACTCTGGGACTGCTCAGTGATGCACAAGCCTCTGCCCAGAGCAGCAGTGCTACAGGAAAGTGCCACCACCCTCCTCCTTCCACGTGTTCACGGGGTGATACAGCCCATGGCCAAGAGAGCTGCTCTAAGGACTTGCTCCTTGGAGAGCATCCTATGGAAAAATCTCTATCCCAACTTATTACCAAGCAGGACGGCTGGCAGAGCCCTCAGGCAGGGCAGAGCCCTTAGGGAGGGCAGAGTCCTCAGGCTGCTGCTGTACCCGGGGTGGGGGAAAGAAGACACAGGCAGAGTGCAGTGAGGTCTGTGGATATCCTGCATTCCTCTCCACCTGTAACACAATGTTTTATGCTCATGGTTGAACTTCTCAGGAGCACTCACTGTCCTAACAGAGTTTCCTTTCTCCTGCAGGAATTACAATGATAGCTGTTTCCTGGATTCTCCCCTCTATCCAGAATTAGCAGATGTCCAGTGGTATGGGCAGGAAAAAGCCAAGCCTGGGACTCTAGTGTGAACCCCTGACCTCAAGTTAATCACATCAATGCCATTCTGAGATCACCTCACTGCCTCTCATTTGCCTTACCCAGATGCACTGTCACCCAGCACCAGCTTCAACTCTAAGCACTTTTCTCACGATGCAATTCAAGACGACATTTATGGAACACTGGCCCCGAGACATCCACCACGGCAGCGACGGAGCACAGCACATCCCCTGCCAGGGCTCTTGTCCCTCCCACAGCCACGGGGCAGCGGGGGGAGAGGAGCAGCCATCTGAAGAGTCAGTTTCAAAATTGTTTGTCCTTTGAAACAATGGAAGCCTTTTAAGGCTCATATCAAAGATTAGTGTTCCACAGCCCGTAACAGTAGTAAGAGTTCCATGACCTGCAAGCTGAAGCCAACAGCATTAGTTTTAAGGGGGTGGAAATAGGACAGAGGCTGAGAAATGGAGACCATCGTCCTGAAAGTGCATCTGTTCTGAAACAGCAAAATCCCATCACTTCAGAGATGTGTCAGTCTCACAATCAGGTCAGCACTGCCAAAGATCTCCACACCGCTGTTGGCAGGATGAATTAGCTCAGCATGTTCTAGCTACAAAAACATCTCCCTTCTTTAACTCTATGGCAGACACGACCACCCCCTGCAAAATGGCATTTCCTTCTTGGCTTGGAGTCCACCTACACGCAAGCAAAACAATCCCCTGTGCTGCAGACACCCCCGAGGTCTAGGCTGGTATCATGGCATCGCTGTCTGCAAGCCACTCTTGAACTGGACAGACAAGGTTTACAGAGGCATTACCTACAGCAGAGGCAAGTACTGCACTCACAGCATCCCTGTGGCTGGCACAGAGTGCCCACCAATACATGGAGAGGTTGGGATTGTATTGGTTGTTTTGATACAGATAAAAATTGCCAAAAAAAACCTTTCCAGAAACAGGTAACAGCCAATAAATTCGAATCTATTTCTGCACAAGGCGTTCACGTGAAATCCAAGGGAAAGCACATCACGATCGATCTGACACGGCCCAGCTGCGTTCACATATCGGTTCCACTCCTCTTCCCTTCGTTAGCACCAGTGTAGCAAAGGGCTCGTCCCCCGTGTGCTGCCGTGTGGGAGAACCGGTCTGTCGGGAGGCAGGAAGGCTCCTGGAGCGGGGTTGGACAACCAGCAGACAAGGAAACCTTCCCCTGGCGAGAGAGAAGGAGAAGAGACCGAGCGAGGCATCGGACACGAGCGAGAGCTGCCCGCGGACACCAAACGGAGCCTGGAAGGAGCTGCAAGTTTACACATATTTAGAGCAATGCTTTATACATGTCAAGCCATGGAACTTTCAAAGGCCTCAAAGACACTTTTGTAACGAACAAGTGCACAATCTAGGTGGATGTTGAAGCTGGCACGTCTTAGTCTTCACTGCGGTGCTATGCTGTTTTTATTGCCACTCGATGGGGGCGGGCGCCCGACCTGCCCCCGTTGGTGCGTGCAAACGACGATTTCCTATGGGAAAGGCATTAAAAGAAACGGCTGGAGGGGGTTACTTTGTGAAAAGCAGAAACTGAAGTTAGCTTTAGTTTAAGGAAAAAGGAATTAAAAAAAGCGTGAGTGTGTGTGTGTGAGTGTGTGTGTGTTCCAAGAATAACAACGGCGTCTACCAGACAAAGTAGAGCGAAACGTTTCAAATTAAACACCGCGACTTGGGGGGCTGCCACACCTTTTGGTATTAAGATTGCTGGAAAACTGCATTCCAGGCTTTAAAAGAGAATGGGTTCTGTGTAATTAGGCTTTTTAAAACGATGGGGTTTCTAAACATTGATGCAAGCAGCTCATGCCAATTCCTTTCTGCAACTTACACCAGAAGTGTTGGCTGTGGTTCCCTGCACTGCTGCCTCACATCACTGGGGAGGTGGTGAGGTGGCCTTGCAGAGATGAGGCAGTGACAGGCAGGAAGGTTGTCATTTGTCCAGGGAAGTCTGTGGCAGAGCCAGGATTGGATGGGGCAAGAGGCCAGGCTGGATGGGGCTCTGAGCAACCTGGGCTAGTGGAAGGTGTCCCTGCCCATGGCGGGGGTTGGAACCGGATGATGTCACTTCCAAGACAAACCCTTCCATACTTCTGTGATAAGGAAACTCTTTCATGTTCACACATGAAGCATAAATGAATTATCCCTCTGAAAAAAAGTAACAAAAACACCAGGAAAGGGTTTACAAAGGTGACCACACAAACCTTGTGCTTCTGGGCCTCCCTGAAGCGTCACCCGGGAGTGCAGCGCACTGTGACAGTAATTGAAGCCTTACATTCAGTTCTGGAAGAACAGCCAGTGGTGAGATTGCAGCCTTTATCTGGACATGCAAAATGCTGTTTTCACCATCTCTTTGTGCTTTGGGGTCTTTAACACAGGAATTATTTCAAGCTCCTAATTGGATTTTTAACTGGATAAGAGATAGTACTGATTAATGACATTTACTGATAAGATTGGGTAGCTAAAGTGAAAGGATTAAATAAGGACCAAATTAAGCTACAGCAAATAATTTAGCCCAAGGATTTTTAGGGGCTCTGAGCAACTGTCTGTTTTCTTTTTAATTTCCCTGGTAAGTGGTTTGGGTTTGTTGGTTTTTTTTCCTGTGTACTTTCTTTTAATTAAAAAGAATTCAACAACAGCGGCACTATGAGGCCTCTGGGCACTACAGGAAGAAACGTTAATTCCTCCAAGACCAGCTCTGCAGTTTTGCAGCAAAGGTTAAAAGGTGGCAGCCCTGAAATTAGGGGGGGGGAAATAAAAATGTTTAGCCTGAATTGCAAACAGGCTGGAGTGGAGAAGAAGCTTTCTAGAAACGGATTGAGTTTTGCTTTGTGTTCTGCTTTTCTGGTTTGCAATCAAGGCACATGTGAGCAGCCAGTCTGGTAGTAAAGACAGATTAAGTAAAACAGGTTTTACTGTTTAGCTCAATTCAATTAAACACAAATGTACATAAAATGTTAATCATATGAGATTAACATATTTAAGTATAACACGGAGGGGTATATACATAGCTATTATAGACAAGCACTTGACTACCAACTTAACCCCTCCTTTACTTTTTTATTTTTCAAGGCTCCATCTGCCATAAAGCCACAACCGCGTTCAGTCTCCGTGTCTGACACTCCCTCTGTGTGGGCAGGAGCCGGGGGACGGTCCCTGCACGGGCCGTGCTGGGAGGCAGGGTTTATTTTTAAATGATATTATATGCAGTCGAGTGTTGAAAATGTTGAAACAGTCCAATTTGTTTTCACTCTGTATTAGTTTTAGTTTCAGGCATAGCCGATCCCCATTCAGGTGCTATCAGATGACCAGTTACTGCTTAGTTAACTAGATGTAAAGTTTTACATATATATTAATGTCAATAGTTTTATTACAAGTTGTGTAAAATGGACTCTCTAGTTTAAAAAAAAGAAAAAAAAGGAAGAAAAAAAAATTAGGTCTCTCCTGAAATTGACTTTAGAGCATGGAAAATGATTTTACTGGATTCTGTTCAACTGTAATCAAGGAAAAAAAATATGTATGTTGTAGAAAAAGTTGCAGAATTAAAAAAGATCTGCTTTTAATTTATTCTTTTTGTATTAAGAATTTGTATAGTTACCTTTACATTTTGCAAAACGGTGTTGTCAACACTTCCTTATTAAAGCATTTTCAAAATGAAGCCTTGCTGTGGTCTCTTCGGGAGGGCAGAGCCTGGGCAATCCTCACCACTGCTGGAGATGCTGGGTCCAGATGTGTGCACAGCTGGCCAGGGTGTCCATCAGGGACCTGCTCCTTGGCTGCCAGAGGGCCTGACTGCAGGAAACACTGGCATTTCCCCAAAAAAGCCCATCCTTTAGAGATCCCTTGGGATTCAGCGCTCAGCAGATCCATGCTGGCTCCATGCCATGTTCTCCCAAGCACCGGGCCCAGGGGCTCAGGAGTGTGACTGATGTCCCACCACTGCGGGAAGCCGAGTCTCAGAAACAGCATTGGCTTCCAACACACAACTTGAAATAACTGAAATTAATGCTCACTCACATGGGTTGGATGCCAAGTTGCTGCATGGCAGTTTCAGCAATGCCAACAGCTGTGGGACAGGCCCGAGCACCAGCACGTTCCCCCTGCTCCAAACTGCCTGCCTGGTGAATTCCCAAGGGAACCCACCCCAAGAGGCTGCTCTAGCTCAGCAGGGCAGCAGTGACCCCTGCACTGGGTTAGAGACACCACTTAACATCACTGCTGTCCCCTCTGTGGGCAGCAGGGACCCCTCTGGCCACCCAGCACACCCCTCCCAAACCACAGGCAGCTTCCAACAGCCAGTCTCACATGGGGCCTCCCACACTTCCCAGCGCCGTTGCTTCCTGCTCCTTCCATTCATTCCCATTGTCCAGGGAGCCTCTTCCCAGCCCAGCACCTCCTGTACCATCCATCCAATCCCCCACATCCCACAGGGAGCCAGCAGTGGCAGCAGCCCGGAGCCAGGCGGCCCCTGTGACCATCACCCAGCACTGCCTGCAGGAAATGCCCAGGAGGGTTTGGGATGGGACCAAAGAGCCAGGTGAAGGTTTTCAGACACCCCCGAACTCTGGGACCTTGGCTCAGATTTCTTGTGACTCCAGCAGAGCTGCAGGCCCCTCTTCCAGCTCTACCCCACCTCAGGAGCAGCTTTCAGGGCAGCCTGCTCCAGATATGATTCCAGCACCGCCCGCCTTGCACCAGCCCTCTTGGAAGGCACCACATTGTGTTCTCATCCCCTGGGCCAAGGAGTCAGAGCTCTCTCTTCCCCCTGAGAAGTGAAGCCACTCACATCCCAGTCAGGTTCATTCTTTGGGCAAGACTGGGTCGATGGTGGTAATGTTTTGGCAGCCAGCAGGAGAGGAACCCAGTTCCTCCATTAAAATAAACTGATCCCACATATGCCTACCCTGAGAGCCTTTCCAGCAGCACAAATGGCAAACAGGGAATTAAAGGCATTTAACTGCCACCAGGCACAGTAACACCAATATCAGGCAGGCACCAATAGTTTTAGAGTTCACCTCACACAGGCCCTTCCACAGCCGGGTTCGGGAAGGGGCCAGGGACTGCAGAACTGACCAGGGGCACTGAAGTCCCAAAAGCCCTCCAGACACTGCTATGGCGAACTCATGACTTCATCCTAAGGCTACAAGTCTTAGGATTCAGCAGAGCTATTTCCGCCTAATGCAAGAATTATCAGAAATAAACATCTGGAAAAGCCCAGAGGGAAAAGTCTAAATTGCTAAACTGAAACATACCCTCCCTACAAAAAAAAAAACCCAAACTGTCAAGCAGTGTGACAGCTGCACCACACCCACTCCTCCCTAAACTAGACGGAGGGTTGGGATTTTTTTGGCTAAGAGGCATTATTAACTATTTGATTACGGTCTGGTAGCTGCAATTTGGGGCCATCCAGCTGCAAAGAGCCTCCAGCCAATAACGAAAAGCAGCTGCAGTAACAGCATCCCCCCGGCCCGCCAGCCCCCAAGGAGCAGAGCTGGCTCTCACATGCTGGACAGCTGGAAACTCTTACATGGATGTGCCGTGAGAAAGCAGCTCCCAGCTCCTCGGTTCCCCATACAGCACCATTCCATGGATTGCAAGGGGATAAAGTTCTTCCGCCACGGGATTCATTCAAGCAAGGCGGCCGTATTTCAGGGACTGCCAGCGAGGAGGCACATTGCTTAAATTACATTCTTTAAAACCTGATCAGACTGAGACATTCCAACCTCAAATTCACATCCCTGCAGGAGGCGCATCCCCACTCAAACCGGCACTCAGGGTACCATTAAAATTCTCCTCAATAATTAGCTCTAAGGCAGGAAGGAAAAATCCATCTAGTGCTGTTACAGATCCCCCAAGGAATCCACTTCCCGCTCAAGCAGACGATACAACGCTCCTTAAACCATCCCCTGGCTACTCACTTGCTGCAGTTTCCAGGGAAATTACAGCTCTTCTGAACAAGGGACAATATTGTCCCTCAATTATTTACAGAGTTCAAAACTAAGGTCAAGATAAAGATTTAGAAACAGTTCAGGAAACCGTCTGGGCGGAGAGAGGGATAAAGCTGTGGTGTTACAAATGTTTCCTGTTGTAATAACGCCTCCAAAGAGGATCTGTACAGAGCACTGCAAAGAAAATCACCAGAAACCACTGTTAATGAAACCCTTCCATGCTCTTGACATCTGCCCAGTTTCTCCCCACAAATCCCCATCTCCTTCCCAATGGCCCTTCCCCAGGAGCCGGTGAGGTCTCATCAGCCTCATTTTATTACTTCTAAACTCTAAGCTCTTGACATTTTCTCTGGGGTCAAACACTCCAGACTGACAATCTCCTGTGTCCAAAGAGGCACTTCAGAATCCAAGAGTCTCCAGAAGAACCTGAGGTTCCTCAAGACACTCCTCCAAACTTGGTGCCAGCTCACATCCCCCAGCACCGTCTCACTGTGCCATGGGACACTGGGTCACTCCTTGGGCAGAGGGCTCCAGTTCCAGCTCCAACCTGCCAGTCAAGGTGAGGACCCAGGCAAACCCACTCTCTGAAATAACAACACATTTCTCCAGGAAGTGGTTCTGCTCAAAACTAACAAAGTTTCAATATTTCACTGTTTATGCAGAATTAGACATCATCATTCCCATGAGTTTCCTCACCATTCCCAGTCAGGATGCACAATGGTAAAGATTTGTGGCTGCTAGAAATATTCTTCATGGTCATGGGAGGTCCTAATTATTTTCTCTGCAATGCCCAGCAGACTGAAAATTTTCTCCAGATGTATAAAAATGGAATTTGAAAGCCTCAAGAGCCATAAGATTACTTCCCCCAAGCCCAGAAGGTTTATATTAAAAATGTCGTTACAAAAAGAAAAAAAAAGCCAAATCAGATGCATTCAAGATCAAAAACTCTTTGCACTGAGGCTGAGAAATACATAAACCTTTTTTTTTATTCCTGATAAATACCACATGAAAGATTAGCCAATAAAGTCTTTATATTTACAGAAATAACCAAGATTCAGATTCAACTGCTTCCCTCTAATCATCTCCCCACGTCAGTCTCCATTGCAAAAGCAGCCAAAAAAAGCTCCACATATGCTCCTTGCAGGGCTGAGACTCACCTAAAGCTCTAAAATATGGGAAACAGTTCAGTCTGCACAGTTCCCTGAATAACAAACTGAAATAAGAGCAGTGGTCATGTGCATTGTCCCTTGGTCATTGTCTTGGTCTTAACCTCTGCAAAACCCACCCCTCTGCTGTACATTGGATGTGTTCAGCAAAAAGCACAGATTTGAAAATAAACCTAAACAAATGGGGCTTGCAAAAAGGAAGTTGTAGAAAATCTCCTGCTTTCTGCTTTTTTTTTTTTTTGCAAAGCCCACCCCAAGTTCCTGTTGGTGTTCAGGCTCAAACTCTGCCTCTTCCATCTCCTCTGGGTCTTGGAGACTGAAATGAGTCATGGCCTGGCCCCAGAGCCTCACAGAGCGTTGTACTCCACACACTTGGATGGGTCTGTTGGGAAGTGCTTCTGGCAAATGGTCATTAGCCTCTTCAGCCCCTAGGAATTAACAAAACAAGGACAATTCTGTAATAAAGCTGCAGCTGTTAAACTTAATAGCCTACAGTATTCTTAAGCTTAACAAGAAGAATTAAAAAGAAAAGGCTGCTATTTTGAGGTTGGGGTTTTTATTTTGGTTGTTATTCTGTACAAAGGTTGGGGTTCTCTTCAATATTAAAGGAGTTTGTGGCATAATCAAAAAGGCTACAGCTTCAGTCCCACCTGGTAAGATTCACAGTGAAGGATCACAGGAATTCTTCAATCCCTCTTTATCACCAAGGGAGCAAATGATATCATAATAAAAGATATTTACAAGAAAGCTGAATATTAAAAGTAACTCTAAAGAGCAAAAAGCAATTTCTGACACCAAAACAAGCTGCACAGCCAAGGCAAGAACCAAACACTTCTCAGGAGAACTGTGGTACCACACAGGACACGACAGAGGCAAATGGAAGTGATCAAGCAGAAAGGCAAAACATGGACTTTTCAGTTCTTTCAAGGCATCAATTTCCAAAACCCAACATGACAGGAACCCTGTGATTATTTTCTTTCAAGTCACACAGAAAAGTCTAACAAAGAAGAAAGCCAACTGCAGTGGTGGAAGTGTAATTTAGCAGTGACATGGTACTCCAAGAGGGCAGAGCCATGTCCCTGTCACGAGACTCCTCATGGAAGGCAGCTCCTCACTCAGGGAAAAGTGATTCAACAGGATGATGCTTTGGCCTTCTCAGTGCAGGCAAGCATGGCAAGTCTGTCCCAGCACCATAATGACTCCTTGCTTGGGATGTTCTCACCCCAGGGTGCTGCAATCAGGAACATGTTAGCTTCATGTGGCTGCTGGGAGCACAGGTAATAAATATCTCATGCTCCAGCTGGAACCAGACTTGCTAAACAAGACTCAATATTTGGAACCAACACAGAGAACACACACATTTAAAGCCAACTTTGTTTTGGTGCTTCAGTGAGTTGAGTGATTCAGAAGCAGAGATATGAAATTCACAGTGGGAAGATGAACTTGGATTTCCTTGGCCAACAGATGTAGCCCCAAAAGCAGAGAAGGGACAAACTGGGGAGTTCACCCCCATCTTGCACAAGGAATGTTATGTTAAGAGAGACTAAGCAACACACCAGAGTAGAGATCTTTCTGCTCCAGGAGTGGCAAATGGACAGAGAAGGCCAATTATTGACCAGCCTGGTCTAATGGAGGGTTCCCCTGCCAGGGCAGTTGGAACTTGATGGTCTTTTAAGGTCTCTTTCAATCCAAACCATTCTGTGATTCCATGAATTATTCACCATTATGATCATGCTGATTAACACAGACCACAACAACATTATTTAGTTTAAAGTTGTTTCATCCATTAAATACTTCCAAGCATAACTGGAGCCTGTCTCTGAAGATGCATAATCCACACATCAATTTTCACCTTACAAAGTAATTGGTCAAATTTAATTTGCAGTCTCTGTAAGTGTCTGGAAGTCCCTCTGACTTCACAATGACATTTTTTCAGGTTATGCTATTAAAAACCAGAGTTGAAGAGAAACCAAAGGTTATACTTGCAGCCCAAATACAGAGAGACTCAGAGCAGAAGGGGAAGTTGTATTGTGCAAGCAATTTCCTTGCAGACATCTGCAGAAGCTGAAAACCAACAGGAGTCCTGCTGCTGCAGAAGGAAGACATTTATGTAAACCTGCCCTGCCAGGAGCTCTGAGCTCTGTGATGCTGCTCTGGAGGCTTCAGGGTTAACCCAGAAGGTTTTTATCTCAATGAAAATGCAACTGGCAAGAGCCAAATACATTTAATAATACAAAGAGAGAAGGCTTGTTTCCTCAGACCTGTCCACCCACTGTGTTAAAAGGACAGAGTAGAAAAACAGTATTGCTGCTAACTCCACAACCAGAAGTCCACATGTGTATGAAGATGCCCAGGAGGAATTTTGAGCCCAGACTGCTCAGTTTATTCATGAATGCATTTATCTAGCTGCAGAAATAGTCAGAAGGACTGAATTTTACAGTATTAAATTCTGTGCATGATGTTTAAAGCGTGAGTTAAGCAGTGAGGGGCCTCAGGAGAATCAAGCCTGTCTTCACAGCTGCTTTGGTGTTCATGCAGGATCACAGCAGTTCCAAAAAACACATTAGACTGTTCCTGGCCCAGCACCGAAGAGCCTTCAGGTCCAGGATGAGCTGAATTAACTGGACATTATGCCTGACCCAAACTAAACCTGTCCACTTCTAAAACCCTTTCCGTGCATCCCCTGACACCGATGTTTCTCAAGGATCCCCCAAGACAAGCAGAAGGTCTCTTTCAATCCAACAGACCTGCTGGACTCCCAGAGCTGACATTACCTGTATGTATTTCCTCTGAGTTTCATCGTTGAGCACGTGGGCCACGTGCTTGGAGAAGATCTTCTCGCGCCCCGTCCGCGCGTGGATGCCGACCATGGTGACGCCGATGGGCCAGGGAGCGTTGCCAATGGCCATCTGCAGGTAGGCATCGTTGGCCTGCAGAGGGGAGGGCATCACTGAGCAGCACCACACAGAGCATTTCTGCACTGCCAGAGGCAGTGGAACACTCACCCCAGTCTCTCTGATCCATTGTCATTGCATGGTATTAACCAACTGCACCCTCCCACACCAAACTCCAAGGGACACAAGGACTGCGGACTCTCCCTTATGAAAGAAAGAACCTCTGGGTAAGGCAGTCTGGCTACCTTGATCAAAACTAAGCTTTACTCAGATTATTTTTAACTGGGCCACCCTGGGTTAAGCAAGCTTACATTTGTAACCATGTTTGTATGGCCAGAGCAGTAGCAGCAGTAAATCAATCAGGAATTTCCCCATCAAGAGAGGAGATCCCATTTTAAAGCTGTAACAGACAACATCCCTGGGGAAAAATAGGGATAAAACTAGAAGGCTAAATTAATAGAAAGAAAGGCAGAAAGGAAGAGAAGTACAGAGCTTAAAAAAAAAAACAAAACAACATAACAACTGAGAACCAGCAAGTGATAGATACAATTACAGAAAAAACCTGAAGGATGTGGAACAGGACATTCCTTCTCTATTAGAAAGCAGCTACAAAACTCACTGATAAAGAGTTCATTTATCACCTCCTATTTAGAAACTAGACAATAAGAAGTAGCAATCACGACCAATGGGTGCAGATTCTTTCCAACTGGCACTGAACAAACTGGGAGGTGAATAATGAACGAGGCAAGGGGTTGCAGACAGACCTAAAAAATCTGAAGAGGGGACAGGGCTTAGTCACCACCTGCATGAGGCAGACTGAACAGTCTTAGTCAAATACCTACTTGCTGACTTAAATACACTTTTGTGATGGAACAGTATGTGAACATGCAATTAAAGACCCTTGTAGGACTGTCACAACAGGGTTAATTAAGGCTGAGTGGACAACTTGCATTCTGGCATTTGCCTGCTATCAACACATTGATTGCAAAATCAAAATCTTTCAAGCTTTTCAACTAACAAAGCAGCAAGAATTTGTGGCTGACAGTATTCACTAGGCTGCACAAAGCAAGCAGCAGGCAAAAAGAGACAGAAGACAACAGAAGGCAAAAAAGAGAAGTCTCTTAGGAAGCAAAATTGAGAAGGATGTGAGTATCTGTAAAAGCATTAGCCTAATGTAAAAAAAGACAAAACCACCAAACATCCAAACATGTACTTAAGTCATCCAAAATTTCTCTGTGAAGTTTACTTAAAGCCAAGCACCTCCCAGAGAGAGGAGCACTGCTGATTAACCCAGAGATACACCACATTCCAGCATGCTCATTAGTCTGAGAAGGCATTGGAAAGGGAATTTCCACATAATGATGACAACCAAGAGAAAAAAATGCTTCAAAATAAAATCCCACTATCATGCATCCCACATGTTCAGTTCTGCTTCCAAATGATTTGGATTACATTTGCCTTAGGCCATATAAAGTTTTCTTCAGTATCAAAAGCAGGTCTGCTTGCTTACTTGACAAATTATGCCAAGTCCTCACAAGAATAGTAAGAAATACTAGAAATTTAAAGGCAAAAGACAACTCAGTTTCCTTTGCATACACAAGATGCTTCAGCAAATGGTATTGGTATTTGAGTTTCACTTCTACAGGTAGCTACAAATAAAACCTAATACTGCCTTTGATCTTGTGTCCCAAAGTACTTCTGCCTCCTCCAGTGAGCAGACTTTGTCCAAAAAATCTTCTCATTAACTTAGCTCAACCTTACCTGGTCACCTAATGTGCGTGTAGACAAAGAAAGGGACAGTGCCTCATATTCAATAACTCAGTTTGCCTCAATTAATTCCTAATTAATTAATCATCAACACCCTATTACTATTTACTCAATACCTTCATTTAACCTTAGAACATCAGGTTTCCCCCACAGAAATGCTCTGTAACTTAATATACCCATCTCTGAGAAAATTTTCTTCATGTTTGCAAAGCTCTGCAGTTTCACGAACCTCAAAAGATCTTCTGCCAGGCTGTGGATCAAACACTACTTGGAGCCTAACATTCCACAGCCATTTTTCATTTTGTTGGGATACATGTTGTACTTGAAGCTATGCATGTTCAAAATGAAATAAAAATGGGAATGCTGAAGCAATGAGCTCAATCTTTTAGAACCAGTGTGAACATGACAGAAGAGTGCAAACAAACGTACCTTCACGTATTCTCTCTGTAACATAAATTTAATAATATCTGTTATTGATTCTTTGATGTCTGCAGGAAGTGTCTATAGGAGAGAGGGGAAAGAAAAAAAAAAAAGACATTTACTTCAGAACAGCAGCTCAGGAAAACCACCTTACTCAGCATTTATACAAAGTTTAGCAACTACCCTTGTTTGAGGACTTCGACAAAGGAAAACACGTTCGTTATTCAGATGAAGGATCTGAAGCAGGAGAGGTTAAGTGGTTACACCTGGTAGCTGATGGCAAAGCGCAAAATGCAACCCCAGTTCTCTGTCATGTCTGCAACCCAGTGAGTAGGTGCTGCTTCAAACAACAGCTGGAAAAGCAATGGGTGGGCAGAAGATTTCACTGATCGAGATAAAGTCAGAACGGGTTGTCAGGAGCTCTAGATACAGAAACTGTGACCAGCTCACTTCTCCCTTCTCCTTCAGTGAGGCTCACACTGCCCTAGAAAGGGCAGGGGTGCTGGGTACTTGGAAAGCAGAAGCTGAAGAGGCATTTCAAGGTGATTTACCCTTTTGCGGAGCTTTCTGAAGAGCGGCCTCAGGTAGGACTCGGTCTGTTTCTGAGTGGCGCTGTTCAGCTTCCCCTGCACGCCCCGTTTCACGTAGTCCTCCCTGGCATTCAGCTCCTTGGCCCAAACTCCCAGGAGGAACTGCAGGGAAGGAGCACATCTGTGTCATGGTGCCATCTAGTGACCTCCCCAGCACCTCAGACAGAACAGAGGGTTAAGCCACTGAGGCAAAATGAGGTTTTTTGAGAAACCTGAGTTAAGAAGGTAAAACCTCTTTCAGAAGGATAGGGACAGGAACAGCCCTCCTATCTTAAATGTACACACACAAATTAAAGCTTCAGCTCTTGCTGTGACTTTGATCACCACAAGTTACACAGGCACTGGCTGACTCGGCTGAGAGGCAACACAGGTTTCTTGCCAGGAAACAAGGAAACAATTTCCTGCCATCCACTTGAACCTGTGGACTTCCTTTAAAACTCTCTAATTTCACTAACAGCATCAGGTGACATTCCAATTCAGCTTGCTCTGTTCCAAGGAAACTCCTCTGAAGGTTTTGATGCCACAGTACTACACAGAGGCAACTACAGACAACTGCCTCAAATATCACACAAAAATCAAAACCGTTATTTATTTTGTCTGGAAAAGCAGGACCAGATTTTGAAGAACGCTGCTCTCGCAAGAGCTCCTTCCCAGATCTGGCACAAGTCACTGTTGTGACTAACAAAGGCTGTGGACTGCCAAGCATTTCAAAAAACCCACATCTTACACATAACACGTGAGTTTTTCCTCTCAAGCAGCTCAAGCACACCCTTCTATTCATGAAATGTGTCTGCATGGTAGTAGCAATGTGACACAGCCACAGAATAATTAAGAGTCTGTTACCTTCAAGAACTTTGTTATGATGTCCATGTCATAGTGATCATCACCCCGTCCTAAGGATTCTCCCAAAGCCTGGAACAAGGGGGAAAAAAAGGGACTATTATTTCTACTTTGTCTGGTTTGCCAGCACCACCACAGCACCATGAACCTCAATAAACTCCACCAGAAACCCCAAACACTGGTCACGAAACAGAATGAAACAGCTACACATGCTACTGAAACCCGTTAATCTGTTCAAAACACTCACATCACAAAGCCAACACGATTATTTCTGAAAAGTCAATGCAACAGTAGTTCTTCAGTCATTAACTACTAAATTATCGGCATAATTAGCAACTGTCTGACAGCACTGTATTAAGGGGAACTGTGGGTGCACTGAATTTTTTGAGATCCTCAAAGCCATCAATTAACCTAATTATTTTGTTATGCTGTTTCAATTCTCTGATGTACTGGGGCTTTTTACCATTTAATTGCAACTGTGAATTTGAGGGAACAAATCTGAAAAAAAACCCCAAACCAAACAACAGACCACTAAAAAAAACCAGTTGCATGCTCCAATACTCCACCTTCCTGCCAGAACCTCAAAACTGTAAATACTAACAGCAAGTTTTATAAACATTTTCCAGTAGGTATAGTTGGATTTATAATCTACTTTTATTGCCCTCACATTTCCAAAGTGAGTTGTATTTTTAAAATCTCCAAGATTTCGAGCCAAATTCAACGTAAGCCTTTATGCTAAAGGCAGTGTAGTTAAAGAAGCATTAAATTAAGACACAGTGTTTTCAAGATTTTTAGAAAAAGATTGTTTGCATGGCTCAAACCAAGCCTGCCCTACTACCACAAAAAGGGGATATTTTGAGAACTAACAGATCAATAAAATGCAGCTCCATTACAACTGCTATCCATTCTGGTATTGCAGTTATTTTAAACCAGAACCCCTGGCACCATAACAAAATACCCCAGACTATTTCTTGATAATGATGTATTCACGTCAGCTTTCAGTTATAAATCGTATTATTTCTTAAATACACTTTTGCAAGGACGTTATCAAGATTAACTCCTGCAAAGGGTTTTGAAGATTAAAAGTCTTCAGCTCAAGTTAATGTGCTTTTCAAAACACTACCCTGCAATACCAGGTGCTGAATGCATTTCCTGGCACTCACTCTCCACTCACTCACACGAACACCACGGGGCTCTTTCAGAACAGAGCAGCCATTTGCACTCAAGTTTCTGGGACACATTATCTCTGCACTTCTTATATTTCCTGTGGTCTGCCTACTTCTGATGCTCTTTTTTTTTTTGTCCTAAATGTCTTCATATCAAACATTATTTCTGCGTGAATATTTTTCAGAGTCCTTCTTTATTGTACAGGGAAAATTCCTAGATACTGACCTTATTACCCTCTCAAATATTCACTGGAAAGGCTTTAGAATTTATGACCACCAGGTAATGGATAGCAAATAAATTCTCTACTTCTGAAATCCCTGAAGAATGAATCTTAACTGTATCACTGTCTTTGCAGGCAACACCTGTCCCCTTTGGGATGAAGTGCTGTAAACAAAGACCACTTGAGTTTTCACTTGTCTTTTGTAGGCACCTGCAGTGCAACTCCAGGCTTAGAAGCCTGAATTTCCTCTTTAATACTTCAAAATGCCAAGTCAGCTGTTGAAAAAAAGATATCTTAGGATTGTTTAGACAAAGCTTTCTCACAGCAACATACTACATCTAACAGCCCTTGGTTAAGATCTATCCCATACTTCTAGTTCTTCAATAGTAGTGTTCTCCTCATGGACTTTCAGGTCATTCTGGGAGTCATCATCTCCTGCTTCTTGGCCGCCTACAATTTCATTCAGATACTGCTGATCAATCTTATCCAAAGCAGCCTTCAGGTCATTTCTCAAGCCCTAGAAAAGAGAAAAAAAAAAAGACTAATTTACAAAAAAAACCATCAAGTAAATAAAAGTAATTCAGTACTGTCACTGTGAGCATTCAACTTCTGTTGAAGATGCAAATTCTGTAAAAACATGCATAAGGGTTTAGCATTGTTGTTTGAATTTAACTGAACTCCAAGAACAATTTCTGCTTCAGCACTTAACAAAAAGCAGGTGCATGAACTTCTGCAGTGTTCATACCTATGAAAAAGACTTTTCACAGTATTTTTACCAAAAAAAGCCTGGAGGACAGAATGAGCCTCTAGGATTTTCTTCAAGACATTTTCTCCAAGCAATGCATCGAACCGTGCCAAAACAAACAAAAACCAGACCATAACCATCATCAGCTCTACAAGTCTTCACATCTGCCCTGAAAAAAGCTGTAAATAAAGTAACACTCCTTCAGTACTACACAAAAAACAATTATGTTGTTTCCCTTTATTACAAATTAAATATAGCAGAATGTTTCATATAGATTAACTGTTTAAATACCTCAACTTTAGAAGAGGTGATTAAAAAAAACCAATCAGTTTAAAACCATCTATATAAAGTTAAAAGGTACTTTCAAATTGAACACATAACTCGCTTTAGTTACAGTTGAAGGATTTGCCTTCATGTCTTGAAACATAAAATATAAAGCTCTAGAAAGGAGTATGACATTCCTTACCCTCAGATAAATTCAGCCACTCCACAGGGATTGGATATGCACAGTTACTTCCCCTCTTCCATCATCATACTTGGCTGTCTGGAGCATTTCTATTAATCATTTAGTTACTCTAAAAATGTCTGAACCACAAGGCTGGTTGACTAAGCAGCATTTAGAATCCCCCTAGACAGCAACAGGAGTGACTGAAACATTTTACAAAAATCCAGCACAACCCTATTTATGGGCTCTCTATTTCCTAATCCTGCTCCTGTGATCGATGTCGCTGGAGGGGAAGCTTTCATTAGCAGAGCTTTTATTTGCAGATCTGTTTATCTTTATTTTAAAGACTTGGAGAGGAAAAGGCTTCCCTTTTATGGGCAGCCCCAGGAAAAACATTTAAAACAATTCAGTTTGCCACAAAATAGGGAAGAAAATGCAAATTGTCACTTCGTTAGTAAGACTGTAAATATGGTTAACAGTGAATGCCAAACAAACCCCAACAGCTTCTCCTCACTTAACTGATCATTTCTTAAGACAAAAGGAATAAATTAGTTACATCTTCAAGTCAGTTTTGAGTTGATAGCTACTTTAAAGGGAAGGGGGGAAAACGACATTTCATAACAAGTTATAGCTCTGGAATCCAGGGATTTGAAAAATCATTTATATCCCAGAGACACAGGATGCAGTCCTGCTCTTACTTACCTGTGCCTTCTCAGGGATGCACATAATCACAAACACAGGATTGTTTTCACAGTAAATGACTGTTCTCTGCTCATTAAAAAGCAGGAGCAGCACAAGCTGGGGAATTAGTGCCACCTGAAGGCACCTTTTACAATTGACAAGGGCCTGGAAGTTTTTTAGGGCTGAGCTCTCTAAAATAATGGTAATTGTGCACAAAGCTCTGATATTTAACATCGTTTCTCAGGCAACAAATGAGACATAGCACATGTTCTCTTTGCTGTC
Source organism: Orthonyx spaldingii (assembly GCA_013397795.1). Lineage (NCBI taxonomy): Eukaryota > Metazoa > Chordata > Aves > Passeriformes > Orthonychidae > Orthonyx > Orthonyx spaldingii. Next base: position 3,169,259 of record VZTJ01000487.1, on the reverse strand, counting down.
TATTACCCCTCCCTCCTGAAAATTAAGTTACTGAAAATTATTCTTGGTAACTTTTCTAGGGTTACTCATTGATTACCCCACCACAAATAAGTAACTAAGAGCCAGTCTTACCTTGTTCACTTCAGGTGCAAGAATTTCTATCTTCCTCAGACGCTGAAATGCATCATAATCTGTTTCTCCAAACAGCCTGATGGGCTCACCCCTCTCTCGTAACCTCCTGATAACCTGAAAGGAATCAAAGCACTCCCTGACGCATAAAGGAAGCAAAATGAAATCCACAATGACAGATTTATTTACTTTGCTTAGAATAACAAGCTGAGCTGGACTGAAGAGGAAATGGCAATATTTTAAGCAGTAGAAAAATGTTCCAGACACTTTACAATCTAAATATAAAATTCCCACGGTATTTCAGTGAAAGGTCATTCCAAATACTACTGATCCAAATTTTGCATAAAATCCCAGGCTGTTTGATACAGCTGAACTTCTTCCTGCTCTGACTTGTTCAAACAAATACACAAAAATCATCCCTCTGGCAGAGCTTAAAAACTATTTTCAAAATCACAGAGGAACTTGACAATAACCTCACTCACCTATTTGTCTTGGCAATAAAAACAGTAATTGGGCTGCAGGTTGTCCCAGCACAGCTACAAGATGATCTGCTGAAAACTCCCATCATTAAGCATTTGGGAAATGTGAAGTCCCACAAGGTAATGGGATAATTTAAAAGTAGATACAACAGAAGTGAAAAAGCCTCCCTCAACTTGATTCAAACCTCAAGCCAAACACAAAGCCAACAGCCCCCATTACAAGTCCTGTAAAAAACTGAATATCCTGCCATATTAAGGGGTCATGGGACATGCTTGGATGACCTCAGCTGTGAATTTCAGTATTTCCAGGACTAGAGTGTATTCTGTACTTCTGAACTTCCTGCTTCTGCTTTGGGGTATGGATCTGTTTGTGAACTTAAATCCACACAGGCATTTTTTATCCTTGGAAAAGGCAAAGAACATTCCAGCTGCTCTGGCTTTAGGACTGTTTGTTCTAGAGGCCAAGGTGAACTTCCAAAACTTAGTTTCTAAATTTGTGTTCAAACCAACAAGCTACAAGGAAAAGAAGCTCAGGGGGAAAAAAAATCTTGGAAAAAGTCAGCGTGCCATCTCCAGCATTATCCAAGGATAATGCTGATGTTCAGGGTACCACTCTGAAAGAGCTGTAAAATGTTACACAACATCTGTGTATATCCCTAAAATAGAGAGGCTTTAACCATCTGTACCTCCCTGTGCATTCAGCAGTCCCCGATAAGCAAGACAATCATTAATTGCTGACTGTAAAAACGGAAGCTTATTATTTAATAAAACTGCCATAAAAAGTACAGTTCACTGGATGAAAACAGCCCTAACAAAAAATTGCAGGTGCATTTGCTGTAAGCTCAAGGAGTCTGTTTGTGGTGATTGATTTTACCTCCTGTCTGGAAAGAGTCATTGGTAACTTTTCCTCTGCCAGTTCAAGTTCCAGCACTGGATTTGATGTTGCCAGTGGTTTCTCCTCCTCTTCCTGCTGCTGTACCTACATTCAACAAACACAGTTACTCATGTGCAAAGGAAACAAACCCACATGCTGCTGAGAAGTGATGGGAAGATACAGAACTCTGGAACACAGACTTTAATATGACAATATAAATCTTTAGTTTCATAGTTTTATGGTCCATAATTGAATCTCACAGAACAATAAAAGTTCTTGATAGGATCAGTAACTAACTAACACTTCTGCAGGTTGCAGGAAGCAGTCTCTCCAGCAAACAGAAAGGAAAATTGCTGAAGTCTGGCTGTCACTTTAGCAGGCAGATGCCAGCACTGGTGCCACAAAACAGCAAATCCACCCTCTGCCTGTTGATTCCTGCCCTGTTCCATCCTCCCTACCCATGCAAGATCGCTGTGCAATGAACCACAAGGGGGAAGTGATTCAAACAGAAAATAACCTGAGAAACACAAATACTGGTGCTGTTCCCAGCCTGCTTCACTTCCTCATCCAGCTCCCCAGGACCAGCACATGCAGGGACACAAGGACAGGAAGGAAAACCCCAGGGCAGGGTGAGAGTGGAGCTGCTTCTTCCAGTGCCAGTGTTTTATTACCCACAGCTTCAGTGAGCAGAGCACAATTAGCAGTGGTGCACAGTTTCTGTTGGGTTTTGAGAGGGGATGCACCTCCATAACCTTGTTTTAGGTAATGCACCTCCCTAACAACCTTGCCAGTTTCTTGCAGATAAAACAAAACAAACAAAAAAAAATACACAACTCCTCATTAAGAACAGGATCTCATTTACAACTGCTCTTAGTCTAAAAGAAGGACCCTGAATCAAACAGAGCATTCCTTCTTCGTTATTCAGTATTTTAATAATGCAAAACAACTCTTTGATCAAAGTAACTTTGAGACAGCAGCCATGTAACTACAGCTCCCTGTGTAAGCTCAAATTCAAGACTTGTGACAGCAGGAGCAGATTGCTGGTGGTAATATTCCTATAATAAACATCTCCAGTGCTCTCTCATATCTTGTTTTTTCTTAGATTCCTTATTAGAATTTATTTCCTTTCTGTACTTGCTAAAAGGGAAACAATCCAATTAATCCTAGAGCACCCTGCAGCATTCCCTGTGCATGGGCAGCCTGTATTTGAGCTGATCAGTTTAAGGAAGGTGCTGGACAGAATTTTATTTTTTTTTTTTTAGAAGAGGCTTTTTTATTCTTTCAGGCCAAATACCAGCCTTGCACTCAGGTGTCAGTGTGACTCCATGAGGCTGGAAGGATCCACCCCTGGGGCTCCAGCTACAAGATTCAGCCACAAATCTACATTCAATGCTGTATTAGCAAACAGAAAAAAATCAATCCTACAACCACAGGTGCTTGGAATGAACGAGGGAAGGACAATTAAATCAATTTTTAACACGTAAAGGGAGGGGAAAAACAAAATTTCCATCAATGCAAGGAAGGACAAATTGACAGGGGACAGAAAATATGAAAGAACTGTGTAATTTATTTTTTTTTTAAATATACTGCCAGAGCAGAAGGGTACATACAAATTTTAACTTACAAACATTCTTGAAATCATAAAGAGACAGCAGCACTGGGAGAAAAGATTTGATCCATTTTGTCAGCTGGACTCCAAGTTATAAGCAGTATCTTTACCACAGTTATTTTTGTTTCAATGCTTTCTTCAAGCAAGTGAAATTATTCCAACTTATTAAGTCTATGCAAAGCAAAAAGGCACCTCAATTTAAAAACAAATCAGTCTGTGTTCCACGTCTCATGAACAGAGTGAAGAACAAATGCAGAAATCTGGGAGGCTCCAAAAAGACACTAAATTTAACAAAGTAACTTATTTTAAAACCATTTTCAGGGTTACATTTCACACCAAAACTGGTGCTACAGCAGCACAGTTAACTCCACTTTAACCACCACATCAGGTTGTGAAGAATTCAAGATAATGCTCAAAAGGCATCAGGCACCCATTTCCACTTGGAAGAGCTGCTGCATTCACAGAACTTTCCCATGACTTTATGCTGCGCATTCCGAGAATCGTTTTGGCTTTGATGTTCAAATATTCACAAACAGATCAAGGTTTCAGAATAAGTCACTAACTGGGTAAAGGTCACTTGAAAACAAAGCTCCTGTTTGTGCCCAGTAACAGCAAACAAGATGATGACACTGTCTTCCCCAGGGAATGCATCCCCCTCCCCGACACCCGGCAGGCAGGCAGGCAGGCACACACACTTGTAAAACACAACAACATTCTTTCCATCTCAGTAAACTCTTCCCCTGACACCCTTACAAGGCAGATAAAGCCTTCCAGATCACCCATTTGTTGCAAAATGCACCCGAGGTTACCAATTGTTTCTAATATTTTGCCAGCAAGAACATAAATGCTGTTGTTGCACAGCTTCAATGCTGGGTGGTTGACAGCCAAAACCCAAAGACAAATTTATGAGAGTTGGCAGATCTTTTTGATGCACACCCACACTGTACTGATTCCTTTTGGACATTTTGACAATGAAGATTGGATAAAATTATACAAATGTATCCATTTATCTCAATAAGGGGAGGAAGGTGGCTGTATCAGATCGAGTATTCATGCCTAACAGCACAATTTAAAAAGGAAGACAAACTTTGATTCCGAGCCACTTCATGCTTTTCACAAATAAAAGCAAACAAACAAAAAAAAAAGAAATAAAAGCCAAACCATAACACAAACTTAAGTAGCTGTATATCATGCATATCTTTTCCTGCATTGAAAATGGTTTTGGAAAGTCATACCTCTCCAGGTGGCTTCTCATTTACAGGCTAATGTATAACATTAACAGATTGAACAAAGAACAACAATTATCATTAACAACATGGATACTGTCAATAAAAAAAAAATGCAGACTTCAAAATAAACACACCAAGTCCTGGAAGAACAATTTCCATACCTTGTAGCCACATCTCTGGAAGTAGGCCTCCTCTTCCTTTTTGGCTAACTCACTGCGTTTAAAATACTTCTTACTGCCCTAAAAGAGAGGAGAGCTGTTACCAGTTCACAGTTTTGTGTGAGTGGCCAAAAATGGCTCAAACTTTCTTACTTGGCTTGGTGAATTCAGCTACATCCTTTCCCAGAGATGGCTACATTGCCACAGAAAGGGAACTAGCTGGAAGCACCTCTGAAATCAGCAATATAGAGTTACTTTGCAGGATATATGTAGAAGCAGAATTAAAAGTACAACGTGCTTGCCAGCACTTTAGAAAACAAGTTTTTTGACATGTAAGGCCTTGGTGGTCATTGGTGTAAAGCTTCACTTCAGACAGGCCCAGGTTGTTCAGATAAACCACATACAACACATCATTTGACATTAAATCAAGGAGGTGGGAGATATCACCTTTGTACAGTGTATTTTATACGCTTGCCTGGAGCAGCTTTGTAGAAATGTGCCTGAAAAGACATTCCACACATAAAACAGCCGGAAAATGTGGCCACCCCAAAGCATTTTCCTTGATTAGTATGAATTATGACTTCTTCCTTCATGAGCTTCCATCAGAGCTCCCTACTTAAGCCTCTGATGCCAAAACTCAAAATCAGATACTGCTGAAAGGAGCTCTGCTGTACTGTGAGGTTCTTAGGCACACACTGCTGAAACCCTACTCGGATATGGGGTTTTTAGGCACACACACACACGGGTCAGACCCTACTCGGATACGGGGTTTTTAGGCACACACACACCGCTCAGACCCCAGCCGGGTATGGACAGAACGCGGCTGTGGGGCGGAAAGAAACCACACTCTGTTCACCAAAACATGACTTTTCTCATGTCTCGATGCCCGAAATAAACTAAGCCAGCCCCAAAAGGCCACGGGACACAGCGAGGCTGAGGCCAGGCTGCATCTGTGCCCCCAAACTCCTTCTGGCTCCTACGTGATCCCGTCCTGGCTCATCCCGGGTTTGGCAAACCCGGCCCGGGCCGCCTCGCGCCGCCTTCCCCGGCCCCTCCCGGCACGCCCCCGCCGGGCCCACACCCCGGGCGGGTCTCGGTGTCCCTGCCGGCCGCCCTCACCCCCAGGAGCTCCTTCTCCTCCAGCTGCTGGCGCTTCCTGCTGATCTCCCGCTTCAGGATGTCCATGGCGGCCTCGGGAAGGGCCGCTGGAAAACAACCGCGTCACTTCCGGGCGGGCCGGGCTGCCCCGCGGCGCCCCCTGGCGGCGGGGAGGACCGGCGGGATGGGCGCGTGTCCGTCCCCTCTCCCAAGGGACAAGGGACAAAGGACAGGACGGGAGGAGGTGGCCTCGGGTTGTGCCAGGAGACGTTCAGGTTGGAATTTTAGGAAAATTTGCTTCAGTATCCATGTAATATCATACTGTTGTCGGAAGCAGATTATTTAAAGGGATACACAGACAAGATAATGACAGTAATTATGAGACAGATACAAAATATAGATGCTTTCTATCAAGGAATGTAGCAAAAGAGGTGGAATATAGCTTCTACAGGGGTCTTTCCCTGTTTTAGTACAGCTGGTTTTACAAAGGGGTGTTACTGACAGGTTCTTTAAAGAGAGCCTGCGTGCAATTTATTCAGCTGTCTTCTCTGTTTAGCTTGAAAAATCTTTGGGGAAAAGTGTCTCTGACTATGTGTTTGTACAGTGCCTCATGCAATGGGCCCTGGTTGCAGATGGCAGCTAATATCAGATAAATCGTGGCCTCAGTATTAGGAAAATATCAGATATTAGGAAAAATTTCTTCCCCAAAAGTGTTGTCAAGCACTGGGACAGTCTGCCTGGGGAAGTGGCAGAGTCACCATCCCAGGAGGTATTAAAAAGATGTGTGGATGTGGAACATGGGGATGTGGTTATTGGTGGACTTGGCAGGGTTAATGATTGGATTTGATGATTTTAGAGGTCTTTTCCAACCTAAATGATTGAATGAGGCTGGTTACTGGCTGGCCACACAAGGTGCAAATGCCACGTAGGAAGCTGGGATGCCTGTGATGCCTGGTGTCTGCCTCCTTCAGGCCTAGAGGACTGAGGTAGCTGGAAGGGACTGAGCTCCTTAGTGTGCACATCCCAGAGCTAAATGCTTTTGTCATCAGACACACAGCATTTGTGACACAGACAGTAACATCAAAAAATCTCTAGTTTTGCTTATTTACCTGTTTTTCTCCACCTATTTCCACTCTGTGGCTTGTAAAGTCCAAAAGGTTCAGAAAACACTTTGAAGAATGAGTAAGAACTCCTCTCAGATTTTTTTTTTCACATTTAGGTCCTCACAGATTTCTTTCTTGCCTTTCCTTGTTGTAGGCTCCATTGCTCTAGTAGCTGTTTCAGAGAGCTGTAACCACAACTGGCTTTTCACCCACTTTAGATAACCTGAGCTGTGGCTCTTCCTTGCAGAAAATGGCACAGTGGTTTACAGGGGTTGTTTAACCCCAGGCTGGAGGGTTCTGGATTTAGAAGTCGTGCTCTGCTTTACCTCAGGCTTGAATGCAATTGCTTTGCAATGAGGAAGCTGGAACAGTCCTCCTACGCTTTTCATAGTTCTCCTAAAAGGAAATTATATCACATCTGATGGTGATAGGATCCAAGAATGTATGAGTCCTGGGGGAATGTGCCCACATTTGGGTAAGGGCATAAGTCAGGAGGCTGCAGGAACACTTTGTAGTGGACTTTATGGCAAATGAATCCAGATGTTTATGTCAGAGTGCCAGCTGCCCCCTCAGTTTACTCTGGAGTACACACAGCCTTAGACCTTGCTTCATTTCCTGCTCCAGTCTGACATTGGCCTGCTTTTGGCAGGGATGCAGTTAATTTTCTTCCTAGTACCTGGTGCAGTTCTGTGGTTTGGATCAAGTATAAGAATAACTGATAACACACTGATGTTTTCGTTGTTGCTAAGCAGAGTTTATACTAAGTCAAGGACTTTACAGCTTCTCACATCCTGCCAGCAATGAGCCTGGGGGACACAAGGGGGCCAGGACAGCTGACCCCAGCTGACCAGAAGGATGTTCCACATACTGTAGGTCATCACACTCAGTATATAAACTGGGGGGAAAGTTGTTTGGGGGCTGCTGCTTGGGAACTGGCTGGGCATCGCTCAGCAGGTGGTGAGCAATTGCATTGTGCATCACTTGTTTTGTATATTATGTTGTTGCTGTCATTATTATTATTGTTGTTATTGTTTTCTTCCTTTGCTGTCCTATCAAACTGTCTTTCAATCCACAAGTCTTCTCACTTTCACTCTTCCAATTCTCTCCCACATCCCTCTGTGGCTGGGGCAGAGTGAGAGAGTACCTGTGCATCAGCTGGGATTAAACCATGACAGATATAATGTCTCAATTAGAGACAGTGCAAAAGGAAGGAGGAAAGCCAACTCACACAGAGTCTTCGCGGGAAAGATGCAGTTACTGTCAGCTGACTCTTAGACCAAAGATCTCCCAGTGTGTAAAAAACAAAACAAATAGGTTGTCAGGGAGGGTAAAAGGGACAAGGAAGCAACTGATCAGTTTATGTTGGTGAAACAACTTTGGCAAGGTTGGAAAGCAATGCTGTACCTCTAAAAGATGCCTAAAAGTTCACTACCAATAACTCAAGTTCCCATAACTTACCACAGTACTCCTGGTTCTGTTCTCTCTTGCCTCCAAATCAAACCATCCTGTAATGTAAATCCCCTCTGTGATCAAGACAGTTGTCATGCCCTGTGGACAAGAAGTGGCAATCTACAGAGTGCCATATTTCCCAAAAGAGTTACATGCAAATGTGTAGTTATGTTGGCTCTGTTTTCCTGAGGATGTTCACCAATATCTCCCCGAAGAAGGAAAAAGAGAAAAAAATCCTTGGTGTCATCCATCCATTTGACATTGCTCTTCTTGAAGAGATTAGCAAACCTTGTAATGTATAAGAAGAGATGGTATCTTTTTTCTTTCACTGACACCTCGTGAAGAGATCCAGTCTTGCTTCGTGTCTGATCTCCAGGATGGCAAACCTGTTTGACTCCTCTTTGCCTTGAGGTCGGGGCAGCATTTTCTAAGGGACGTGGATTGTTGAGATGGTGGGTCGGGTCTCAGCTGGACACGGTTCAAAGCTCCTCTGTTCGAAATTCCTCAGAACATGTTCCCAAGGCTATATCTATGCTGGCAATTCGTCACAGTCCCTGCCTGCTCCGTCATGGATCTCTCATCTCTGACTGTCTCCACTCACACGTGCTCCTTGGCTCCAGGGCGGATGTCTGGAGCTCCACTTGCCAGACAAACTCATGGGGCCCAGGAAAGCTCACAGTGTGAGCTCTCATCCTTGAACCACGTAATGGAAACTGTTCCTCCACACTGCAAAAGGATTTCTCTGAGTCCCCATTGTTCTGAGGAGCTTCAGAGTGTGGAAACTGTTTAACTGTGTTATGAAAGCAGACAATTCCTTCCCTATGCCAGTCCTTCATCCATGCAACGATCCCTTAGATGACATCACTGCATAAGATATTTTTAATATGGTGAAATGTGTGCTTTTCCAAGCTATATTTCAAATTATCAGTTTATCATATATGGCATTACACTACTCATTAGAGTCAGTTAGATCATTGCTATAAATCCAAATTGTTTTCTACTGCTCCTGTTTTGCTTTTCAGGACAATCCTGCTGGTTTGGTACCACTTTGGCTGTGCATTTCTGTCTCTCCTGTGATTAATAAATATAATATTTGCTGTCAGGGCTGTAGCCAGGCCTTTAAGCTCTCCCAAAACCACTTGCAGAGTCTTGAGAGCTCCCAGCAACTGAGCTGGGGTCTGGAAGCAATAGTGTTACCCATGTTTTCCCTAGATCCAGGTTTCCACAGACCTCTGGAACAACCCCACAGAGTTAACCGCAAAGCTACTTTGAAGTAATTTCCTTCACAACATTAAATATGAAATCAAGACTGGAAGGGGAAATCTAGAAGTTACTCAAAATCTTGGAACATTCATAAGAGCCTTGTAAGCAACAGAAATACAAGCTTAAAACATACATGAGGTGTTTCATTCCAATTTCTTGCTGGTTAAGTGACTGCTCAGCTTTATCTGCTGCAAGCCAACTGTCAACTTACAGACAGATTATTGAAGGCAGCTCAAATAACCCAGTTTCACTCAAATAACCCAGATGTCACCTATTTGCCAAAGAGGTAAAATGGATCAGAATAATTTTGGCTGCTGTCAATGGTTGTATTCAGTTTACATTTAGTTGTTTTCAGGTTGTATCTTTATGGGCATCCAGTTTCACTTATCTATTTGATATTAAAAGAGAGTAAACCCCCAGCTCAGCCAGCATATGCTTTTACTTGCACACAGGAGGCAGAACTGATGCCTTACAGCTGACCAAGACTGCAGAACTCATTTCAAGTAACAAGGGCAGAGATGACTCTTGGAAAGCCTTTTTAGATAAGTACATGGTTCCTTTTATTCATCTTCAAAACACTATACCAAAAAAGACATTGGATAAAATTGCCTTTATACCATGACTAAGTATGTCCACTTCTGGCAAAGGGAGCTCCACACCCAGTCTCACTCTTTTCTTCTTTTATTACAGCAGTGCTTAACTTTTTGGGAGGGATTAACCCACCCAATTCCCCATTCTTTGTCCCCACATTTACTTTACTTACAGGTACCTCCAGCTTGTCAGATCCACAGGGCCCCTCCAGGTGTTCTATCAGACATGTTAGTATTTCTGCTAAAGATTGCAAACTGCACTTCCCTACAATTCTGACATTGGGGATGGGCCCATCCCCTCCATTTAGTCGATTTAAACCACTCATACTGGGCTTCACTTGCTTTTTCACCTTTCCAAACAGCACACAATCTCCAGGAGGTCACAGTCTGAGGAACATTCAGCTAGAGGGAAGACTGAGGAAGAAACTGGGGGTAGCTCTCCACCACAGGTATCCAAATCCCATTGGCAAAGACGAGGAAAGCTCACAGGGGAGGAAATGGCAGAAAAAAGGTTCCCACATTTCTAACAAATGTAAGTCATCCAAAGAGTGTGACGTTTGTGTATCATGAAGGTGGCATTTGAATTTGGTTTGTTTTGCTTTTTAAAGTATCACTTGATTAGTTCTCATGGCAAGTCAACCCCTGCAACTCCTGTCTGCTGGGACACATCTCTGAAAATGCACTGTTAAAATAGCTGGGAAAGTAGTGACATCCATATGGATGTTACTGGTTAGTAAGGCTAGTGTGGCTTTCAGAAACATGCTTGAAATAACTGTTTTACTGCTAATTATCCTCTGGTTTTGACAAGGGAATATTTATGAGCACTGTTTAGGTTATCTATAGGATGCATGAGTCTTTGCTATCCCAGCAGCTTTATTATCTATAAAACTGAGGTGGTGTGAAAGCTCATTGTTGCTTCTAAAAAGCTTTGCATTAAAGAACAGCTAATTATTGCCAAACTGGCTGATATGTGAGATATCTGAGAAAAATTCTGTTGTTTCAGGAACAGTATTCGTAGCTCAGCTTATGAGTCCCTAATGAATCAGTCCCAAGATGTCACTACGGAGACTGCACAGCAGTGGCCATTTGTGGCTGTTAAAGAATCCAAAACATCTTGCAGGAAAGTGATCATGCTGCCTTATTTTGTTGTTTTGGTTTTGGTTTTTTGCTGTTGTTGGTATTTTTGTAGCTGTTCTTTCTAGCACTCCAGCAGTGCAGGGCAAATGATGTGAAGCATTGAACATCCTTACTCCCAGCATCAGTCTGCACTACAAGTACCCAAACAACAAAGTCTTTCCAGGAAAGGTGCAGTTACAGGACTAAGCCCTGCAAGTGCAGACTGGGCTGTCAAACTGCATGCACTGCATTTTAAATCCATACAATTGTCTCTTTCTTTAACCTTCCCCAAAGCAAGGTCTACATTTAACAGCCCTTGGGTTTGAGACATTTTAGTTGTATTAACAGACACCACCACCCAAAACACCAAACAGATCTTGTTGGATTGTAGAAAAGCACATAAAAACATCTATTTTTCTTCCACTTTAGTGTGTATAGAAGATAAATGGTTGAGCATAAAGTATTGTACTTCTGAGTTCATTAGCTTCTATTCAACACAGGCAAGAAATCTCTCAAAGTTATTACTAAATGATCATAGTTCTGTGTTATCAGTTTGATCCCTGCAGGATGTGTCCATCTCAGAGAAAATGCCCATGCAGGTGCACTGGCTGCCTCAGCAGAGAGGTCAGGGATTGAATGGGTGATGGAGTCTTCAGTATCTACACATCTCTGAAGTTAAATCCAGGGGGGGTCACATTAATGAAAATGCTGCTGTATGTATCTTACTGCTGAATAAAAGCACCATTTTCAGATATTGTCAGTCTCCAGCCTGACAGAGATTTACAATTCACATAATCTCTCTTTAAAAAGTGCATGTGTGAGTAGATTTTGAACTTCATTGTACCTTGCAATGAAATGTTGTTTTTTTAGAACTGAAAAGCAGGCAGGTGGTTATGAATGTGTCTGAAGCTATTTCTCCAGCCTGAAATGTAAGTACTGTTGGAAAACATTTAGGAAAATAGAACATCTTAGTAGGAGATGCAGCAACTTTTCATGAATTTATTTTAGCTTGCATCAGTATTCTGAGCTACAGGGATTATAATTTAGTAGAGAAACCCTCATTGGGAGAGGGGATTGATGGCGTCGAGGCAGCAGCCCTGTGAGTTGACAGGGATGCTAATACAGCCACGGCAGAAGTTTAGAGAGCAGATCAGAGCAGCTGGGTGGGCTGATAGAGAGGATCAGGGCAGCCCAGAGGAGCAGTAAGAGGATCCAAATAAGTGGATTAGTAGCATACCAAAGCACACATTACTTTTAGTTTTCGAACTCCCATTGATTTTACTGCAAGTGCATTTACTAATGTGTGGCAGGAGAAACGGAAGAGGATCAAGGCAGAATCAAGACACGGAGAGCAGGTCCCTGTGGCAAGCTGGAAACGGCGAGAGGCTGGGCTGGGGAGGCACAGCGTAACAAGCCCACATCAGGCTCAGGCAGGACTTAGAGGAGGATGGCTGCTGCCTGGGCTTCACCCTGCAGACTCACAGAACTGTCTAATGGTGTTAAATGCTTTTGTTCCTGCAGCTGATGCTGCATTTGTTTTCCATCCGTAGCTCCAGCGATTGCACCGCTGCACTCTCACTCTGCCTTCAGCTGCTGTGACTGGAGCAAACTGACACAAAAATGGAAGTATGGTTAGCAGCATGACCCTCTTGGAACCCTCCCTAGCAGGGGGCTCGCTGGGCTGCTGGACCCTGAGCTGAGCTTGCTGCAATTTGTGCCTGCAGCGTTCGTCAGAACTGGGACTGCTGACTGCTGTGCTCAGGCTGCCATGATTGACATTGACTCCGGGGTGACCCAAACCTCAAACGTGCCCTTTCCGAGGACACCAGCCTGGCTTTGCACTTCATCTCTTTAGACAGAGGTGGTAGCAATGCAAAGACACATCCAGACTAAAATTTCTAAGCACTATTACTCTTTATATAGCACAAAAATTCAAAGTTCTAGGCAAAATAAGAAGCCCTACTCACATTGTTCTGAGCTCCCTTGAAGCACTTGAGTTGTAAGGGCAAAATTAGTGCAGCTCATGGTTTCTCCATGTTGCAGAAAACATCCATGTATATGGGCAGAATTCTTTTACTCTTCCACATTCTTTCATAAAAGCATTGTTGAGACCTTTTCTTCTTCATCCTTCAACCACATCTGTTACTCAGACACCTTGGTCTCCTCTCCACTCCTCCCACAATTCAAATCCGAACACTGGTTTGTCCTGGGGAAGAGTTAATACCTTAATATCCAACTATCCCACAAGTATTGGATCAGAGTGGATGACCATCAAAACTTTGACTGTAAGAATATAGTGCCCTTCCTTGCAGCCCCAGTCCAAGCTGCACACAAAGTCAGAGAGCAGGGAAAAGTCCAACCTTACAGTCAAAAGGGGGTTTGCATTCTGATACGGAAATATTCAGAGGGTTTGTGACTGCACACACAAAGAACACTTTGTGCATAGATTCAGTTATATTCTTTATTGTTGAAACAGTCCTGGAATATTTTGGTCTCCCTGACCTGGCAAACAGATGGAAACATTAGTCTGTCCTGTAATTTTTTTTTCTTCAAAATTTCTATGAGAAAGATTAACAAGCAGCAGAATGGACAAGAAGATATTTCAACACTGTGTTCCAAAGGAATAAGAGAGTAAGGACAGAGACATGAAATGTCAAGAATTGTGACTCAAACAGTACAGGAAAAACTTAAGGAGGATTGGAAAACAAGTTAAACTGCACTCCTGACTTCAGAATTCTTCAGGACATCCAGACACCTTCCTCTCTGGTGACCCAGTCCTTGGATATGCCAACCTGAGAGCCTGATGAAAGGGCAGATTTGTAGTAAGAGCACAGCACAACGTGGCCAATTGTCAGCTTGGGAGCTAGGAAGAAGCACTGGCCACATCTGTCATATGACCATAAAACCACCACTGGAAACACTACTATAAAGTCCTCAGTGCTATCATCACACATAACTAACCAAAACAGCTCACCTACTAACCTGTCACTGTGCTGCTCCTGGTGCCCAAATTTACCTCTTCACCCTTCTCCTGCTTCCTAACACCGCACAGAACCTCGTCAGGCTCCAGGATGAGGGCTAATCATGGTGCTATTAATGACAGCAGCCTGTTGCACTTCACACGGCTTCATATGGATTCCTGGACATTAGACTTTAAGCCTCACATCAAATCATTGAGTTTATGACACTTTCTCCAGTATAATTTTTTCAACTTAAAAGCTGAAGGGGTTCTTAGCACACTCATTTAATTCTCCTCAGCTCCAGGACTCTTTAGGCATCTTTGTTCTACACCATCCTACTTCTGAATAATGAAGTACTATAATGAACTGGACACACCTGGAACCAAAGAAAAAGTCTGGGATGTCCTGTGCGAAGAACACTGCTGCTGTTAATACTGAAATATGACTAGATTAATGATATTTAATTGGTTAGCTCATTATCTGAAATGAAAAACAAAAGTATTTTACACATCAGAAAATTGTTGGAAAAATTACTGTCAGTTAGAATGGGGAGGGGATATTTTGAAAGTAACTTGGAGCATGATAAAATATTAACTAAGAAATAATCAAGGATGATCATGACTTGGGACATGTTGCAACCTTATTTAGTTGACTAATTTCATGGCATTTTGAAAAACACATTCCTCACTTAATGGTTTGAGGAAAAACTTCTAAACCATTCATGAATATACACAAAATGCTCAGAATTTTTCATATTTTCACCAGAAAAAAAATCACCTATGGGTTCTTAATATGTAATAATAACAACATGATACCAAGACAAAAACTGAAATAAAAGATGAAACGAAAAGCTGTCTGCCCCCCAGAGCCAGTGTGCACTTTATGCTAAGTCACATCGCTGCCACAGCAATGCAGCCAGCGACTATCGAGGGTGACACAAGGCAGCCATTCTAACGGGATAAAGAGGACTTTCATCTCTGCATTTCTCCAGCTGGAATAATGCAATGGTGGCTTGTGACAAACGAGCAGATGATCCCAGTCCAGTTTTAGGATGCCCACCCCAAAATGCCCCACAACAGGCTCGGAGCTCCCTGTACATGGCAGACTTTGAGTTTGTGTAGTTTTTTTCTAAGTCCCAGTGGAGAAACACCAGCAGTGCAGGACAGAAAGCTGTTTCCAGCTACTGGATCCTCCTACGTGTTGTGTGGATAACTACAAGGCTTTGACCTAAAGTCACCTTGTCCTAGTTTCTAATTCACTTTTATGCAGATGAGATGGCAGGATCGGGGCCATGGTATCCACACTGGCTCATGCTTTCAGAAATGAAAACTGCAAGATTTATTCATCTGAGTGACCACAATTAGGTTAGCTTGCAGGATCAGGCTTAGTCTGCATGAAAATACCGGTGAAAAAGGGGATGTGCTAACTCTTGTAAAACATTACTGGAAACTGCTTCGCCCAGACTGAAATGTCATTTCAAACCACGAGTGTCCCTTTAAGCAAAAAAATCAGCACAAGGAAGGAAGAACTAAAAGGAGTAAGACAGCAGCTGATAAAAAACTGCCATCACTTTTTCATAAATTATACCCCAAAATGTTTCACAAAGTTGAGTAACAGAGGAAAACAGAAAAAATATTTTTATTTTTGTAGCACATTCCTTTGGCAAATGCAGGATAAAGCCCATCATGTGAGCTGAACTGTAAATGAGGGCCTTATGCTTTATAAAAATTCTCCTATTGTCCCAGGAAGGATAAGAGTGAAACACAACCGTTTCAGCAATGCTCTAAGTCTTGTAAATAAAGTTAGTTAGCAGACAGGAATCAGCAGACTGTTTGGGGAGGGGGGAAAAAAAACAGAAAATACTTTTTTTGTATGAAAAATTTAGGTATGCTGCTGCTGCATTTCAGACCCGACTTCATCACACTGTACCAGAGATTAATTGGACCCACACAATCCAGCAAACAGCATATGACATCCATCTACCTTTGCTGCTTCAGCATCCTCCCAAAAATATATAATGCAGGATTTTAAATAGTACGTTAGCCCAGTTTCCTTTCACAAAGTCTTACAGAGAAGTTTAGGAAAATTCCAAAAGTAGCATATTGATTGCCTCTGGGATTTTCCACTTAGCAATTTAATAGAAAATTACACCCCTACCCAATCTGTGAGGTTTCCATAACCTCCCTCGTGAATTTAATTTTCCAGCATATAATAAATTTTACCATTAGGCATATTTTCTGATATTGCTTCACTATTAAGCCTATTTCCCAATTTTTGCTTCTCAGAACCACGTGTACCCTCTGTGTGGTGTCTGGATGGCACCTTGCACCGAAGAATTCAGGTCTGACTATGTCTATGCACACAGTTAAGATACAAATCACTACTGTTGGTATTCAATTGGCTTTCCTTCTGCTAATTTTATGTCATTATTCCAACTGATAGGGTCGGTCAATATTACTGGAGCTAACGGGATTCTCCTGGGTACTCTCAGGAGACCAAGGGAAGATCTGCATTTGCATCTGTTCAAGTAGGCGTATGCAAGTATCACATACTCTTCTCCTTGTCACAACACAGTCTGACTACATGTAAAACACAAGATGATGATCGGAGCTGTGTTTGCAGTTATCAGCAGTCATAACTGTAAACGCCTGGGTCCTTTCTCTACAGGCAACAGGCAAAAGCACTCTCGGCTGTAAAAAAACCACTCCACCCGCAGTGAATTTAGCACAGTGAGCGAACTGGAAGTGTGGCTGAAGGCGTCAAGTGGTGAATAAATCAAAGCACTAATTTCAGCTGTGTTTGGGCCAGCCGTATGGCTGCGGTGACCTCACGGTGACCGTCGGGAGGGTTGCCAGACGCCCTAAATCTCGCTCCTCCGGAGAGCCGAGACTCTCTTCCTCTCGCTAAGGCGATGCAGTTTTTGGCAGAGGGACTCTCTTCCTCTTGCTAAGGCGATCCAGGTTTGGCAGAGCTCACCATCCCTCAGCCCAGCTGGCGGCTCGGCGCTCTTCTCCAGGCCGCGGTCCATGACACCAGCGGACACATCGCTGCGATAATCCCCGTAAAACACGGCAACAAACAGGTGTTGCCGTCAGCTCCCGAGGTCTACCCACTTCCGCACGCCAACTTCAACCCCCTCCCCGCCGGACCCGGCCCGGTCCCGCTAACCACGGGGAGTTCCCCCCGCTCAGCCCCGAGGGGAGCCGCGGGGGCAGCGCCCGTGCCCGCGTGCGAGGCGGGCGGCGGGAGGGGGACACAAAATGGCGCTGCCCCTCAGCCCCTCGCCCTCAGCCCGCGGCGGGGCCGAGTGGCGGCGGGCCGGCCCCGGGGTGGCGGCGGCTCCCGGCCGGCGGAACCGCCGCCTTCCTTCCCCCAGCAGGTGGCACCGGGGTCCCGGCGCCGGCGGCGAAGCCATTGCGGGCCGCCCTTCGCCGCCGGGCCGCGGCCGCGCAGCCGGCGGGGGGGAAGGCGGCGGCATCGCCCCTGCGGGGCTCCCCCCGCCGCACCCCGCTTTCCCTCCAAGTTCGGGGCGGGAGCGG